>JAXRJS010000032.1:180000-457500 GCA_037127375.1 Dione juno | reverse complement strand
TATATATATATATATATATATATATATATATATATATATATATATATATATATATATATATATATATATAATCTAAATTAAAGCTTCAATCTAAATTGTTAATCATTCAACCAGTCGCTGGATTTATCGAGCGATTTCAGTACAAATACGTATTTGCTGACGCTTCGGAAGTTTGTCATTTCGTGTACACGAGGACGATAGTGTTCCACTTGGGACGAGATAAATCTGTCAGTTATGCTTAATTTTAGTCTCTGGATAGATATTCTAGCATTAATAATTATATGTATATATTGTTATTGGCCAAGTTAAAGTAGAATATTCTATGCAGTACATATTATTTATTTTTTTGCTTTGTTATTATTGTATAATTATCGACCATATTGTTTGTTATAAAAGTTTTTTTTTAATTATCCTACTTACTGTCCAATTTTAGACATTGCGTATTCGTGGCAGTATATATGCCACTATGCCATGCCATGCTACTATGCCATGCTGGTAAAATAAGTTACCAATTTATAAATAACAATGTTGTAGATGATAATTTACGTCATTAATTTGAGTAATGATGAAATATAGCTCCAGTAAACATTGTTAAGCTCTTGTTGTTGGTTTTAAGCGATAACGAAGGTTCTATTGAGCTTTGAAGTATGTCGAGAGTATTGTATTCTGAATGCAGTCATTATTATAATAAAAACAAAACAACACGTAATGAATTATTTTATGTAAAACTATTAGATTAGAAATAATTTATATGCATCTATAATATAAAGAGGAGATAAAGAGAGAAACAATAAAGAAGCCTCAAAGGAAATAATATAATAATATTCTTTGTTATTAATTCGATTTTTTTCTTTGATTTGTACATATAGTATATTTTCAATTATTTTATTCGTTTGATAATAAAAAAATATAAGTACAAAGTGGAACATAACAGGATTTCAGGGGGGGTTGAAGCGCAGAGCTATTAATTATATTACACGGTTGTGACAGAGGCAACTTTCTGAAACTTCATTAATTCACTGTACCTGGATTTGCGATCAATTCGTTTGATTGTTAGATTATATATTATGTATGTATGTATGTATGTATGTACATAATGAGTAGCAATATAAGATCTGGTAAGAAGAAGTGCGTTGTTGGGTTCCGTTTCACATATACTGTTTTGAAATCGGATAGAAAGTGGTGAGAAGAGTATTTAAATGCTACTTTAACTTTGATTTAGCTTAAAAGCTTATATTTAAGTTTCAGAAAATAATAGTACTCAAGAGCCTATCTCTTGAAAGCTGGAAAAGGAGCTGAGCGACCCAGTCTAGCCTACTTAATGCGGGATACAGCGTGAAGCTAAAAAAAGAAAATAAAATCTTCTTCAAATTCCAAATATAAATAAAAACCGATAGAAAAGAAATATACAGCAAGAAAAGCTATTAATTATACACCGCCGCTGTCACACTAACTTCCGGAAACTTCATTAACTAACCGTACCTGGTGCTAGTACTGTGCGATCGATGTTTGGTTGTTTTGCGAATTATGTTGACACTAAAGGTAGCTAGAGCTAGAGCTACAGCATCGTTGAAATTAAATTTTCAGGGCACAGTGATGGAGTGTGCAGCGTTTTTGGTACATTTTTTGATAATAATGTGTGGTTTTTCAAGGAATAAATTATTTGGAAATGTATAAAAAGTTTTGTAGTGGAACTCGAACTTGCTACGTTCGAAATTGGAAGCTACATAAGTTTAAAAAAATGTAGATCATTTCAAACATACTAACAGTCGTTTTTATATTTTTTATTTACAAGATAATATTAAAATATCGAATATATAACTTGAAAATAAAAAAAAAATTAAAAGCTCCACTGAAAAACGAATAAATTTAATATAAATAGAAACATAATATAACAAACCGTAATTTCCATCTAAAGCTGTCAAATACTTAATAAAATAAAATTCGATTCATTTAAAGAGGGCTCTTAATTAGCCAACTTCGTTTTTAAACAAAGGAAGTAGTAACAAAAAGTTCCAAATGAAAGCTCCACTGACGTTAAGAAGTTTGATGAAGATTGATTTCAATCAAGTTAATCAATACTAATATTACTCAATATCCATTAAAACGAACTTCAAAGTTTATTATTTGCCAATAAATTTAATTGTACGGTTTGGAAATTTTAGAAAGTTTTGTAATTATGTTGAGGAAAAATTGTTATTTATGTTTATCTAATAATATTTTATCAAGATGTCGTGACGTGGCGACCAGGAATAGCATTTGACTGCTAACACGACGGTTGTGGGTTCGGTATCCCGTTTAGTAATAGTAAGTTTCCCTTTCTGATAATACTTTCCTTAAGACTTTTTCCTATCCATTTTCCGCCCAATGTTCAAAATATTGCGCGTTGAGTATAGAATAACTCAACGCCGCGCTTTGTCGTTCCATAAAGGAGAATTAAAAAGAAACCCTATTATAAATTTCTATTCCAACAGTTAGACCTTCCTCAGTGTCAGATCTGTTAGATTTATTATTAAATACTTTTAGGTCAATTTGAATTTAAATATATAATATAATAATATAATATAATATAATATAACGCTATTTGTTCTGATATGAAAAAATCGAAAAATTTTAGTAACAGTTAACTATTCCGGAATGTCATAACAATTGTGACGAATCGCCATAAAATGATATCATGAGTAGTCGAAATCCGGTCAAGCTCTTAAGGACTACAGTATTAACAAATATGATGCTTTGGAAAACTCTATAATAAATATGAGGCGAATAGGGGCTTTTATAAAGCAAAATATATGTAGGGCCAACAAATATTGAATATCAAAGTGAGCTTTAACCGTATTATTGTCAGACAATTACAATACTAATAAGGTAAGGTAACTTATCTATACTTACTGATATATAAAATTGGAGTGTAATTTTTAATTTACCTGCTTTTACTACATACATGTAAATATATCATATGATACATATACCAAAACGACATTTGCTACAATTTTTGTCTGTTTGTCTGTCTGTTTGTTCCGGCTTATCTCTGAAACAGCCGGACAGTTTCACTGACAGGTTACTGATGTTATAAAGAATTACTTAGGCTACTTTATTTAAAAATTAAAAAAAAATATATATATATATATATATATATATATATATATATATATATATATATATATATATATATATATATATATATATATATATATATATATATTAGAGTAAATACTATTTTACTGAACTTGCATAATGTGATTTGGTATATAAGCTAAGCGGCGATATATAAGCTAAAAGGCGAAGCTGCGAGCGGGTCGCTAGTTTATTATAAGTATATAAGAATTTTTACCCTAACTGACCTATTTAGTTCGGCTGGCTTAGCACTTGAATACAACGCACTATATCTAGTCGCATTCTAGTTCAAAGGAGCAGTACGATGGCTCTTTAATAGTCGACTAAGTGATTTCCAATTCTACCTTCAAGATTACATGGATGTAAAGTTGGCATTCACTGTATATGTTATAGAAGTGTCGTACATAAAACACTAAATATCAGTTTTTTTTTATTTTACTATTGCAATTTATAGTGACTTTTTTTAAATCGGTATACAATTTTGCTTACACCGTTATCTTTAGCGGACTATTGAAACAACTTTTGTGTGTATCTTTTGCAATTATACAGTGAATTACAATTGGATTTTTATTTGTGTTTGTAGGGTAGGTCTTACATAAATGTTTGTTTGGGTCAACAATGTTCGAAAATATGGCGAAAAACGGATTGCGGATAGTATTTGTAGATGTCGTTTTGTCTGATTATTTGATGATAGCAGTGTAAAATGTCAAGAATGTCGTGTATTATTAAAAAAAAATTACATCAATAAAAGAAGCTCCTTTTTCATCATTGAAATGGATGAAACGAGCTGGGGCAAAGCTCTCTAAATTTAAATACGTACGAATATTTATTTAACATTATAAATGAAATAAAAAAAATACACATTAGTGTCACTATTCTCAAAAACTTTTTTAAAATTGAGAAATTGTTTAAAATCTTTTTCTTTCCTATTTAAAGGCAAACAGACGAAAATCCAAAACAATAACAAAATAAATATAACACGACAAAATAAAAAAAAAACGGTCACTTCCATACAAGACTATACCAAAACACCTTTGTTTTCTGATCGGCCGGTTGTTCGCGATTACGGCAGTCTCATGATTCAGCAAATCCCGTCTACAATTGCCTACTATTTGTAAGGAAGCCGAGTGAAGACGGCAACTTGTGACGTTTATTTGAACCGTTAGTCATTGATCTTTGTGCAAAAGGCTTAATATTAGACAGTTCGCTAATGTTCTTAATAATGGGTTTAGGATAATAATATGTTGAGTAACATTTATAATATTAATATTATGTTTGTGTATATTTGTGTCATTGTGCTGTAAACACTAAGTCTAGGGAAAGAATGAATTTCATTTCCCCATTCTACTAGACAAATCGCGAGAGTATCGCCACTGAATACGCAATGCTTCAATGAAAATAAGGCAGAAAATGGTGGACGGAGTTTTTAAGTACGATCATCTATCTGCCCATCTTACTACATGTGGTAAAAATTTTTAAGTTGAAAAGTAAAAGTTATATTATATAACATATATTTCGCTACATATATTCCGCTACTTAACATAAAATATCTGTATATGGAAATGGTAAATAGACGAATTAATACCAGAATTTTAATTTTTAATTTTCTACAGCTTACTCATCAAAAAGCGGGGTTTTTGTGGATTCGGTCTAGACTATGTGATAAAACAAAAGAATGTTTATATTTATAACGTTAATTATCAAGCTATATATCCAAGTCGTATAACCCCCATATAACAGGATAGGTACAGAATGGTGCTTACACTCTCCGTCCTCCACTTTATTGTTCAGTTGCAAAAATGATACACTTTGTGTTATATTATTTAGTAGATAATGTAAATGAAAATAAGTTATTCCCACTGGTAAGAATTGAACTCATAACCATTGCTCAGAGTCATATTTAGAAACAAAATATTATAACGTATTAATCTATATTATATTCTGTTATATTATAATAAAATATTAATTTATTTATTTATTGGATTACCAACATAAGCTACTACACTAATCTTTCTTATATAAATTATTTACAAACTATCATCAATATCTGTATCAATGTTCTTATAATTATAAGTACCGCAATCATGCCACTGCATGTTTTGTTTGTAAAGACTTGGTTATTGATTATATATATATATATATATATATATATATATATATATATATATATATATATATATATATATATATATTATATATATATATATTATATATATATATATATATATATATATATATATATATATATATATATATATATATATATATATATATATATATATATATATATATATATATATATATATATATATATATATATATAACGGAACAATTTAACATATAACATCGAAATTATATAATACAATTAAAGGTAAAATTAAATCAATAACCAATTCCACGTAACAAAACTAAAACAAGTCAAAAGGCGCGACGTTGAGTTCCGCCACTCCACACGCAATGCCTCGAAAGGCGGAAAGCGGGGAACGGAGTGTCTTAACACGAGGTTCCTACGGTTGCTACGGTTCGCTCTGCCTACCCTGGCAGTAGCGGGTTACAGCGTGAAGCTGTTTTAATTTAATTTTAATTTATAATAACAAAAATAGAATGAATGCTCCATAATGTTCAACTGAAATCAAATTATGTGTATACTAGTACATATATATATACATAATATGACTACCCGGTCAAGTACAGAAAGCTTAAAATGTAAAACTAAAAACAATGATAATATATAGCTTATTCATAGTTTATTTCTTGTATAAATACGTACATTATTTGCACTTGACTATGAAAAATGTAACGGTTGTGGACAAACTGTTCATTTAGTTGATACGGACCGGTTAAATTAAGTGAAAGATTCTCAATTTATCTAAATTAGGGATACACGAATAAAACCATGTATGTAAATAGCATTTTTGTATTCAATGATAAAAGGGGTACGGTGACATGACGGTCTTTTTACCGCTAGCTAAAGAGCTTTTTTAAATTATTTTAATATTTCTGCTGATATAATTTCCATATATATTTAAGAAATTACTTTTGATAAGTTATTATGCACTGGTATAATTTTTTTCCGATTTACAACAGAATATATAATATATATAATATATATTATATATATATATATATATATATATATATATATATATATATATATCATATATATATATATATATATATATATATATATATATATATATATATATATATATATATATATATATATATATATATATATATATATATATATATATATATATATATATATATATATATATATATATATATATATATATATTTACAATATTCAAGCGGTGTGGCTTTGGCTTGTAGGAGCTAGATAATGAAAATAATTAATTCCCCGAGAGGGGAATCAAACTCACAACCATCGCAATACTAACTTTCAATAATTAAAAAAAACCTTGTTAATCGATACGTTTGTAGGAAGCCTAACATAAAACAAATGTCGCTTATTCGCAAACGGTTTCCAAAGCGGTGGTTCATAAAAAGGTTCACATCTAATTTACAGAAGGGTACGTTTTGAAATATCTAAAATGAGAACCAGGGGTAAAGAAGGGGGTGGGGGGTGTCGTAATTGGATAATTTGTTAAAACACCTGCCAAGGGATCTGATAACCTACTTACCGAGGAATTGCAATTATTTTATATATTATTATATATTATAATTACAACACCTGACTACCAGTTTCCAGTTCCTGACTTAGTACCAGTTTATGTGTATAGCGTTGACGATAAGCCACCGATTGTGGTTTCAATATCCGCTTAAATTGGAATTTATGTTAATCTTATGAGTTATGTATGTATGTATGTATGAAGAGGTTAATGACAGTGGACGAGGTGAAAGAGGTATGCAGGGAACACAGCGTATGGGGCTCTGTTCTCATTGATTATCCCGCTAGGGATAAAGCGTGAAGTTATTATACTGTATTGTCTTATGTCTTCAAATTATCCAAAGAAATATTATTTATCTAAAGTAATTTCGTCTGAAAATTTGTCTGATTTGAAAAATTTAATATAATTCAATGTTATGAAACTACAGGCACCGAGTTTACAGTCAGAGGCTGTGTTGTTGCACCACAATGTCCAAAAAAAAAGATACATAAAAAAAAATTCACATTTTGTATTTAGAGTCTACCTGATATTAAATTAATGAAATCTCTATTCATTATAAAAGCAAAAATTGTTTAATTCTTCAACTGTAATCACACTTTGAATACAAAAAGATTCGCTTTCAAATTTACAATAATGTTATGGCTAGTCTGAAAACTTTTAAATTGAATCACAGCGGACTCTAGGGCTTCCATAGAGCTTTATGTAGAGTATGGAAATGGTGAGTAATTGCTAGGTGATGAAATTTAGACTGAATAATGCAGTAAATATGTATACTTGAAATTTTAAAACAATTAAAAACAAAAATAAAATCCTACATTAATTCTTAAAAAAAGAATTAAGGTGTAGAATTTTGTCAAGAGTATATTCTACAATATAGGGAAGTTCATTATATTATTAACATAGTTCTTAATAAATAATATGTAACATAGGTATTAGTCATTATAGGAGAGAAGAAGTTCAAATTTCCATGATTGTCAACATGGAAATGTTTTTTGTGGAAAATTAAGGCACATTTTTCTCCTGAAAATTATACCTTAATTTTCCCCTTCCCTTTCGAATTTAAAGGAAGGTTTCATTAGTTAGCGAATGGACCTTTAAAATTTCACACTCCAATCAAAACTAATGTTTAAGTTCTTTGGATTCATAATAACTTGTCAAATTTGTGTGTAGTGCGTTCTCTTCTTTTCTTAAATATTAAAAATATTGCTTTCTAGCTATCGATTAGACTTGCAGTCTTTAAATTGATAAAAACCACTTTAAAAATTTCGCTTTTTGTAAAACAATATTATAAAAATATATTATAAAAACAATATTATATAAATATATAGATATTATTTATAAGTATTTACATTCTTTCTTACAAGGAGATAATAATAAAAAAACAGTGTATATATTATAGACCACCAGTGTTATTCAGTTATATGAATGGTAAGTGAATGAGACTTGGACGACGGTTTCTTTTCGCCTGCCTTAAATTAATTCGTCCCTAATATGATGTCCTTCCTCATAAAGTCGCTTGTCATCTTATTATTCAATGCTTGTTAATGTTTGTATTAAATCATTTATGTATTCTTTTATGTAAATATATAAATATATTAAATATAAAACTTATACCTATGTTACATATTATTTATTACTATGCCACTATTTTGTGTGTATATATTTTTATAATATATTCTATTTATAATACATATATTCTATGATTGTGTAACATTATATATTTTTTACCGTAGATTCTCCTTCGTATTGTCTCCATATACTATATTGCTGCTTGCTTAAAACTCCATAACTAAATAGTCTAAGAAGATAAATGTAAAAAAAAATGATTACCATACAAATTGAATGCGGCCCTTGTGGACTTACGGACGTGATTATATTCAATCTTAAATTCGATTTCTTTGGGTGTCTGGTTAGCATTTGAAATTCCTAATGCATATTAATAGAAATGGTAATATTATAGTAATAAGAGGCCGTTGTATTGTCGTTGAAAGTATTAAATTGTAAAATTGTGGTTAAAATTGTTTTTTGGAGGAAAAATAATTCTATTATATGCCAAGGTTTGGCAAACAGAGCGTGGCGTTGAGCTCGGCCAGTCAAGACTCTATGACTCAAATTTAGAAGGAAACTACGGAAGCTTGAAAAGGGTGAATTGACTCTAGGTTATCTCTGCATAATTTACATAAATTAATCGCCACACTGGAAAATCGTAAAAATGGGTACACGTACCCATTTTTACGAATTAAAAAATTGTCTTAGTTAAGTTATACTTTTTATTTAAAAAAAATGCAACGTTAAGTTCCACTCAACACGTAATATTTAGAAAATTGAATAGAAAAAAGAATATGGAGTGTCTTATCATTATGTTTCTTCTGCCTACCCTCCTATAATAGGGATGTAGCGTGAAGTTAAAAGAATATTGCTCTATATCTCTATTATTTGTGACCTTAAGACACTCCTGTCTTTTTTACTAATTACCTTGAACGGGTATACACAATTGTTAATTATTACTATATTATAGGAGAATATTCAAAACTCACTAGACCTATAGGTCTAGTGAATTTTGATGAAATCCATAACAACACGAATACAACATCTGCCAATATATAACAAATTGAAAACATTTAGAAACTGAGTCACGAACTTAATCGACGATAAAACGAAAAGGAACTCGCTGATTACACGTATTCATTATTAAAAGAAACTCATCAAAGTAGAATCTCGTTACTCCCGAACTTTGCCGAAAGTTGCCGAAGTATCACGAAGTTGTGTTCTTTGATACAGCCCGCAACTATCGGGTAAGTTCTACTATTGGATTGTGGTATAAAGAGGAGAAAATAGCGTTTTTTGAAGTATAAAGACATATTTCGTTTTAATTATTCGAATTAATACTATACTCTACCTTCAGATTTTTATATCAATTTATTATATACTAATCGATAAAATTCAATTTTTAAATAAAATATCAAAGTAATCTTTATTCATATAGGCTTTTACAATACTTTGTCGGATGAACGTAGGGCCATCACTGATTCGGAAGGCAGTTCTGGTGAGAGAAGAGCCAGCAGGAAACTCAACAAATGCTCTTTTAAATAATAACGTCACAATTTTTTTATTAAATACTGTAAGTACATGGTACTACATGGAATTCAAATGCCATTAATTCGACATAGTTTTATCATTCGAATATTCCTTTCTACACAGTATACTTAATAGTACTAAATTTTAATAAATTAAAGTTAATAAATTTTTCTAGTGACAAATTTAGCGTAGTAAATTAAATTCCAATTAAATTTAAATATTTTGCGGAATTTTATAAGAAACGCGTTTATGTATATTTATAGGATCGAGTCCTATAAGCGTTTCATTTACTTTTTGGAAGCAATAACTGGATATACTTTATTTTGCCACTCTATTTTATATATGTCACTGTTTCTGTTGGTACATTCCATATATTAACGGACGAATAATATAATATAATATTATATTGTAAATATATTGTAAAGCAACTGATAAGATATATCTTCGTTAAACGACATCTAAAAGAGATTCTCTAGCTCTTTGATTATTATAAATCGATCGTACGTACGTTCAGTACTGCCTCATAGTAATATTTCATAAGTCAGAATTCTATGGGATTCGCTAAAATGAACGAATCGGGCAGTATCAACATCCGTCATTTGCTTTATTTTTTAATTGTGAATGAGGCAGAGCTGACTTTTTCTGCAAGTATTCTTCTACGTGGGCATTCCTTTGGAGTTTGGAGTCTAGTTTAGTATATAGTAAAGAACTTGATCCCGACACGATAAGGGTTTCGCTTTTAATAGAAAACTAAAATTTTGTTTTTGGACATAAGGAAATACAAATTGTAAACATTTAATTTCTTTAGCATTCAATATAAGATCATTGATGTCAAACCCAAGAAAATACGCTATAATTAAATATTCAAGTCCTCATAGTTTACTTTGTTTATGGTAACATCACATATTTAAGAAGTAACATCTGCAATATATCACATATGTTCTTCACAAAAAAGGTAAGTTATTAATATAAATTAGAAATAAAAGGGAACCGAGAATAGATCCTTGATGAACGCCCATCTATAGGGAAAATCGAGATGATTTTACCTTCTAGATTTTCTGATTTCAAGGACGGCATTATGTATGCAACAATGATGTAGTTTTAACAACAGTATTTGATGCTGTATACAGTCAAAAGCTTTGGATAAATTTGCAAAATACCCCAATAGCATTCTGCAACTTCTCCCATGCTATATTTATTAGGTCTCGAAAGGTGCCGGATTCTACACGCTTATTAAAAATAAAAACAAACTGAGGCGCTATATTATATAAAATAGTATCAAAGACTTTAACAGACTCTTTCAATCCACCAATATTTTTTTATAGATTTTTATTAAGATTATGACATTAACTTAAACATTTATATTGAGAATGTCATTACATAGCGGCACAGTGTCCGACTCTAAATGTGGCGATTGTGGATTAATTTACTACTTAGTAAAACTAACTATATTCGGAGTTATGCCACTCCTCTCCACTACATTTATAATGTCTCAGAAACTAGACGAAAAGTGAGAAACAGAGTATCTTTACACCCATTTTTTCTAACCATCCTCATGCACGCGGGATAGAGCTTTTTATTTATGTATATATTTAAATTAAATTTGTAGTTAAGTTCGTCGTTTGTACATTACAACTACTTCTACTTTAAACCAGCTCCTGCAAACAAGATCAAAGCATACTGTCTACGACATCATTAAATGAAGACCATGTGAATATATTCTTACTTTACATAAAATTTACTCTTTTCCCTATACAATAAGCCCTATTTTCCTTCAGCAAATTTTCTTTTTGCTCTTAAAGAATGTTCGTGATTGCTTATAGGTGCGTTCAATATGAAGATAAAATAGTCCAAGTATAATTGTGTTTATTCAAATTTTGACCTTATTTCATATGAAATAAGGGTTAATTGGCTAAGAAATTAATAGTTCCAATAGCTATCTTTTGATATTCTGGTATTAGAGTAGAGAATATTGTTGAAATTAGAACTGGCTTTTTAATTTTTGTTTTGTATATATTTTATAAATAATTGTAGAATACTGTGGAGTAGTGGAGAGAGTTAATGTTGTATTGATTATGTGCCTTAAATTTAGTTAAAGAAATATTTATATTAATAGTTATTTACCTGAGGTCGTTCTAGCGCAATAACACCGAGTCTGTATATATATATATATATATATATATATATATATATATATATATATATATATATATATATATATATATATATATATATTATATATATATATATATATATATTATATATATAAAGTGTCTACTGTACTTCTTACTGTATTTCTAAAGTGAATAATTTTAAATATAAAAATTATATAGACTTTGGGTCAAGATAATGAATCTCCTAAGACGAAGACATCGAGTTCAATTCTTGCCCCAGTAAGTTAGTGTGACAAGACATTGTTTTTAATTACACAATTCATTCCCTCTAGTGAAGATCGAATCCACAACTATCGTATTTATAGTGAAACGCTGTATCATTGTACCTTGATGAATGTATATTAATCTGATATATAATATATCTTTAATTTAATTGATATGTTTATCTATTATATTTTTAATAATTTAATAATATTTAAAATTATTAAAAAAACACGCAGTATCCCGCACATGGAACCTAGTGATAAGACACTACGTTTCCAGCTTTCCGTATTTCGAGACATTGTTGAACTCTTCGCCACGCTTTATCTCGTTTCAAGCGCAAAGAAAATAAAAATTAATTAATTCCCAACTGGGAACCAAATACATACCTAATAGTCATATTAATATTAAAAAAAAATTAATATATTTTATTCAAAACTTATCTTAAACGCTATATTTGTTACTTTCGTCTATATTTATACGATACTGTACACAATTTGTCGTAAAGTCTTGGAATCTTCAATATCCTTTGCTCGTCCTTTACGGTAAAAGTTCGTAGGAACAAACTAAACATCACTTTTAATCAAGTAAAAGGGAGCTTTAGACAATGTAACTGTTTCGTATTTCGTATTTCGTATTAAGTACAGAAAGGTGTTCAACTTTGTGCTTCTTTGTAGTCTACAATAACTGAGAAGATGAGATAGAGTACTGACTGTATGGTCCGTTTATGTTGCTTGAATGTTCTACTGGGATATAATATTTGTATTTATTTAGCTTCACGCTGTATTCCGCATAGCAGGATAAGCAGAGGAACCGCAGATTAAAGGGACCTAGTGTTAAGACACTCCGTTCCCCAACTCCGGGTGTTGGTTCGGTTCCCAGTCTGTGAGAATAAATTATTTTGATTTTCTTCGCTCTGGCAAAAAGGCAAAGCGCGGCGTTTAGTTCCGCCGCTCAACACGCAATGCCTCGAATGGCGGAAAGTGGGACACTGTGAACCTTGCTCTATCTAGCAAGATATAGCGCAGTGTCGACGATATCTCGATACGAATACGAAATGTCTTCAATTCAAACAGAAGCAGATTATTGAGTGTCGTGACAGTATTTATCCTGCTGCAGGATAAAGCGTGACAACAAAAATAGTAGATAGGTGAATAAAAAAGTATAATAAATATTAATTTAAGAATTATCATAAATTTCATATTAGTAATTCAAACTATATATATTCTATTCTCAACTTCTTATTAAGGATAAAAAGAAATCGTTAATCCATCAAAAATAATACGTTCAAGCGAGGCATATAGCAACAAAAGGTTCGCTCCGCTTACAACGCGGCGGTGGCTTAATTTTCCTGCGCCTGTCCAATAACCCAAATCCCTCCTCCTCCCCCTTACTTCAACTCCATACAAATGTTCAAATTAAAATTTGATCATTTTATTCAATATTTATAGGATGATTGGGATCATTTATATACATTTTTCGATATGTCATACAAGAAATATCTCTAAATATGAAAACTGGCTTTAGCTATGTTACTTGAGGATACGTATCTAAGACTAGTTTTTACCTACGGCTTCACCCCCATCGTGTATGTAAATTAATCCCCATGTAAATTAAAATAACTGCGTTATAATTTCTTGATCCATGATTACATCGAAACGATTAACGTGATGTAATTTAATCTATCGCCATCCTGGATAAATCGATTATATAAGATAAAAATAATTATAATTTAAGAACCAGTAGTTCCTGAGATCAGCATGTTGATACAAAAATATATGAAAATGTGGATGTACAATATTACAGAATAGTATAAAGGCGGCTGGCATTATAGTATTAATTATTATTTATAGTTTTATTTATATACATTAGAAGTAAAACCCGCTTAAGACGATTTTAAAATATCAAGCGTATTTTAATGTATGAAAAGATATTATTTATGGGAAGACGGACAAAGCATTCAACGGATATGCATGCTATGTCCAAAAAATAGCAGGATATGCAGAGAGCCTATCTAGTGTTAAGACACTTCGTCGTCCGCCCCGCCTAAAAAACAGCGTACTGATAGGTGGAACTCAACGCCGCACTTAGTCCACTACAGACCCACCATGGTACGCTCTATTTATATATTTATAATATATAATAATAATAATTATTATTATTATTTTAGCATTATTGACATATTTTTAACAATAGGATTCGAATATACATCCATCGTTCAGATCGATTTCAATTTACTTAATAATTTTCATATATCTATTTATTTCCGATAGTACTTTAATTATTTTCGGCCATTCCACAGACTAAAATTAATTTCGTATCTTAAAACTCGGTCCACTTTGTCTTCTTTGCCAAGTAAGGAAACAATAATATTTTAATACGTTTGATCAAATGTCAAGACTACTATTTCGTTCCCGAATCAATTTATTATATTCTATGAGCGTTTGCCCGAGGATCTGATACTCCCGTCTTCTGTTGACTAGTTATGATCAAGACTAAGCCTCTTGGAATTCCTTAAACTAATAAATCAAATAAAGCTAATTTTAAAAATATCTATTAATTGAATAAACAAATTCATTCTAAAAAAATATATATATATAAAATAAAATGTCACAAAATCATTTATTTGAGTTTCATATAGGACATATAAAATAATACAAGTAAATCCATAAACAAATGTTAGTCTTAACCGTAACGTCCCTTTAGTCCCAATCAGTTCGGTACAAAATCACAATTACCCGAAATAAGCCGCAATACATTTATCAATTAGATTAGGTCCTAACCAAACAACGAAGTCGTTAGTAGTTTGACTACAGTTAAGCATAAGTTATATATATATATATATATATATATATATATATATATATATATATATATATATATATATATATATATATATATATATATATATATATATATATATATATATAGATATATCTTCTTCTCTTCTGCTTGGCATTAGCACCAGCTTCGTTTGCCAAGTTCTGCCTTCAGACTAAGATAAGACTCCACTATGCCCGGTTTTTTACATCCTCAGTGGACAATCTATCGACTCTCATGTCCTGCGTCACCACATCCAGCCATCGCTTCCGTGGGCGTTCGGGTGGACTATCTCCAGGGACAGACATGTCATAGCACTTCCTTTCACACTCACATCTGAGGCGCTCTTGGAGCTTGTCCGCTACGTCACAGGTCCCAAGACTAACTCGAATTAATGCATATGTGGTCCGACCGCGTTACGCGACAAATCCACCTCAACATCTCCATCTACTCCTATATTCTCTTAATATATATACCTCTTGTATTGTATTGTTGGTTGATTGAACTTATATGTCTCTATATAATACTTATATGTCTCTACATATAAGTTCAGTCTTATTATCGGATGCGGGTCTGATTTAACCAAGACAAAATGCAGCCTTTGGTTATGCCACTGTTCTAAATTTGATGGTACTGAATTGGAGCTGAAAACAGTAAACATACAATATGTTTCTCCAATTTCCGAATAAAAGAATTTCTACAAGAAGAATACTTTCAATATAACAAAATACAAAGTTTCACTAAGTATTACGTAGTGACGTACATGGATTTTTTATTCATGGTCCTGGTAGAACCATTTCGAATTTGATTGCCATTTTAAGATATTGAAATGTTTAGTACTGAATAAAAATTATACATTCTCATTCACTTTTTTGTTTTTTTTTTTTTTGTTTTTAAGTCGTTTATTATTTTATATTATTTTTTTTTACAAATGTTAGTATAGTAACTTACAATCTACAGCATACAAATAACAGTACTTTACCAGGCTATAAGCACCTTTAAAAGTATCTACCCACAGAAAAGATTAAGCACTTTTACATCTTGTAATAAATATATGAATCAACTCACAAACAATTATTATCTATCATGGAATTAATACTACTAAATCCATTTATTATTGTTTATCATTATTATTATACATTTTTTTTTTTTTTTTTTTTTTTTTTATATGAAGGTAATTAAATAACATACGAGTCAGAAGTCCGCAAGAAGTGGTCGCACCGGCTCACGCATTAGTCATTACTCCGGCGACAAAGGTGTAAACAACAGTTAGTGATGGGGCAAGCGGTATGCACCGTATCTATCGATATATGATAAATCCTTGGCTCGTGATTTGCAAATATGTGAAACTAGACTATTAGGATGATTTATATTATTTAAGTAAAACTTTTCAGATAATCTGTGTATAAATTGTTTTAAAGTGGGGAAATTTATCGATTGGTGTAATTTAAGTAAGTTGGTGTAAAATGGCGTGTTAAATGAGACCTTAATAGCTTTGTTCTGTATGACCTGTAACTTAGCATAATTAGTGGCACAAGTGCTATTCCACACTGGACATGCATATGTTATGCAAGGTCTTATTAGAGTAGTGTAAATTCGCAATTTTGTTTCAGCGCTAAGATTTGACCGTCTATTGAAGATAGGGTATATGCTACCCATAGCTTGAGCTCCTTTGGTCTTTAAGCTGTCAATGTGCTTTATCCAATTTAGTTTGCTATCCATTGTAACACCAAGGTAGCGAACTGACTTACTCCAAGGTATCACATGCCCATCTATGACTAAATTTCTTTTAGGTATCTTTCTTTTTCGTGTGAAGAGTATAGCTTCTGTTTTAGATGCGTTCAATTTTAATTTCCAGCTTGAAAAGTATGTTTTCAGTGACTCAAGGGACATTTGAAGACGACTGATAATTATATCTATATCGTCTGAAGAAGTGTATGATGCTGTATCATCTGCAAAACATGCCAGTTTAGTTTTATTATGAATAGGTACATCGTTATATATAATATAAACAAGTACGGACCAAGAATTGACCCCTGCGGGACTCCAGCGGGGATCAGATAGTTGTTTGACCTGTCTGAACCTATATATACGGAAAACGTTCGGTCACTCAGATACGATTGAATAAGTTTGATATAGCTAACTGGAATTCCTAGAGAGACCAACTTGTGCAACAGTCCATAATGCCAGACTGTGTCAAAGGCCTTCTCTATGTCTATAAGAACATCCCAGTAGATTGAAAAAGATTAAGGTTATGTATAACATGTTCGGATACCCTGGCCAACTGATGGACGGTCGAATGAACTGTTCGAAAGCCGAACTGCTCATTTATTAACATATACTGCGAAACCTTTAAAAGTCTTCTATAGATAATTTTTTCAAAAACTTTGCCTAACGTTGAAAGTAGGCTGATTGGCCGATAATTTGTCGGGATTCGGTCATCTTTGCCCGGTTTCTTTAATGCTATTACTTTAGCCTGCTTCCACCTAACAGGGAAGTAGCCAAGAGCTAGGCAGCCATTGAATATTTTAGTCATGTAGACTATAGATTTTCGAGATAAATTTTTATTAGTATATTGTGTATATTATCGTCACCTGGTGATTTTCTACAATTTAGGGTACAAACCATATTCCATACCTCTCGTGGCCACACTGCACTTATCAATCCTCTAGAGGTGTAATTAGCTAAGCACTTATGGTTTGCGAAGTAACGTTTTCGTGTGGACTGTCCCAAGTTTGAGTTAGTCTCATGTTGCTTTGAAACGCTTTAGCCAATTCTTCACATTGTTCATGGGTGTTAGTAGTTAGTGACCCATCAAGTTTTCGAAATGCCGGCATATCTTTTGATTTAGGTTTTAAAGAATTGGCGATTTTCCAAATACCTGAATTAGAGTTGGCAACTTTACCTAATTTATTGTTCCAAATCTGATCCTGGTGTATTATGATGGCATGTTGTATGACTTCATTTAGCCAGTTAATTTCAGTTCGTATTTGGCGTTTATAGACTCTATTAAAGGGATTAGCTTCCTTTCGGCGTAACTTGTTTCGGTATTTGATTAAGTTTTTTCACATTGACTGGTAATTTAGACTTTAAGCAATGTTGCTTAACAAGAGGAACGTGATTGATTCTGGCATTGGTTATACTCTGCGACAATAAAGAAACTGATTCATCTATATCATACGTACTAACAAATACTCTAGAAGAGAGAGAAGCTTTCCGTCTATCTCAGCCCGGTAGCCCTTCCAGTTGGCTTCACTATAGTTAAAGATCCTGTGAACTGGAGCACAGACCGGCGTACCATCCACAGATGCGTAAAGAGGCAAATGGTTCGATCTAAGTGCGTAAAGTGCCGTAACCTCGCTTAGCCCAGAGACATTTGAACACAAGATTAGGTCTGGATTTGTTGGTTTTTTTATGAATATCATAATTGCGTTGTGAAGGTGTTCTAGATGCGTGTATAACATAATCCTGATCAATCATGTGATCAAAAAGGATCTTTCCGCAAGCATTAATGTAGGTACTATACCAATATGTATGGTTAGCGTTAAAATCACCCATGATGATCACATGTTGACCGAGACCAAGTAATATGTTTAAGTCATTTGGTAACAACGGTAGGTTGGGTGATTGATATACAGATATAAGTAAATGTGGTACTTTTGATATATAAATTTGAACACCTATGGCCTCCATATGTTTTGTATGATGTACAGGTACAACAGAATATTTTATGTCATTTCTTATAAGTAATGCAACACCCTGGCCTCGCCCACTTGGATGTTTATCTTGGCGAAGGCAAGTATAACCAACAGCTGTTAAATTTATGTTTGGTGTTAGTCTAGTTTCACATAAAGCGACAATATCTATACAAAGTTCACTTACCATATCCATTAATTCTGGAAGTTTACCCCGAATTCCGTCGGAGTTCCAACTTAACAATTTAAATTTACCAACATTAGACATACCGACAAAGCTTTGACAATACTAAGAAGACTTTATCTATGATAGAAGTACAACCTACGAATTCATATTTAATTTCTGAAATAACGGCAAGAATTTCAAATATTTCCTTAGTAGCTTGATCGCAAATTGGTTTATCAATCTTTGGCTCTATTTTGCTTTTATTTTCGAGCAGCTCGGTGGTGTTTGACCTAACGAAACATGAAGAGTATTTTAAGATTTTTTTAGATATTGAATTTTTAAGATATTGAAATGTTTAGTACTGAATAAAAATTATACATTCTCATTCACTTGGAAATTCCGAGTTTCTCAATGAACAATATGAATGAATATGATGAACACATTCACATACATTTCTAGCTAGAGTCAAAGTTATCATAACGCATAATTATAGAAATAAACCTATGTACCACGCTAATTAGTAGGTAGAATATTATAATAGCTAATTATATTCTGAAGTATGTAACTTGGTTAACAAGGCACTTTACATTTGTTGCGATAATATACAAGGGATGTTAGCGTGCTGTTGGGAAGTACCTACGTTTAGACAGTGGGATGGGACAGCGGATTTGATTCCGTTTGAGAGGTATATTTTTTTTATTTGAGTGCATTCAAATCCTAAAGTGAAAAACAAAGTTTTATTTTCTTTTGTCAGACTTTGCTTCGCCCATCACCCACATACAAAATAAAGAAGAGAGAACCTATTGGTGTAAAGACTTTCAATTTCGCACTTACCGCCTTTTTAGGACATTGCGTGTTGCGTAACAGAAAATGAAAATCATTTCCATTTACCATATGTCTTTTAAAAAATTAAATTCAGGTAAATATTAAAATACTGTGTAGTGTTGAGTTCCACCACTCAACATGCAATGTCTGCCTCTCCTGCTATATGTACGTATATAGGATAAAAGCGTGAAGCTAATATTTAATTAAATATTCAATTATTAATTATTAACTAAATGATTATTATTATTAATATTTATTTTTCCTCAATCAGGAATCAAGCGACTATTACCAGTTAATACTATCCTAGTTTAATCTGTACCATAATAATATTACCAGTACCTTATTAAATAAAACAAAGGACAGTCCAGCTAATAAAATGCTTTACAGATATGAATATGCTATCCCTATATAGTCCCTTCAGGACTGAGTTTCAGTTGTTACCTAATCTAACCTCACTCTTAGAGACATTGCGTGTTAACTGGCGGAACTCGGTATGACGTGAACATGTTACGAAAGTGTTTCGATTGGACTTCGATCACACTTGTCGTATTTAATCATGAAGTCTAACTTAGTATAGATTATTCTAATTGTCATTTTTAAATTTACTTAAGAGTATAGTAGCGCGAAGACGATGTTTTTGGGTTCGATTCCTACTTGAAGAATGAAATACTCTCTTATCCTCGCTCTGGTAACAGGTCCTAGGCCGATGGCGTGTCCCGCCACAATGTCTTTAAATCTTTAAATTAGGCGGAAAGCGGAGAGCAGAGTGCCTTAATGTTAGATTCTCGTTGCCGGCCCTACTATATGCGGGATAGAGCGTGAAGACAAAAAAACTTGTCTAGTTTGTTTCCAGTAAATCTATTTAGGCCAATTTTGTCATTTAAGATGCGTATATTATTGTATAATATGATTTCTAAGTTAATTTCACAGTCAATCGCGTATTGAGCAGTCGTGTGTTAATATTTTTATGCTCACACGTTTAAATACTGCCCATTGAATAGTGCATCGCGTGAGGTATACCGTCGCGTCCGCGCTGTTGGCTTACCTAGTCTAGCTGATAACATTATTCTATATTATTACATACTTGTGGTTCAGTAGTATGTACTCGTACATATGTATGACGGTCGTTAATTCATATCCCGATTTAGAAGTTTCATTACTAACAGCATATCAAACTTTTAAAAAGAGGCTAAAAGATTATTATCTCATATTTTAAGCAGTGCTAATTCTCATTATATATATATTAGTATATATATATATATATATATATATATATATATATATATATATATATATATATATATATATATATATATATATATATATATATATATATATATATATATATATATATATATATATATATATATATATATATATTTATATATATATATATATATATATATATATATATATATATATATATATATATATATATATATATATATCTATATATATATATATTAGTGTAGTTTACATTTAGTTATAACTTCTCCTCTACCCAAAGGTTGCCTGGAAGAGATCGCTTATTTAGCGATAAGCTCGCCTGTTGTCCAGTCTTTTATACCAAGAGCAGAACGTATCCTATATTTTATTGGTGTACAATAACGAATATTTTACTTTTTACTTTACATATCTGATATCCTGGTAATATTGCTATTCTAGGTAACTGGCCAGGCCGCAGGAGTTTCTTAAAGAATTATTTTGATACAAGTAACTCTAGTACTCCAGTAACGCCCAGTGGTGTTCAAGGAGGAGCACCGTCAGGTTTTAGTGCTGAGCATCCCTTATATTTGCCGGTTTATGAGTCCACCCATCAAAGTACCCACACAGAGAGTGTAAAAGAGTTTCTTTAGGATAAGAAAAATTACACATTGATCATTTATACCGATCACTCTAAATAGAAATTATCCTGAATCGTAGAAATATCGATACGCCCGTGTTCAAGGTTTAGCTTTAGCAAGGTTTAGCAAATTAATTTAAAGCTTTATAATAAAAGAACAAATATGAATTTATTCAAAGTTAAAAACAAATAATTTTATTCAAAATAAGAATAAATGCTTCATTTATTTGACGTCCCTGATTTTACTACTGGTTAACTAATGTAAATGTCCAATACCTAAGAAGAATTGACAAAAAAATCTGTGGAGCTTTTGTTATTATTTATGATATTATTACAATATTAAGTAATATTTAGAAGTGAGACCGTCTTGGTGCAGCGGAATGGCGTCTGACTATCAACATGGCGGTTATGGGTTCGATTCCCACTCGGGAAAGAATCATTTTCCTCGCTCTGGTAACAAGATAAAGCGCGGCGTTGAGTACCGCCATTGAACACGCAATGTCACAAAAAAGCGGAAAACGTGACACGGAGTGTCTTAACACTAAGTTCCCTCTACCTACTCTGCTATATACGGGATACAGCGTGAAGCTAAAAAAAAAGTATTTAGAAGTTACTAAAACTTATTTCAATTTGATCTAGCAACAGTTGCTGGATTAATGTGCACTATTATTTCTTGTCACACGTAACTTCATTATTCACGGCTCTCCATATGTCGTTGTATGGGGGTCCAACCCCTTACGCTTGATATGGGTACATTTAGCTATAAGATATTATTTATTAATATATGAAGTGAATCGTAAAAAATGTGATTTATTTTTAAATCAGTATATTTTTTTCTCCATTATATTTGTCAATATAAAACATTTTTGTTACAGAGTGACAGATACACTAGTACAAGGTTAGATGAACCTACTTAGCTGAGGAAAGTTTAAATTTGGTGTGTAGATGCCTTATATATTATAAGCTCTATGAGACGATTTCTCTAAATTCTACTCGGAAAGCTTAACAGCGACATCAGACTACGGTATAATAATCTGTACCACCCTCTGATGAGATTGCCGAGATTTTGCAGCGTGTCAAATATGTTCGCCTCAGCGGGTATGCCGGACTTCTTTGCGGTAATTCGTGTCAGAATAGCTTTGTTTTGAGCACGAAAAGTGAAAAATATGGTGATTATTTATATGTTTGTACCTATAATATAAATTTAATAAGTGAACTTCTTCTTAATCGTACCATTCTTGGCAGAATGGTTGTTATTGATATTCGGTTGCGTCACAATACATCTCCAATAATTTTATGTTTGTACGTAAAAATATTCACAATTATGTAAAAAACAGTAATAAGCATAGTATAAATGCAAGGAGTAAAAATAAGCTAATAACACCTAAGTTTCGCCTTCCATGTATTTATAATAAAATACCGCAAATACCCTTACAGGCTTACCCTTCGAACAATTTCAAGTCAAGATTAAAAATTTAAAATAATAGGGATAGTATATTATTCAATCCAAGATTTTTTTGTTGGGTTAAGTACTGTTAAATATATTGTAAAATTAAATTAAAAAAGAGCAACTGTTGTGTTTCTCGCCAGCTCTTCTCAGCAGAACTGCCCTGCTGATGCTGATGGTAGCTTCTAGTAGGACTGACAATACTGACACTTATGTTAATTAACGATGTACTAAATGTACCAACAATAAAAAAAAATACGTCATATAGATTTATCAGTAAATAATGTCTAACCAAAAAAAAACCCTTATTTCTGATGTCAAAAACGTAGCTTTCAGTAAAAGTTCTTGCACAAACCAGAAAATTTATTATTGAAGTACATTCATTGAAAGGAAAACCTTCAGACGAGTAGTACTTTTCTCATAATATTATATTTACATTTTTTTTCATTCGCATTGTACGGATACAATTCACAATAGAAAATGTTAGTTCTGTATCGAGATAGCATTTCTATTTTATGTAGCAAGGTTTAAAATAAATTCTCATATACATACATATGTGTATATTTTTATTTATATATCTTATTCTTTAGAGTGCTTTTGTATGTTTTAATAATGTAGCCACTGACAGGAGAAATAACTACAGTTTATTCTAGTAGAGAGAACCTTATATTAACACTAACACTCTGTTCTGATATGAAATCTACACATTTAATGATGACTTTATCTCTTCAGAGCTGGAAAATTAAAAAAAATCTTACCCCGAGTGTGGATTAAATCCACAACCATCATGTTGATAATTGAGTGATGTCACTACTCTACAATGACCTCGAAAATAAATAGCAATTTCATGGTATTTGTCAGGTGTAGTCCGAGTGGGGGGAGGGGGGGGGTCTCGGTAGTAGTAATATTATAGCTAATCTAATAACTTATTATTAATCAACTTAGTAAAATCAATTCAATATTATTTTCACTATCAAATGTAAGAAGAAGTTCGAATTTTTTGTACATTGATACTGTGGTTCCAATATAACGTAACGTAGGACGCGATCGTAAGTAAAATGCCATATCAGGTGCTATCTAAATGCCATTATTTTTTAATTATATTTGTTTATACTTACTATACACGTTCAAAGTAAATAATTTTTATGAACTCATTCTAAACTCTATAAACAATTTTCTTTTTTCCACCTGACGATAAGTGCTTTCCTAACTCAATAGCTACAAAGAATGATAGAAATGTAATAATAAAACAGAGTTTTTGTAAACATAAAAAAAAAATACTCCAATACCGTTTCCTTTTGTCGGTACATAATCGTCTAGTGACGATCGAGGGCTTCCCAAATATGGAACGTGGATAGAAAGTGCTGAATGTGGCTTGATATATTTTTATAGTAAGGTTTATACGGTGCAAGGGAAGTAAAAAAATAATATTTTATATAATTAGGAAATTTTTGGCAATAAAATTTTTGAAGTTGAATTACATAGCTACAGATAGCCGTCTTGGCTCTAATTTTTAGCTAAATTTTGTATGTTTAGACCAAAAATGCTATATTCTGTTAA
Source organism: Dione juno (assembly GCA_037127375.1). NCBI lineage: Eukaryota > Metazoa > Arthropoda > Insecta > Lepidoptera > Nymphalidae > Dione > Dione juno. Next base: position 432,942 of record JAXRJS010000032.1, on the reverse strand, counting down.
TATTATCAAATGATACAAAAAAATTAAAGCACAAAACTGTTTGCTTTATTATTAAATATATATATATATATATATATATATATATATATATATATATATATATATATATATATATATATATATATATATATATATATATATATATATATATATATATATATATATATATATATTCCGTTACTAAGTAACTGACAGACAGCGCACAGCCGAAATAATGTAGCGTAAAAGCTTGAAATTTGGCAAGAAGGGTCTTAGAAGGAAGAAGTGTAGGGAAGCTGCTGCAGCACTAAGAGAAGATTTCTCGAAATTTACGTTTTACGGTCCGTAGTAGTAGTTTTATAGAATTTTACGTTTTATAGTCCACGCAAACGTGATTGTGTGCTATAGCTTATATAGATTTTAAAAAATACCGGTGAGATATTCGTACATCAAAAGAAGTCGCATCCAGAATTTTAAAGCCAAATTGAACGTAAGAAGCGACACATGTTTGAAAAACGGTATATACTTTTACGACGTCTGAAAATGTAATTTACAGGTTGAAAGAGGTGATTTTTAGTTCCTTCCAATATTCCGCTAGCGTTTAAGGTATTCTTATTTTATATTATATTAGACATCCGATACAAATACATAAAATTTATACGTTTATTTTATATTTTCAAAGACATTAGATATATTTTTCTATTATAAAATGAGTATTTGGTACAGTAGCGGAGGATTTAATAGAGGGTGTTCATGTTTTAAGAAGTATTTGAGTATTCTTGTAGTTATTACGTATGTATAAACAAATCAACACCTTTCGTAGACCGTCTATACAACTCTATTGCTGTCTCTTCCCCTCTATGTATACCACAAATAATAATCATGTCAATTGTTAGATTATTCACTGAGTTTTTATATATATATATATATATATATATATATATATATATATATATATATATATATATATATATATATATATATATATATATATATATATATATATATATATATAATATATATATATATATATATAGCATCTATACATATAATAAAAATGTTATAGATTGTTGTCTGTACATGAAAGATGTATTAAAAAACCTATTATTGGGCATTTATAAATATAATAGAACCCAAAGTAATGATTTCTGTTTGTATCTTTGTCTGTGCGTTTGTGCATGCTAATCACCAAAATGGAAATGCAGCGTTCACCATTGTATTATGGTAAACTTAACTTAATATTGAGTTTCCTTAGTTGGAATCGGTAAATAAAAAAAATACTTTAAATTGATATAATATAAAGCATTTTGTACAATGAAACTGCTGCAAAACAAGTGTTGTATTGAAGTGTCTGAAACTTCAAATTTATTTTCCGACGTAGATAAAGTTGCGGCCGCAGCTAGTATACATTATAATATGTATTAATTACTAACTTACACTACTGACAATTCATTTAAATTGAAAATTTAAATTAAAAATACTTGTAATGGCTTAATGAATGGCCTAATTAAATAAAAAAAATATTGACAATTAGATTTTCTTTTGCTAATTGTTAATAAAAGAAAGAGTTACATAAGTTAAGTAAAACAATAATCATTACTTACCTATACCTACTTTAGATATATGTTGCCTACCTATACCTATACCTACCTACCTATACCTACCTACCTGCCTTACCTATACCTACTTTAGATATATCTTTAGATGTATACTTGGTTACCAGAAAATCGCTTCACTTTGTCATTCAAAATCCAGGATGTGAATCAAACTCAATATTATAATTCATCATGTATCTCAATACTTCATTCATATAGTGATGCTATGATCAATATATAGCACGATGCATACATTCCATTCAATGACAGCAAAGTAAACAGGCTTGAAGGGATCGCGCCCTGCCTCTTGCACTTCAAATTAACAACCTACATTTTTAGTTCATCTTTGTTAATCCACTCAAGTGAGAGGAGGGTGGAAATCTAAGAAATGACCCAGAATACAAAAACACCCCCTTTAGTGGAAATCTCATTGTTTTTGCCCAACAGTCCTTTGAAAGTACTAGTGGAAAGGGATCAAGGAGAACTGGTCGGCCTTTACATTTCACACCTATCCTAGGACGTCTATGGAACTTGACTTACAATTAGAGCAACGAAGTCGAATGTTGGATTGATTTTAGTTCTTTTATAGTTGAGAGCATTTCCGACTTTGAATATAGGTTTACAATATGTTAGTTTGCAGATTTAGAAGATCATGAAATAACTGGAGGCCGAGATTTAATAGATGTTCCAAGGTCAGTTATTATTCGTTTATTTATACAAATTAATACAATATATATAGTATCGGGATGTTTAATATTTTTCTATGTAGACATAATACAACTTTCTTCAGTGCCAAATCTTCTGTCGACTTTTTTTCATTTAAGTTCTCTAAGTAAAATATTCGTTTAAGTAAGATATATCTTTATGTATTTCGACTGTGACGTAAGTGTGTGATATTATTAACTTGGTAATCATTTTAAAATTAGCATATTAGCTATCTCTATAACACTATTTTTTTTTATATACATACTCACTGTATCCTATATTTAGCAGAGAGAATATAGTTACAATTCCGTTTTCCATTTTCTACCTAGTTTTATCAGAGCAGGTTAAAGAGTATAATTTACTCCCCCTAGTGGAAATCGAACCTATAACCATCTCACAGTCAGATGCTGTCACCTTGCATTACGATGATCGATTATTATTCCATAAGACCAAATATTGTGTAAGTCCACTCGTCTTATCGTCTATCTAAATCCAAGGCTATTAAATATATAAATAGCCTATAGGTGTATATTTGCTCCCAAAATTTCCCCAAAAGCCCATCCATAATAAATCCACAAGACAAGCTATTTATTTTGGATTTCCATAGAAATCTTGTTGTCTTCCTCAAACATTGATACGTGATGTTCGATGTACGGAACTTGTTTGGTTAGGGGTTTCTATTTGGCTTGCACTTGAGACGATTTCACAACGCTTTGTTAAAAATACTTTTCATACAATCTTGTTCTGTTAGTGATGCGCGTATATGTAAGTGTTTACTCGCGAAATTGTGAAGTGTAATTTTTTTTTAGTTTCACGCTGTATCCCGCATTTACCAGAGTAGGGATACTGAACCTAGTCGTAGTTAAGATAATCCGTTTCCCGTTTTTCACTCAATAATTGGAACATTGCGTGTTGAGTAGCGGATCTGAACACCGTGTTTTGTCTTGTTACCAGAGCGACGAAACGAAAATTATTCAAGCAGGAATCAAACCTACAATATTCACATTTACATTCAGATGGTGTACCACTGCGCCATGACTAATGACGCCAAGTTTAGCGTAGTTATGACATGTTACATTTAAATATATATTTATTTATATATTTCTTTGTACAGAGTTAATATTAATGAGCCATTGTAGCTTTTTTTTGTATTAATAAATCTCTACTTCTTTCTTTTCTTTTTTGACCCTAACAGGATATATGTAGGTCTCCTCATTGTACTTGCAGTCTTTACTATACCGTTTTCTTCTCATATATAGAGTCAGCGCTTCGGTGTGTTCAGATCATCAATCTATATTATTGGTTAATCCTACCTTTTTTACCCAGCTTAAATCTCCAGTATAATATTATTTGATAAAGGCGAGGGCGAATAGTATTGTTTTGCTTAAACATCAAACCCACGGCCATGCAAGTGCACTCGAACTTCAAATTGCATGAAACTTTATTTTACATCTAGGTATCCGTAAAATATATTTATTTTTTTTTAAATAAAAAAAACAAAAGATAGAAAAGAAATGAAACAAGTGAAGTCAAGTGCCACAATGTGCTTTATTAAGAAACAGAAGAACCCTTAAATTATTTACAAGAGTCCACACTTCACTCGAGTTAGTCAAATCGATAATCGATTGCCACTTTTTTAAATCATCCGTTTGTATGTCAAAAATGAATTCAAACAATTATTAATAGAACAAAAAGAACAATCTGATATGCTTTTACTTGATATTGTTAAAAAAAAACTACTTAAAAATTATACAATATTCGATTAAAAACGACAATCTGTTATCGATATGGCCCAAAATTAGATTTTTTAATGCATTACAATAAAAAATCCAAGCTACAAAGAAGACTTACATAGAGTTGACCCAAAAAAATGAAGAAATCTTGAAAATGTATTAAAATTTTACGAACCAAAGTGCAAATACAATTAAATCTCTAGCTAAGTTTATCCCCTGATTTTCCTTATCTAAATGGACTTGGCGATGATGAAAAAAGCTTACTTAAAAATAAAAATATATGCAAAAATGCATTTTTACATATTACGCATTACACTAGTACTAACTACAAAATTTCAAACTTAACTGAAACAAAAATTAACAATTATCTAAAATAATCACATAAAGAACTAAGATGATAGGAGGACACGCGAGAGCTTTTGCATCAGTAGATTTATATAATAATAAATATATTTAAGCTTTTTAAGCTACTTTAAAAAGTTTCAACATTTTTACTACTGAAAATAAAAAAAAGTACATAAATTAAATCAAAATAATATTATTGTTATTTTTAAAAATATGATATATTACAAATTCATTTAATTGAATAAAATATATTAATTAAATTATTCAAGTAAACTTCATTCAATGGATTCATTTCAGAGATAATTGATAATATATTTAGTAAGAGTCCAATTATTACAAGCGCTCGCGTCTAAAAAAGTAACTTAACCCATAATTATAAAGAAAGATAACAAAAAAGGAAAAAAAAACACACACATTTTAAATGCTTATGCTTACTATTGGTGAGTTTAATATTCAAAATGCTTTTTGTACATATCTAGATTTAAACTTGAATCTAGATTAGTATTTAGATCTAGATCTGGAATTAGATCTAGATATACTTTTACGTCAAGATGTACACGAGTACTTCAATAGTTACATTTTTAAACGAAAGAGAAAACGTAACTGAAAGTTCAATTTAAATTCATTTTGAAATTAGTAATTTATGCATTACTTGCAATTTACATACATCTTCAAATTTATTTGTGTCGAGTGAATCTTATTTATTATAGAATTATTAAAACGTTTTCATTTTGCGTGCGAGGTGGGCGTCGACCTTAAACGATATTTAGATAGCATTTTCATGTATGTATGTATGTATGTATGAAATATGTATGTATGTCAAAAGTATTATTCGATAATTAAACTTTTAATATTTTCAAACTAAGACAAGGCACACATTAAAAAAAGGAACTTGGTTGGACAAATTGTGTTTTTACGTACTATTAAAAAATCTATTCAAGACAAATACTCAAGTAACGTAAAATCTTTCTACATACATAGCTGGCTTGAACTCACACTTCATGAAAGTCGGGCGCCCGTCGTAGTTATGTTTTGAGAGAAGTTTCGAATTAAATCTATCTACGATGTGTATAGAAAACTACACTAAATCACGTTTTTAGTATGAAAGGCTATTTAATTTAAAAGCAATATACATGAAGCTTTATTTTATACAAGTGGATATAACGTGTTAACGAAGTGAATATTTAAATAGAAAAACCAAATTACTTCTACTATAGGCTACAGCTGCACTTGACATTTATAAGCGTTTAATCAACATTAAATCTTATAAGTGAAAGTTTAAAGTAATTAAAACGCTAATTGACCTCTGTGAGTTCGGCTGTTATACTATAAAAACTTTATTATTTTATTAGAGAAGTAGAGGAAATAATTTTCATTTAAAAAAGGAAATAATTTTCATTTCATTTTAACGTTTAAGTACTATCGTCACCGATATATTACGAGTCAATTTATTTATAGTGAATATATGGAGAGATTAAGAGGCAATTTTTGGAGCAGAGAGAATTACATTCAGAAGATTCACTGCTGCAGGAATTCGAGATATTGGCGTGTGAGTGGTTTTCTTGCCAGAATGGTGAAATTAAAATAATTATTTCAAATCGAACTAACTACTATAGTGGTTAGTAAGACTGCGCTACTATAGCCAACAAACCATACCGCATATGTTGAAATTTGTTTTAAACTCTTTTAGTTCTATTCTAAAGAACGCTATTAAGACGTAACTTGACTGAATTCAACTAAATAATAATATTTTTTTTAAATATATGTTTGCTTCAAATTAAATAAATAAAAAAAACGCTCTCCTTTTTCTACTCTTTATATGAAATCCCACACATTAGTGTAATTTGTAACAAAATATTTACTAACATATACTCCCGATATGTCATATGCAGAAATGAGACAGCAGATGATATCTATCTCACTCACACAACCATGAAAATCTATATAAAATAGAAACTTGAGATATTAAGTTAATGAAAGTAAGTTGATATCGGACTATACACATGTATGTATGTATGTATGTATGTCTATGAAGGTATATAAAATATTTCCGTCTATTTTTCTAGAGCAGGAAAATGGCAAATAAATCGATCACAATGGTGAAACAAATGTTCATTTTGCTCTAATATATATATATATATATATATATATATATATATATATATATATATATATATATATATATATATATATATATATATATATATATATATATATATATATATATATAACCCAATGTCTCACAATAAGCCTTAGGCACTTACGGCGTACATACATTTTGGCATATTTTTTACCATTATCTAGAACGTCAAAAGAAACATGCTAATTAATGTCACTTTATAACGCGGATAAAACGTAGGAATAGTGATACAACACTCCGTTTCTTACTAAAAATATCGACGACACAAGCCATGAAATGTGTTTCGCACGAGCCTGCCTTACACACACTTAAGAGCTAAATGTAAAATTTATAATGACTTATACTAATTTAAATGTCAATGGCTTTCTTTATACCATTGAAATATTGAATATTCTGATACATAATCAATCATTACATAAAACATATTTAACAATAATATTTTTGGTAAAATAATTTGAAAATTTCCTATACTTTGTGAAGAACGAGTAAAGTTACGTTGAAATATTAGTTTTTAACTTTGAACAGTTGCCACTTGTCAGTTTTAATCTAATATTGAAAAAGAAAACGTCAGAATTCATTTACTCATCTATACTGATATACAACAATGAATGATTACTTAGTTCGCTACTTCACCATCAAATAATAGTAGCTCAAAAATCTAAGCCCTATGTATTTTATCTAATTAAAAAGAAAAATTATATCCTGTATATCTCGAGAAATAAAAATCACATGATATTTATATACTTTTATGAAAGTATTAAATTTTTTTTTCCTGTTTATGGTTACTTTCAATTGGATTCCATTTGACAGCAAGCTCTATAATAGTCAGTCACTCTATAATAGTCAGAGAGAATTTAGTGTCAAAACACTCCGTCCGATTCTCATTCGAATCTGAGACATTAATGGTGTTGGAATATCTGGACTGAACGCCAAGTTTATCTTGCCAAAGCATTGGAAAGTATTTTATTTACTTTTCAATAACGACAGAATAGAAATGAAATTTTTAATAAATCCCCCCAATCAGGACTCGAACCCATCATATGTTATTCTTATGATCCCTTTCTATAAAATCGAATTTTACTTTAGTAACGACGTGATTAAATAGAACGAGAAACGTGATTTTCGGTTGCTTTCGTAAAAATGCTGACGATTCTCGAACGCGGAGATCCTAAAGCAAATAATATTCCAAAACTCGCTCGTATTATGAAAATCCTGAAAATCTGTCAATTTTTCATACATTTTACGTGTGAATTTGAAATATTTTCAGTAGTTAAAATTCAAATGACGAACACACAGCTGTTAATTTTTATTTGGCCAATAATTAAAATGTAGCGCCATAAAACTGAGTTAGTGGCAGAAAACTGAATTTCATACGGAAATATTACTTTACGTGGTTATTTTAACATTCCTTTTTATATTTCATAGTAAAATAATAATAATAATAATATTTATTATGTATTTTTATTTATTTATTGTCTGTATATAAAAAATTTGGTATAGCGAATGTGAGACTTATGCTAGTGTACTTACATACTGACTTAATTGTCACAGCACAATTTAATTTTACACAAAAGTGTGAAATTCTCACTAATTTATAGTGCTTGAAGGAATAATAACATAAACTTATTCTCTACCTCTCCATTTATATCGAATAATTATCAATACTAGGAGGTAACAATGCACTTATAAAACTAAAAATTAATTATTTGTTAAAGAATGAAACTACTCGTTTGGTCTAGTTTACCAATATATAGATATAAATGCTGAATTTCTGTATCTAGATTTGAAACTAGGTCATTTAGATAACGTGTTCAAACGCTGAAACTAATGAAGCTATATGTTTATAGTATGTCGATATATGCTAATAATAATTTTATATGTAACTCTTTTACCAGATTATAAGCGTATGTTCTTGTATTCAAAAATATATATTAGATCAATCCGGTTAAACAGTTTCACATTAAATGTATGAGAATCGAGAGAACCAGAGATCTTATTATATCTATAGTAAAATTAGCGGTCTAGTTTGTATTAATCAAGAAATGTAAATCAAACATTTCTTACGCTACAATAGCCTTAGCCGCAAATAAAAAGAGAATTATAACTTATATCAGATTTACTTCGAAAAAATGAAATCAAAGAACACAAAGTAGTTTTATTCTTTAACACAATTTTCGTGAAAATCTCAAAATATAACGCGTTAAAGGAAAAAAAAAATGAAATAATGTACCCAATTACATTTTTTACAATATACACTGATAATAAATTATGTAAAACCAGGAAAACGGAGGGCTACGCTCTCCATCCTCCACGTTTTTGCGGGTAATAGCCCTCGGTATTCCAGTGTTTTATTATCAGTATTTATATTAGTAATATTTTTACTAACCAAATGGGAGTAACCTATTAAGTCATATTATTATTAATAATAAACTAAATAGCAAACAAACATAAAAAATAAAAAAAAATACTACTTGTTTCAATGAGGTCCCATAATATTTATACAACGCGAAATGACATATTCATTATAATTATTCATACTAATATAATATAAAAACAGTTTCTCAGGTTCCATTCCCGACTGATGTCAAATTAATAGTATATTCCCATATGGTGGCATTAACTAATTAGCTACCACAAATAGCTCGATAATCCACAGAACATCTTGTACTGTAAAAACGTAGATGCTATGAAAAATAGATGTAAAATTAAATAACGTAAATTGTCTTGTCTCACTTTCCTAGTAACTTGTTTGCCTTTTGATGGAAAACAACCGGTTCTGTAGAATTCTTCTAGCATTTTGTCTTTCTCTATGAACCTATCGTACAGCCATTGGGTCATGCCTTCGGTGTCGCTTGGTACCTGAAAATCAGTTATCAGTTTTTTTTTAATCTGTTGTCTTTTTTTCAGTATTTTGATTTTTTAGTTTGTCTTGTATGTCTGTCTGTATTTGTGCATTTATGAATTAATTGAGATTTAACGTTTATTGTGAATTAAATAACAGTCTAAACAGTCTAACATACAGGTCTCACAGTCTAACTACTAAAATTATCATTGTAAGTTTATCATTGTAAATCTTAAAACGAGCTTAAAGCTTTTTCCCACATATGACGGGTTCCCCACATTCTACTCAATTTTCGCGTGTTGAAAGGCAGAGTTCAACGCCGAGCTTCTTCTCCCAGAACGGGCAAGTAAACTTTATTTTAATATCATCTCCAGATTGGTGATAATACTCACAACCATCGCGTCTACAGTAAGACGCTGTCCCTGAGCTACGACGTCTTCAAAACATATCAATAATATATTATTAAGCTAATAAAATTCCAGCTTAAAGCTTGTCATATACCTACCTCGATATCTGAACTAATAACATTTTATCGTTTGAAAAATCATAAATATATCGATGACATATTATCCAATCATTATTTTCTATGCAATAAACTTTTGGCGTAATTCCAAATGGTAACATTGCCAAGACCCATATCGCTCCTTTAGACAAGGTTCAGTAAAGCTTCTTTATTTCTACACATTTTGTGTGATTTTTTTAGAACTTTACGTTTTTGATACGACCTACTTTTGTGACCATAAATTGACTGCAACAGCTTGTTTTTGTTTTTTTTTTCTGTTTTCAAGAATTTTAAGTTCAATTAACTAGATTGACAGAAAAATTGTTTGCCAAAAGGTTTAAAATGGTGCATATAAATATTTCGTTAATGAGCGTAGTTTTAAAATTCTGGGCATGGGAAGCCGTGGTCTAAAAGCGACAGCTGTGGGTTCGATTCCCACTGAGGATAATTTGTTATTTTCATTTCCCTTGTCCTGTGCGGAAACTCAACGCGCTACAAGACAAACACGGCGTTGAGTTACACCACTCACAGAGTGAAGTACAGTGTCTAGACACTCGGTTTCCTCTGCTTATTCTCCAATATGCGGGATACAGCCTAACGCTAAAAACAAAACAAGGGGACCTGGATACAAGATTGTACGTTCTATACAGTCCAACATATTGTATTTACTTTACTATTATTATATTGGACACTTACCTCATTACTAGGATATAGCCTATAATGTAAATGCGTTGTACAAGCGTCCCGGGTACCACACACTATGTCTTGTAAATGCAAGGGAATACGGTCAGGGTACGCGACAGTCACGTCTAAGATCCACTCGATGGTATCACCGCTTTTTGTGTCAATTATTTTGGTATTGTTCTGGTTGAAATCATCTGTTGAGAATAAAATATATTAATAATTATACTTAGATTTAGAATTATGTTGTGTTTTTTGACTATTATCATTTTATATTGGTTTTTATCTTCACGCTGTATTCCGCATATAGCATAGTAGGCTGAGGGAACTTAGTGTCAAGACACTCTGAAGTCTTCAATCCTTCATCATTCATAACGAAGCTTTCTCTTCTTCAGGTAGAAGGTCAAGTTAAAAAATCTGCCATCCAGATGTGTTCTTATCAAATAACATCAAATATTATCTGATAAGAAAAAAGTCCAAAAATAACGTGTCCATAACCTGCTATGTGGGTGTCCAGGTCTTAGGTTCCCAATAGTGAGAAAGATTATGTTTAAATTATTTCAATTTCCCTGATATTGTGAGACAAATCGTTAACTTCACCACTCTACTGCACACAATCCGGAGAACGGAGTGTCATATGTCGTATGTCATGCGTCGGTGTGTGTAATGTGTATCTAATAATTCTCTTTGGCAACCCTTTTATTTTCGATCGATTTATATTACATAAAAAATAGTAAGTGAAGTAAAATTTAAAAAAAATCAACTAAAACAAATAAACATTTTACCTTTCTTATTGGCTTGTTTAGAAGTACTTGCTTCTTGGTCGACGTGAGGACCAACTTCTTCCATAATAATCTTCATTGCTCCGGCGCGCGGCAACGATACATATTCTAACTTTGGCAGATTGTTTTTCTCAGCGAATCTAAACATGAATGACAATAAGGTGAAGTAATTTTTACACACATATATATATATATATATATATATATATATATATATATATATATATATATATATATATATATATATATATATATATATATATATATATATATATATATATATATATATATATATATAGCTAGCTATTCGATTTGAAACATTGAAAATTATTGTATGGGAAATCCATAGTAATATATTTAAATTAGTGTGAAAGCACTCCCACGAATAAGTTTCGAATCCACTACAATGGAGTTCAGCTAAATGTCAATTTACACTTATTATAATCAAGATACGATAAGATTCAGATCTAAAATCGGCTTTTCACACCTTTCTAAAGCGTTCACGTTGCCATCGTCTTATCTTAGAGTTCCTATTAAGATTTTCTTGATAAAATATACCTTACATGCAGAAATATAAAAAATAACTTTTTTGTATACATTGAAGAAATTGTGACATGCATAATAAATAAAGCCACCGATGAATCCTCATTACAATTTTCATAAACAATTAAAAAAATCTCCCCAAGAATACATTTTCCAATTCATATAATATTTAAAAAAAAAATCTTTAAAAATTAATCACACCCGATTTCAAGCCCAAACGACTACGAATGGCAGGTTCAATCCGAACAAAAGTTGACCTTTGCAAAAAAATAACGCGATTCGTAAAACAAACGTATCAATAAATTGAAAGTTTCATAATAACCAATTTCGTTCGCTCATGCCATTGTAGGGGTTTTCATTCGCCATAGAGTACGAGTATATCGCTTGCTTCCGAATGGCCGATACCGGTATTTTATTTCAAACCATTATTTACAACATAGAATAAATATTATATTGGAAATGGCAATGGAAAATAATGTAGACCGCAATGGTGTTGTGGCTGCTGTCGCTTTAAGTGTAGGTTCGAAGCCCAAAGAAATCATAATAAAAATTACAAGATTAGGAAAGTCTCGAAATTATTGTTTCCAGTAGTTTCTTTCTTCCTGATATATTTACAGAGAACTGTTAAATGGAAACAAAAGTAAACAAAGCGTTTATATTTTCCGATTATTACTCATACCGTACTTTATGTAAATCTTTGATGATACCATTTCCTATGAACTATTCTAATATAAGTACCAATTTAATGGAGGCCGTATCTCGTTATTCTAGAGTGCCTACGATTTGTCTACAGGACTGCTTGAAAGAAGTATCGCTAACAACATAAGCTTCTATATCAATAAATGTTTATTTCAAGAGAATACTAAGTACTTGGTAATACGTAATATGTGTTCCAGTCAGAAATATTTTCTAATTATTATTTTTTTTTAATTTGTCTTCGAGTTTATGGATAATGTATGCTTTTAATTATGGAATGAATTTTCCGATTTCAGATGGGTTTTAATTGTTTTTGCGTTGTTTATGAAATATATTAAAATACTGTATAAAATTTTAGTCGATTAGTAAAATTTTCCAAGAGACGGTATACAGAGACCTGGAAAGTCCATAGATCTGGGAGCTTTTAAAATAAATATCTAAATAGTAAATGCTCTGCCTGTCGGTAATTTTCCAGGTACTTTCCTTTAATATAAAGCTTAACCACTTTACCTTTGACTAACTTCCCTTCTCTTATGTAAAAAGCCACCTTCAGGAAACAAAACCATGAACTGCCTCCCCAGAGGTATGTAGTATTGATGTATATGTTCTTTCAGATCTTTCAATGACTGCTCTCGTTTTTCTTTGCCCTGTAAGAATTTTATTAAATTACATTAAAAAGTTTTGATTTTCTAGAGGAAATTAATTTATTTGCTTTTTGTAACGAAAAAAATGAAATTTTATATATTTTTGGATTTCTACCAAGAAGTATAACAATCATCTGATAAACAACAACTTGTTGCTCATTTATGAACTTTTTGTTACTTCGGAATCAATATGTCACTATCAATGAGAAAAGTTCTAAGTTCTTTAGAACTTTTCTCATTCTGTTCTATTTTTAATTCATTTACGACACATTTCCATATTTAAAACCATCATAAAACTAAATAATAACAGATTATCAATCTATCGTATAATTATATAAAAAATCAGGCTTAATAAATATAGCAATAATATATTAGCATTTGTAGCGAACGCAGCATTCAATTAAGAAATTCACGTTTAATTAGTTATAATAAATAATAGCACCCATGTACGAGTAAGAGTAGCCGCGTGTCGACTTAAAGATTATATTCGAGAAATTACCATTCCCTTTGTTTCTGATTACCCTCCTAATATTATTCGAAACATTACCCAAGATAAGGGTGTCAACGCTACAGGGTGTGTTGGGACATGACATTGGAATTATATTATATTTATGCTTAGCAATTTGACCCTTCATAACAAATGAAAGCTTAAATGGAAATCTTAGAAAGCTATATTTCAAATTCTAAAAGTCCTCGAACAACTTTTATTCCATTAGTTATTATTGACAATATCTTGATGATGACCATGGTGATCCTCTTTTCAGATCGCTCATCAGGTACAGGGCTTATGAAAGCAAATTTTTACTGCTCATGTCTATGTGTGACAGCCTCTAACCTGCCAGCCTGCCAGCCCATAACAGTCAATTAATTATTATTTTAATATAAATATGAAAAATAATCACTATCATACTAAAATCAAGAAGAAGAAGAAGTCCAGAAAATTCACACTTTATTCTTAGTAGGATAGCTAGCAAGTTAATAGGATAGGGTGATTTTGAAGGTATCTCCTATGAGCCTTCGAAGACGTCATAAATAGTTTTACCACAATGTCATGTCAATCTAGTCCCGAAGGTTCTAGAATGTGAAAAAATATAAAAAAAAGAAATTCAATTCTCCTTGTTACCCCATCTCTGTACAGAGGAGAACAATATGTTGCCTATCTATGCTATGTATTTTTATACGTCACGTCACGGTGCGTGGACGGCGCCCTAATGGTTATTATCAACATTCAGTCGGTGAGAATGCACTTTTTCCACCCTGATTATTGGCCCCTTGTATGGCCAATCTATAATAATGGAGGCAAGGTATAAATATTCTATTGATACGGCCCATTGTTTGGTTATAATGTGGAAAATTTAATTGAATGGGACACGTTTAGGGACGAGACAATACTGTCACTTAAAATTTTACGCATTATGAATATGTCACACGTGTACTCTTCATGTCACTAAATGCGAGATTGAGTTTTGTCACTCAACACAAAATATCTTAACAATTTGACGGAGAGTGGGGAAGAGAATATTGTAACACTACGTTCCTTCTACAAAGAAGGATCTATACTATATGTAAAAGTATTATATAGACTTTTAGGCATGTTCCACACTGGGAAATTAGTGAGAATTTTGTAATATATGGCTGTCAGTACACTATACATTATTTAAGTTTCTAAGTCCGTATAAAGAAACACTTATATCAAAAGAATATATATTATCCTCAACGATATCGTTGCAAGTAGAGGATACACCACAACCTCTAACAATCATACAAGTTTCAACAAGTCTTACTGTACTAATTACCTGATTATTGAGTAAATATTTTGTTATATAGTAAAATAAAGGTCTAAGCGGGCGTTTCCTTAAGTTCGATGGCCGCCAATTGCACTCTGCTTGCTAAGAGCTCACGATGTTCGCGATTTGCCACAGTGCAATTGTAGATCTATAGTAAGTTTGCATATACATATATTTTTCTGTTTATTATTCACGTTATTTCCGCATTGGTAATTTAGAAAAATGTCGTTAACGATATTGCAAATTGCGTTGGTATATAACATAATTAATGTTTCAGTTTTGACGGTTGTGGTTTCGATTCCTACTTTGGAGAATGATGACATTTTAATTTTTGGCAAGATTCTCTGGCAAGACAATTCGCGGCGTTGAGGTCCGCCACTTAAGAAATAATGACTCAAGTTCGGATGGAAAGCGGATAACAGAATGTCTTAATATGATTTAGGTATTTATTTAATGTTCTTTTCATTTATTAAATATATCTCTATATTGTATGTATATATATATATATATATATTATATATATATATATATATATATATATATATTATATATATATATATATATATATATATATATATAATATATATATATATATATATATATATATATACTATATATATATATATAGATATATTATATATATATATTAATATATATATATAGTATATTATATATATATGTGTATAAGTGAGTGCTTAGAGGTTAGGGGAGATTTCGGTTGACCTTCGAAAACACAGGTCAGGTAAAAAGCATAAGGATCGATCCCCTGGAGAGCATGTATGAAGAGGTTAATGATGAACGACGACGTTCTCTCTGACTACCTCGCTAGGGATATAGGGTATGTATGTGATATACATACATACCTTTATTAATAGACAAAGATATATATATATATATATATATATATATATATATATATATATATATATATATATATATATATATATATATATATATATATATATATATATATTTCATAAATTCAAAAAGTATATTACTACATTATTTCAACCAACAATGCCACAAAATTTATAAATTTCCTACAAACTAATACATTTTTTTTCTTTATAAAACAAATCGACACAATTGGCAAAGCGCACTCGATCTGTCGATCGTTAGCGTTTTCAAAAGTTCTTCCGACGACTAGATTAGAGTCCATTCCTGTTTAGGAACAGTTCGATGCACCCGTGGGAATGCAATACTTGATACTCAGTTGCATTTTCTATACTTTACATTTATATCCTTTTAAATATTATTAATTAAATTGTCATTTTCTATGCTTTATACATTGTTATATATTCTAATATTCAAATTAGTACGCAATAATAATAATATCTATCTAGCTAAATTATTATTATTTTAAATAATGTTTAAAATAATAATAATTTAGTAATACTTAAAATAATAACAAGTCAGTGCAGCGTTGAGTTCCACCATCGAACACGCAATGGTCACAATACTGAAGTTAAGAACATAATGCCTTAACTCTAGATTAATTCTATAAAAACCCACAACGAAAATCCCAAAAAAACGCGTGTTAATACCATAAATCCACCCATGGTTGCTCTAAGAGTGCCCAGTATAAAATATAAACGTAAATTCCCGCAGCAAAACTTCGTTAACAAATGTTTGAGGTCCTTAACGAGGATATCCAGACAAAAGTTTAGTCTCGTTACCGTTCTAAGCGTAAGATAAGAGAAAAACTTATAGTAATGTGTGTGTTACCGCTGAACTACAGATATGGGGTAAATGAAATTTGTCTAGTATTTTTTTAACACCTTTCTTTAGTCTGTACTTTAGTTTTTTTTTTACGAGACAGAGAATGTATGACGCGGGTTCGAATCCTGCTATGGTAAAATTTTATAGGTTTTCTAAAAATATGCGAGGCTGTCGTGGCGCAGGCGTCTACGCTAGCGTACCGTTTTTTATTTTATTCTAAAAAATATTTATAATCTAAATGTGGAAATTTTAAACGCTTTTAAAATTTAAAGTTGGCTTACCTTAAAGTGACTTTTATTGTCTTATATATTACATGAAATTATGAAAATTATGAACTATTAGTAAAATAACGAAATTGTCTCAATTTATGTTTTCTCAGTAACACAATGAAGTAGAAAAATAATTGACGTTTCAAATTATATATATACTTTTGTTCTAAGGCATCATTTATGTGTGATTATAAGAAATAAATATGATTAATTTTTTAAAGGTGACTTGCCCTAATTTTTAATTTTGTAAAATAGCTTATGGCTTTTAAACGTTATTATAGTAGATATACTAAATATGCATTTCTTTTCTAGTTTCATGGTGTATCATATATATATATATATATATATATATATATATATATATATATATATATATATATATATATATATATATATATATATATATATATATATATATATATATATATATATATATATATATATATATATACATAACGCATTTAAAAAAAGTTAAATATATAATAATCAAATCTATGACTTACAAAATGGCACACCCAGAATGTTTTATCAATTACAATCTCCCGTTAATATAAATCTATATAACGCAAACACATTTCAATTCAATATTAATAAGCTGTATTTGTGCTCGTAAATGTACAGATAAACTTAGTACGACTCTAATTACTAAAGTTAAGGATTTCTGTTTTTTACTTTAATAATACAAGCTGTATACTTATTAATCATTTCAACAACATAATTACGCAGAAGGAATAAAATTCAAAAAAGCCATACATACTTCTGAAAAGGCCATGTAATAGCTTTACGCTGTATCCCGCAAATGTCAGGGTAGGCAGAGGGTACCGTTGGAACCTACCTACCTAGAAAAACTATTAATGGTGCAACCCAACGCCGCGCTTAATCTTTGTTCTAATAGCAATATTATAAGCCACAGTGAAAACATAACACACAATGAAGATGAAAATAATTAACAAGGAAAATAATTAATTCCTTCGAGTGGGAATCGAACCTACAACTATTATATTTAAAATCAATCGTCGGAGTAAATTTATACAGGTGCGGATAATGAGTTCCTGAGTTATGAAAAAAACCATTTAAATATTGAATCTCGTTGAAGTGACTTTTCTCATTTCGAAAACGAAGAGATTCAACCGATATGGATTTTGAAATTAATATATTTTAATGAATTGAGTACTATGAGATCGTGGCACGATTCGAGTGTAGCATTCGTTGCATTTTACCTGTAAATTCACCGTGCAGGGCTTAGGGCGTTGTAGGGATAAGAGCTCAGAGCAGGGCCTAGGACTAGCGACTTAAGTGTGGCCTCTTTGAAGGTAGTTCCGTAATCACAGACTATCGCAAAGTGCTCGAAATATCGAATTTTCAACCATACCATACCGTATCTTAACACTTTATCCCTAGCGGGGTAGTCAGATAGAAAGGAGCGCCAAACGCTGCGGCCCCTGCATACCTCTTTCGTCTCGTCCACTGCTATTAACCTCTTCATACATGCTCTCCGGCGCACAGTCATGCTTTTTACGTGACCTTCCTCCAGTATCTTTGACATTGTGTCAACCGAGGTCACCCTCACCTCTCTTACCGTTCACTTTTGCTTCATATATCTTTTTTACCATTATTTCGTTATTCATTTCCTCGACGTGCCCAAACCACCTGGGCACGTTCTTCTTCATTATTACGATGACATCCTCGCTGATACCTACCATTCTGTGGATCTCTTCGTTGCAAATATGGTCAGTTAAGCTGACTTCGCATATCCTCCGAAGAGATCGCATCTCCACAGCATTCATCTTTTTTTAAGTTTTCTTCTGGAATACCCACGATTCATATATCAGTGTCGGCGCCAGAACTGCATTGTGTACAGCCAACCGTGCAGCTACACTGACGTTTTGACAGCAATACGCCTTTCCACATAAATTTCGTATTTTCCATCTCTATTTAACATACTTCCCAGATATACTACTTCATTCACTTGTTCTATTAAGTTTCCATTCACAATAATCTTGCAGTCCGTCCTTTCTTCTTCTGTTTCAAATACTGGGAACCTTTGTCTTACTTGTATTCAGGCTTAGACCATTTTTTTTTCAACGTATTTTTTATCGAATTTCCAACAAATTTGCAAATAAAAATTACGCGTGGGTAAAAAAGAAATCATTTAATATGTGTAAAAATCGCGTATATCAAATATGTTATAATTTATAAGCGTATTCAAATGGAATCAACTGACAGATGTTTATGAGACATGACATATACTAAGTATCCAATGTAGCTATAACCACAAGTACAGGCTTCAGTGCCTTCAACGTGATCCGATTAACGTGACGTAATAAGCTTTCCTTGACATATAAAATAACCAAAACAATAATGATTTACCAATTCCAACGATAAGTTCCTGAGATAAGTGACTTTAACCAAATAAATTCTTTTGTTTTGGAATAAAAAAAAAGTATGTGTACATGATAGAGGAAATCTAAATGTGTGGTAAGATATTATATGGCTAGTCATTTTTCTTTGTGATTTTAAGCTAGCTCAAAAATAAGTCCTTGGAAACCGTCAATAACCCATACATTCTTATCAAGCTACAGCTAATTCTTATGCTATTACTTGTTAATTAAAATAACTATAAACTATCAATTACCCCTGCACTGGTTTCTATCCTTATATTACAGAAAACCATTTATACAGTAATTTAAATTTTAAAAGTGCATACTTAAAACGATTTATCTACATCCAGATTGCTCTACTTAGCATTTGAGCAGTTTCGTTTATCGACACTGCACAGAGGGGAGATTTGCATAAACAAAATACTGATCGAGTTTGAAAATGATATACACTCATAATAGATTTACTGTGAGAAAATTAATCTTATTGACTGTAAACTCGATGGTTGTGGGTTCGATATCCATACAGAAAAAACATACTATAAAAACAAGAAAAAGCTTCACGCTCCATCCCGTATATTGCAAGATATGTCTATCCTGCGATATGGCACTACCTTATTAGTACTAAGGTTTTTAAGCATTATATTTTGAGTGGCGGAGCTGAACGCTGTACTTTGTTTAGAAGGGACCAAGGAAATGACAATAACTTATTCCCCCGAGTTACGAGTACTATGCAACCCATAAATACAACCCATAAATACATATACTAATATTATACAGAGCCATAATATGTCAATATAAATACAAAGATAGAGACCCTCATTAATATAAATAGAAAAATAGAAAAGCGCGTAGAAACTATCGTAGAACTAGAAACGTATATTAATTTGAGAAATGTATGGAAAAGTAAGGGTTTTGCTTATTGCTTGCGTTATGATGGGGCGAGGGTTGCGCGACTAAACCTTTTAGTAAAAGCGCCTGTACAGGCTTCCTATAATATATATATTTAATTAAAAAAAAAGGTAAGCTCATGTACAGTACATCAATGTGTATGTCCATACTTTGTACAGATCGTGATTCTATTCTCAATTTTTTTTATTTGAATAGATTTTAATTATTTTCCTTATTATTCTGATAAAGCTTTTTCAACACTACAGATTTTTGGCGACTTTGTATTTGTAGTTATGCTTTTCTCATTTTTTTTTGCTACATGCTGTTTCCCGTACGTAACAGGGTAGGCAGAGGCTCGAGGAACCTAGTGTTAAGACATTCGCCGCTTTCTGCCTTTCGAGGCAATGCGTGTTGAGTGGCGGAACTTAACGCCGCGCTCTTGCCTTATTGCCAGAGCGAAGAAATTGAAAATATTTTATTCTCTTCCAGTGGGAATCGATCCCACAAACCATCGCATTTACAAGCAGTGGCTGTGCTTTTGCGCTACGACGATCCTCACATTTTTCTCTAAATGTAATTATAACTGAAGTTATTCGATAAGAAGGATTTCTTTTTTCTATTTAGTTAAGGTTTCCTCGTACACCTAATCAAATAATAAAATAAGCAAATCTCTCCCCAGCAAAATAAACAGCGTTGGCCAGTTTCAAGTAAATTTTATTAAATATATCCTAATCCTTACTAAAAATAATTTAAATTAGTTCCTCAAAATGTGAGCCGTGGTGTAATGGGACCGCATCTGACTATTAATTCGATGGTTGTTGGTTTAATTCCTTGTTGGGGTATTTTTTCTTTCATTTCCCCACTCTAGTAAAACAAAGTGCCGTGTTGAGTTTTGCCACTCAACATACATTGTCTGAATAATTAGATATATATTTGGTAAAAGAAGTAGAGTCAAATATACTGCACTTGTATCACCATAATGTCTGTATTTTTTATTGCTATTTATATCATATCTAACCCTTTAAAGCGATTAAACATAAAACGCGGGATACAGCGTGAAGCTATCCCGCTGTATCCTGCATAGCAAATTAAGCAGAGATATCTTTGTATTAAAACACATCATTCATCATACGGATTGTTAATCTAGAATGATGTAATATTATGATAATTCCTAAAGAAACCTGTTAACAACTTAATATGCAACAAATTAACATAATTGGTTAATGCAATTTAAATGGCGGTCGTGTAGCGGAACGGCGCGTGCGCAGGGCTCTAACAGTGTGAGAATCGTAAAGCGTGACTGTATGAAGTACAGAAGCTTATTATCCTTTGTACCATAGTAAAAACTAGTTAGTTATAAAAATAACATTAGAAACAATTGTTGCGACGAGTGCGGATTATGTTTCTGAATGGAAGAATATTTTATTTACTTTTAAGCTTCACTCTGTATCTCGCATATAGAGGGGTAGGCAGAGGGAGCCTAATCAAGACATTCCGTTCGCCGATTTTAGTCTATTTTTTGATACATTGCGTGGTGAGGCGGTGGATCTTTGCCTTGTTAACAGAAGGTAAAAACGATATAAATTATTTCTCCAAATGGGATAGAACCCATGATTATACTGTATGACGGTCTTTTTTTATTTACCTGGCACTATTACCACATGGATAGTCTAGTCTGGCTGTAGATTGTTTCACTTCTCATATAACATAATAAGCGAAAAGTAATAATTTTGATATAGCGCTACGATATTGATTAAAAACTTCAGAAAGAGAATAAATTAGGTTAAGAAAGCTTATAACAATTTACAAAGTTCTCTGAGCACACCTTATTTACATTGGAAGATCAATATAACTTCTCCCAGGAATACCATCTGGCACCTCTGGATGTACCTATAGTCTAATACGAACAAAACTCTATATTCAGTCGGCTATAAGCAAAAATCCAATAACAAGTATATAAATGAACGATAAATAAAGATAATACCGTTAAGCATCGGCCTATACCAGCGTCCCGTAAGTTTGGATCCTGGCAAATTATAAACTTAATTCCCTCGCAATTGAGATATTTTAGCGGTTTCCTAATTTTACAAAGTTTGACGTAAAATATATATGATTGATCGCAAAGTAATTTAATAGATAACTATATATATATATATATATATATATATATATATATATATATATATATATATATTATATATATATATATATATATATATATATATATTTATATATATATATATATATATATATATATATATATATATATATATATATATATATATATATATATATATATATATATATATATATATATATATATATATATATATCTATATATGTCCTTGAGAGTCCTGTTATTAATATGAGTCGATAATTTCACCATACTAATATAATCTAAAACTATAAAAATAATTAATTATTTTCAGTACTATGTTGACTTCCGCCACCCCATATATATCCTATTATATGCAGAACGTACGAGTATAAAAAGTGAAGCTAAAAGAATCAATATCATAATCATAAACTGAATAGTATACAATTATATTGTATACTAGTGACCCGTACGCGGTCGTCGTCTCTTTTACTTTTTTCTTTCGAATCACTTGTTTTTTCTAGCCCCACTCTGTATCCCGCATATACCAGGGTAGGCAGAGGGAACGGTAGCTTGAAGATACCTAGTGTTAAGACACTCCGTTCCTCACTTTCCGTATTTCGAGGCCGCTAAAGACATTTCAATTCAAATCAGTATAATTGAAAACTATCTACTAAAGTACCTGCATCGATAATCGATATATCGACGTCGATAATGGACATATTTAGAAACACTACTAAAAATTGACATCAAGAAGAATAATAAAATATTCATGATAACAAGTCTTCATTATTCTGCTAGCGCTGGTCTTAGAGGCCAAGATAATAAGCCAAGAAAGAATCGACTGTTGACGTCATCAATAAAATAAAAATATGTATATGCAATAAACGTTCGTATGTAAGTAATAAATTTTATTGACAAATACAAACAAAGTAAGAAAACCGAATAGTCGGCATTGTTAGCCGACTATTAGCCGACTAGTCGCCGACTACTCGGTACATCTAGATATTTTATATATACCTATCAATAAAAAAACATAACTTTATATGAAATATAAAATACAATTATATACAACAATATTAAATATGTAAATAGCATGCTCCACAACCTCCTCTATCTTCCATTGCAAGTTTTATTAAAATCAGTTGAGCCATGTCTGCGATTAGCGAACTAAACGGAAACAGACAGACATAAAAAAACAAAAACTCTTTAAGATATAATTTCTTTTATTACATTTAATGTATGTAACATTTGAAAAACATAATCTTTTCGAAATTACAAACAGATACTTGAATTGTCTTATATATATATATATATATATATATATATATATATATAATATATATATATATATAGTATAATATATATATATATATATATATAGGTATACAATGTATATAATAGTAATATTAGTACTATGTGTTTATCTAGTAACCCTTCGTATTTATGTCCCCATAACATGTATATTTTATGAGTTCCACAAGTAACCAGGACGGTAGTCATTATTTGAAGCGATTGTTGAAATTAATGACTAACAGTAATTATGGAAATTAAATGTATTGGGGTCGTTGTAGCGCAGTGGGACAGCGTTGGACTAGACGGGATGGTTCAGATTTCGATTCCCACTCTAGGGAATGATTGATATTTGAATTATTGAAAAGTGACGGACTAAGTGTCTTATAGATTAAGATAAAAATATGAACGTACTTAAAAATTTTTACCTATGTGGTGATGGTTTGTGAGGGTAGATATTTGTTCCGATTTCAGGCAAAAAAATAGCTAAAATTAAAATGGAATTTTACTGTAATATAGCTTATACTCGTACATCAGACACATGAAATGGTCTACAATTTATGGTAATCGAATGGAATTCACTATATTTTACTAATAAATCAATAATAGTGTATTTCAAGCGGGCGAAGCCGCGGGCGGGCCGCTAACTAGTACATGTTTTTCTAAAAGTAGGATTTTCCTTTGTTGTGGAATAACACTTTTAAAATAAAACAAGATTCTCGTTTGAAAATAAAAAAATACCTTTTTCTAGATGATTTAGCTAAAAAGAGCAGTTTACTTCTAAAAGGAAGGACTTAGTCTTCAAACTATTCAACTTTGTTTATAGTAATTTCGTGTACGTGTAGGTTTTTCCTCAGGCGTCTTGCCGTCATCGCGTATTTTTAGTGCTTTCTTCGTCCCACGGTGACGACGCAAGTAGGGTTAGATGGCAAACTTTGTACTAAGTTATCTATTTTAATTGCTTTAGAGTTTATACAAGTATAGTTTAAATTGAAATTCCAGTGATTCTGTTGTTTTAGAGGTGAAGCGAAAAAATTTATAATAAATATTTCCAATTACTAGAAAATTAGGCTTTACTATAGTGTTAAGCTGTTTGGAGGCATTCGTGGCGTTTTTATTTTAAACGTTTTCTAAAAATATAAGAGGCCGTCGTGGCATAGCGTTAGACTGGAATCGCGATAGTTATGGGTATGATTCCCACTCAGAGGAATGAGTTATTTTCAATTCCGCACTGTGGTAAAAAGTCAAAGCGCGGGTGGAAAAGAACGGAGCATGTTAACACTAGGCCTACACTACCGGCTACCCTGCTATATGCGGGTTACAGCGTGAAGCTATTTAATTTCAAACTGTTTTACACCAACTTGTTACTAGAGAACCCTTTTAACTTACACGCTTTAAGTTCCACAGTACACGTGTCATTAATTAATTAGTGTGAAAAAAGTACACACTGACCGCGTCGCGTGCGCAACAGTGACTAACGAAGCGCACTTCCTGTTCGTAAAGCTCATTCTATACCTATAAATATTAATAGACAGTGTACTTAAAGCTTATGTTTTGATTTTTTAGAATGCAGTGTTAAGTTACGCCACTAGACATGCAAAGATTTAAATGACAAGGACGAATAAAGTACGTCTCACATATGACTTAAATATTTAAATGATATTAAGTTTCATAATTTTCAAGCTCTATACCGCAATGCAGAGTTAGCAAAGATTGAGTAACCAAGTATCAAAACACCCCGCGTGTTGGCTGGCGGAACTCAACGCCGCGCTTTGTCTTTTCAGAGCGTGGAAATGAATAAAATTTATCCATCTAATATGACATCGAATTTACATATTGTGTTTACAGTTGGACTATGATGGCCTTATAAAGTACAGTTGGACTATTAAGTTATATGATAAAGCTCTTAAGCTTTTTGTTCCGTTGTTTCGAGTACGAGTACGAGAGTACAAGAACATATCTCCACGTCGTACTTTCCTTTTTCTCTTTTTTTTTAATTACAAGTTCTTTCGCAGTCCTTTTACCAAAGGCTGTATTTACGAGTTTGCTTAAAATAATAAAACCGCCTTTGCATACATGTTGATAATATATATAAATTTTAATATTAATCTACACTAAATATATATACACACACACATATATATATATATATATATACGTCTATATATATATATATATATATATATATATATATATATATATATATATATATATATATATATATATATATATATATATATATATATATATATATATATATACGTCTATAAGTTTAATAATACAAGTTCAACCAATAAGCGTAATCGAAGCTTAAAGCCCAAAGTAATCACTAAGACAAAGTTACCTTTTATCATTTGAAGTAGCAATCAAATTGGGAAATGTAAACAAAACAAAGTTAAATTTAAACGGAAATTTTCAAAGAGCCATCGATTTTGGTTACAAAATTATCAATTAAAGCAAATCGACGAACTCCGATATCACAATTATAATAATAGACAAGTTTGTATTAATCAAATGATTGAGCCGCCCTGAGGTTATCCTTGGGGGAGGACCACTTTGGGGATGACCACCCGGGGGGTGATCGGCCGGGGGGTGTTTGACCCCTTTCAACTGAGTTACAGTAAGATAACTCGGTAGTAACTTTAAAGTAAATAGCAGGCGACGGATGGGACTCGTTACAATGTAGATCTGTCTTCATTTAAAACTCTTTAAGGTTACTTGTAGAAAAATAGCTTTTACTATGTAGTTTTAGTTTTTACTGTGTAGTTATGGAAGTGTACTTTAGTTGATGTCTTGGTTATTAAGAATTATGACATATTTTTTATAAAATTCATATTTTAAATTAAAAGTGATCCAACGGACTTTATTTACTAAGGCAAGTATTAAAACGAAGAAAAAATTTAATATTATTATTCTATAAAGTTATTATTGAATTTACTTTATTAGTTTTGCATCATAGTAAAATTATTTCAGTCAATTCAAGATATCTCATGTTGAATGAAGAATCTTAATGTCACAATTTTTTTTCCATATAAGATATATATGATATATTTAGTTTCACGCTATATCCCGTACATACACAGCAGAGGGAACCGTAGGCTCAAGGAAGCTAGTATTAAGACACACCGTACCCCGCTTTCCGCCTTTTGAGATATTACGTGTCAAGTGGAGTTATAAATGTATATGATACGGTACAATTTATATCTTTAAGATAAGGTAGTCATACCTTGCCTTAAAGTGATCGTAGTGGATTCGATTCCTACTCGAGGTAATGAATCATTTCCACCCTCTGGTAGGAAAAACGCGGCGTTGACTTTCGTTGATGTCAATTTGAAATACAATGTCTCAAATTCAGGTATAAAGCGGATAACGGAATATTGTCAGTAGATTTTCTCTGTTTACAATAAAAAAATTGAAGCAAAAATATTAAAAAAAAATCTTTTTATTTGTATTACCTACTAGGAGTATGCGTAATAGATACCCTAAAATTAAAAGTTATAAAAAATCGGAAGCCAGGCTATCGATATACGATATGGAAGCCTTTTAAAACGTAGATTACCATTTTATATATTTATTTTTTTTCCGAATTAGGTTGTCAACTGACATACAGAACCCATATACAATGAATGCTATTATATACATTTAAATATTTTTTAATATAGAATATTAAAGGGGCCAAGGGCCAAAGGGTCATGTAATTGGTTTATTATAAAGGGTCATTTATATACTACTATAGTGTATGCTTTTAGAAAAACATATAAAAGAGAGGGTATATACAACAAGAAATTTCTTGACAATTAAGTGGAAAACGGAGAACGGAGTGTCTTAACACTAAGTTTCTTTTTCTATTATATATGCGGAAAATAACGTCAAATTAAAATAGTTTATACATATTCGTAAGCTTTTATCAAACGTAAAATTAGAGCTCCAATGCGTATTTGAACCTATAATCATCGAGATTAATCAAACTTATGTTTACTGCGGCAAGATAGTCTATATAAATTCACTATTTAATTTTCAATAAATCTAAAACCGAAAGACTTCTTTTAAAAGATTTGTTCAAAGTTCATACAGAGTTGCTTCAAGGGTTCATAGCTTATTATATCGATTGGGATGCAAGCAAAGCTATAACCAAAATTTGACGACTGTGCCAATGATGTTTATCATGCTTCGGACACTGATGACCTAACGTCATTGACAGACAGTCGAAGTATTCGTATATATAACGCTGTACTTACAGAGTACGTATATAAAAATTTATATACGTTTTTTTTTAATTTTACATATTTCCAGTATAGAAAAAGAAGCTTGGAAAAGATCCTAGTATATAGAGATAGGTACGATTTCGACATATTGCGAGATGAATGCCACTTGTTTGTAATTTTTTTTTCAATTACAGAGATAAATAAGAAAGTAATTCCTTTTCCCGCGGGAGAACCTAAGTTCTTTAACGGGAATTGTGTGTAAATGTATAACCACTTTGCATTATTCAGATAAATGGTCTAACCTCGAAAAGTATACAAATTTAAGGCAACTCTTAAGTTAGCTCTCGGGGGTAAAATGGCTGAGACTCCTTAAAATCTTAGCGAAAACTTATATATTAAATTGAAAAAAAAATGTTAAAACTAATGAAAAGGAATAATATATATTTTATAGAATATTTTATAATAATTTACAATAATCTAATTTCCACTAATCTGAAATACCCGGTCAAATAGCTACATATAAAACAGTATAAATATTTCCAATTAATAATAACGTATGTATTTTCAAAACAAAAGAAAGAACATTTTCAAGAAAAAATACTACAAACCACGTGGCGTGAAGAACCTGGTGTCCCGACATTCTGCCCGCATTTCAAGATTGACATACTAAGTTACGGAACTCAACGCCGCATCTAGCTTTACCTCAACGAAAAAAAAAAACAACAAATTAAAAATAAAACGGACTGACATATGTCCGTAGCATATACCAAAAACAAAACGCACCATTAAAAAAGGGCCTCCACTCTACTAAACTTCAAACAATTCAATATCTAACAAACCAGAACTACGAATGGAATCGGCCAATGAAAGAAATTCCACGTGATGCATAACATCCGATGTAACTTGACCTGCACAATGCGTGGGCTGTACTTAAGAATGTAAGTCAGGGAGAAAGGTGTGGAGGTCACTTGTATTTGGTATCTGGGGAAACAACAATATCGCAATTTATCAAACGAGCCTTATTGTTAGCTCCCCTAGCTGAGTTTGGATGCGTATCCTTTTCACCCCAATGCATTTTCGTGTACAAACGATTTTAGCCCCAATTTGTAAGTGAAAAGGTCACAATTCCTTTAGAAACAATACCCTTGTCTCGTATATATTTAAGGGTGTATAAATACAAGCTAAGCTCAGGTGATGCTTTCATTAAACTTTTTCGCGGGATTCATTTTAACTTATTTTCTTACAGAGTGTGTTTGTACAAAATTATTTTGTACGAAACAAGATTGTATTTTCCTAAAACATCAATATTGTTTCGAGTTTAATTTAAAAGAGCAATTGCTAAGTCACTTGGTCGGAATAACCCCAGCAAAACCGACATGCGAACCGATGCACTGTGGTAGCTTTCAGTTTATGCCATTAAAAAATGCTTGCAAAAATATATTTGAAATAAAACATAAGTTCTCTTGGTGTGAGAACTTGGTACTCCTCAAATAAAAGGTGAACATTACTACACGTATCATTTTGGCCAAGTTACATAATAATATATATATTTTTGGAAATTGTACAATCTTAATACACGTGGCGGTTATCAGTTACATTTTCAATCCAATTTTCAAATTTCATTCATTCAAAATGGTTTTACATATTACAAGGCGTGAAATTGGATACCGCTATATCTTTAAATGGACAAAACAAGAAAAATGTATGTCAACGATACTCCGATTAAACTTCGAGTATCAATATTGATGAAAACACCCCCCAGAGGTATGCAGAGGTAGACAACAGCGTTGATAAGGCGTAAGAGGTATATAGGGGTAGCGTTTGGCGCTCCATTCTCTCTGGCTACCCCGCTAGAAATATAGCGTGAAGCCACATATCTCATACATATATACATATATAAATACAATAAATACCAACTGTTATAACCAGGTGAAAAAGTATATAACACACGTCACTTACACATTCCAAAAGTGGCAACAACCCGTCTCATTGAACATACTCGTAGGAGCAGGGATGAAACAAAAGACGTACGCATTACTTATTAGTTAGAGAGTATAATTACTTTGAAAGAGGCGAAAGGTTTTGCTACAGAGATCGCACTGAGCACTTTGCTTTCTATAAACGACCCTTCCTGATACATTAAAGACTTTAGATGTAAAGAAATATTTTTATAATAATATTATATGTACATACATATATGTATGTACATATATTAGACTCTCTTATTTTTCTCTATTTATTATTATTTTTTGTATCAAAATAGTAATATATTAAATAACGAATGGAGCATCGTAAAAACAAAGAATAAGCGTAAAAAATTCTCCAATCTGACAATCACAATTATATTTAATAACAAGAACAAACTTTTGACGAAAGCTCAACAAATATCAAACACCATTAAAAAAAGAACTTTCAAAGCCGTCTTTAGATTACACTTCTAACGCATTAAGGCATTTCTAATTCCAAACAATGAAAAGCCACAAGTATTGTTTATAATTATTTAATTAAAAATTCACGATTAAATGAACGCGGAACAGACATCGCGCATTACCGCAGACGTAATAAGAATTAGAACTTAGTAGAAGAAAAGTGGGGGGAGGGAGGTGTGTCCTCAGAATAAAACATTTTCAAACAAATTACGCCGGAACAAATAAGCTTCGAGTCGAGACAATATCACAAAAGGAAAGAATGAATGCGACGTTTCAATAATAAATTATCAAAGGAACCATTTGCCTCCCTCTAGGCGTGAGGGCTGACACCTCCCTTCCTCATCGCGCCCAATCTAGGGGTTGTAATTTATAAAAATAGAGCGTTCATTACATTGGTTGTACACTTTGAATGTATAGTTTAATTTTTTCTTAAATATACAGCATTTAAATTGAAACATATAAGTAAAATATTTATTTTATAGCTACACGTTTTATTCCGCATATAGCAAGGTAAGAACCTAGTGTTAATGTAGTTAAAAACACGTCGTTCTACAAGTGACACTCGAATACGAGTTACATACTGAGTGGCGGAACTTTACGCCGTGATTTTTCTTTTATTAAAGGAGAAAAATTAAAATATAATATTATCTCGGATGGAAATCGAACCCGCACCCTTGCGTTTACAAGCAAACTGTGTGCACTGCGTATTGATGGTCTCATAACAACTGATATTAAAATTTTAATTATTTTATTTATCTTCAGCAATCTCTTGTATTACAAAAGTAGTAAATTCTAGAGAAAAGATACATCTCTTTCCACTTTCTATCTATCTAAAATGGAATTAGCAGAAGCTGAAGCTCTTTTTCGTTTAAGATCAGAAGAAGAAAATCTAGAGTATAAGCATTTCTTCGAATGGAAATCAAACCTACAACATATGTAAAGTCAGTCAGACACTTTCTGCGCCACGATGTCGTCAAATATTCTTCTTAATAGATTTATTGGCAAGATAGCCATATTATTTTGTTATTATAGTGTGATTCCACACTAAGGATCATTTCATTTCATTTCACTAAGGATCATCATTTTATCAATTCTCAGACCACTAAGAGCCTATAGACGCAGACGCATCGTTCTCAAGAGATCCAATTTTTTTTACGGTTTCCAAAAATATTTTAGCTATAGAATTAAACATTGATATAAATCGCTATATCTTAACACTTAAGCTATACACCGCGGTGACGAAGTCCTCAGTTATAAATTAGCGTTGGAAAGACAAAAAAAATCAGAAATCGGGGGAGTAAATCTTCAACGTGCGGATTGATTGACTGACGACATCGCAGTAGTCATTCGAAATTACATGATAATATTTTATGGACCCAGTTTGTATTTGAATTCATTGTAACGCAGCGAAATAGTTCAAAATTCAAATACCACTTGGGGAAATATTTATGTACTTCTAACTAAGCTTCATATTATTAAGCTGAAAGGTTTATTAGGTTTTTACTATGGGTTCGAATCAAAAAGCTCTTTCTCAAAAAGCTTCTTCTTTTTTGGATAATCGATGTATTGAGAAAGACCACATAGGCACATATATTATATTATATTACATTAATTATTTTACCGTACTTGCGGCCGGTAAGCGCGAAGGTTTTGTTTCCACTCGGGGAGAATGGATAATTTTCATGTTCTTCGCTCTGGTAACAAAGCAAAGCGCGGCGTTGAATTCCGCCATTTAACACGCAATGCCCCAAAAGGCGAAAGGTGGGGAACGGAGTGTCTTTACACAAGGTAGCTACGGTTCCTATGGTTCCCTCTGCTTACCCTGCCATATGCGGGATAAAGCGTAAATATAAAAAATGACATATAAAGAGCTATGTATCTAAAAGGATAAATTTAATAAAACTAGCAATTGACTGTAAGCGCACCGGTTGTAGATTCGATTCGAATGACTAATTTTCATTTCCTTATTCTAGTAACAAGACAAAGCGTGGCGTTGAGTCTAAAAATTGCGGCGGAAAGCGAGAACCGGAGTGTCCTAACACTAGAATATTTTATTTATTTATTTATTTATTTATTTATTCATAAGCCATGCGATTACAAAACTATTATTCATTTAAATACATGAGCTAGACAGTCACAAAAATATTACTGCCGGTGCTTAAATTAGGTTTACCCTGTGCTATAAGCACCGGATATTTACCTAGACTGTTATATGCAGCATACAGTGTGTTATTATTACCTTATATTCTTTATTATTACCTTTATTATGTACAATAATTTGTCTTCTTTTAATCTTTCATCAATTGTTTGATGAAAATATATATAATTTTATAAATAATTCTGAAGATATTCTTTAACAAATATTTCATTTCTGAAATATGAATTAGAGTTGGAATTACTACTTTTTATCTTCTATAAAATAAAGCGGGATAAAACGTGAAGCTGAAAAAGGGCAGCTAAAGAGAATGTTGAAACACTACATTCTCCATTCTCTGTTGGGAGATATCACGAGATTTCACGATGTGTGGGAGGAATCAACGCTGTGGTTTGTCGCTGAGGATCTATCTTATTCAGCCTTAAAAACAGCCAAATTCAAATAAATTTGATATTTTATTTATAATATTACAAAAAATATATAAAATATGAATATGTAAATAATATCCCAAACATATTTTCTTCACCATCAATGGCTAAGGGCGGGACATATCTCGTTCCTATCGCGAATACTCAAGTTCTTTGGCATCAATTCGAAAATTTAGCTCTACTAAATTTACAGACAGGACTACATTCCTTGGATATCCGTTTCTAAAATCGAACTAGTATTATATCCTTAGAATTCTTACAAATGCAAAGAAAATTCTATGTACATAAATGTTTTAGATAAAATCTTGGCATATTATTGAATATCTGATTATAAACGCGATGGCTACTAATTCGATGCAGCTCGGGTTAAGTTTTTTTTTTTTCATGTTATTTAACAATAACATTTACCCGATGTGACAAACGGAGTTAAAATACGCTATCTATTAAATGCTATTTCTAAAAATAAAAAGTGGAGAATAGGAGATTTTTAAACCTTAGTTCTTTTTGCTTCTTTAGCGACTAAGTCCAGATGATTTGCTTGTTTTTTAACGCCTTAATGTAATATTTTAGACAGTCTGTTTTTATTACAGTTGTAGAGCAAGCTCATAGATAACTATACAAGTATACAGTACCGAGCCCGCCAAGCACACACCTCTGTGTAGGCGGAAAGGAAGGACTTATCGCTAATTTTATCACCATTTGATACGTGAACATGTAACAAGACACGTATTTCTATAGAAAAACACATAAAATTCGATTACATCTCCTATTTACACATATATTTATAAATTTCAATAACTTTTCAATAACATTTACCGCCCAGTTAATAAAATTCACAGCTAAGTCAAATCGTGTTTAGAGCGGAGCCGTGAAATATTTTCCAGAATGGTGAAATCTTGGGAGCGTTTAAAAGAAAATCGTTCATATTAAATATTTCCTCTCAATAAAGCGACGGACGCCCAGCGTTAAATACTTGGCATACCTCGCGATCATAACGTAGAAAATTGAAAATAAATGAAAAATCCTAAGAAATATTGAGATATTTATTTTTTTTCTCATCAACAATTCGCCCCGTTATGTCGTTGTAAATTGAAATGTTTGAAATAAAATGCGCGATCGAAACTGCGGGCTAATAGTTGTATTGAAGGAAGATATTTAATTGGGTAATCGTAATTGGCGTTTGCGTTTCTTTCATATCGTAGAAACGTTGGCGTATGCAAGTATAATATATTAATATTAAAAAGTGGAGAATGGAGCGTCTTGACACTAGGTTCCCTCTGCCTACGGTTCCCTCTGGCTAC
Organism: Dione juno; assembly: GCA_037127375.1. Lineage (NCBI taxonomy): Eukaryota > Metazoa > Arthropoda > Insecta > Lepidoptera > Nymphalidae > Dione > Dione juno. Next base: position 398,805 of record JAXRJS010000032.1, on the reverse strand, counting down.
CTGCCTACCCTATGTGCGGGATACAGCGTGAAGCTATTATTATTGTTATTATATAATTATAACATATTATGTTCCAAAAATAACATTGCGCCTCTATAAAAAAAATACATACATAAAACACATATAGAATTCTGTTATCTCAGCTGAAAAAGAATAACTAACATAAACTTAACCTCTTAATCAAAAGGCATCTGCTATATGTATATAAATTATGAACATTGAAAGTAAAGTAGCAAACTCTACCATTCACTTAATAAAGCTACTAAAAATTAATATAAGATCTACTTGAAACAACATTGCAAATATTATCCTAACAAGCTACGAACGTTTAATTAAATCGCTGAGCTCATACAAAGGTTACTGTCCATTTATATGGAATCAGCGTTATATTACGTGAGGTCGCACACGCTGGTTAAATTCAAACGATTTAACCTAATGTTGTAGAGTTAATTAAATGATAGTAAAGGGATTAATTTTTTTGTAGCTTCACGCTGAATCCCGCAAATGACAGGGTAGGCAGAGTTAACCAGTTCCTTCTTTTAAGCTGAATTTTCAAGAAATTAGCGATTACAGCTGTGACGCTGTGCCAACGAAGGCCACTACGGCCTTTTTTATTATGTTTAATATGAATGATTGATATAAAGGGATTAATCCCAGATATATATACAAATATTTTCGTAATATCGTTAAAATCCATACTTAAATTCAATTACAGTAAACTTGGGTATTCAGGCGTGGATAATTAATTAAACGTACGTTTATAATAGTATAATCACAATTGTATAGCATAGTTAGTAGTAGTAGTAAGTAAAGTACCTAAGTAAGTAATAATCATTTCGAATATTATATATATATATATATATATATATATATATATATATATATATATATATATATATATATATATATATATATATATATATATATATATATATATATATCATCAACACTACAGTAGTTAAACTAAATATTATGTGAACATTATATTTATTTAACTTCGTCTTTGTAAAACACCCTCCTATATTATGTTCTCAACAAATCTGTTTACACCCATCATTAGTAACTAATCCCATCAAAGGCAATATCGAACTTAAAATCTTGGAGCTTCGCTTTGTACGAGAATAGAGTCGGAAGACGATTAATTGATACTAAGATATCGATCTTGTCAATGAATTTGTATGGATAAGCTTAATTAACTACAGTAAAATTATGTGGATTTATGAATTTGTTGCTTTCGGAAATCGTTTAGAATAGACAAAGCGATAGTGGTAGAGGTAGTGGTAGAGGTAGTGGTAGAGGTAGTGGTTGAGGTAGAGGTAGTGGTAGAGGTAGTGGTAGTAGTAGTAGTTGTAGTTATAGAGGTAGAGATAGTGGCTCTTCATCCCACTGTCTTCTAATCTATTTCCTCTTTACTCTTCCCCGAGCAAAGAGGAGCGACTACCACCTAACGTCTTCCTCTTAACGTCTTGTTCACTTCCGTCTAACTTAATTGTTTGAAGTAACTAAACATACTCATATGTGTATAATATTTAGTTACCTTTGAGGAAATATACTGTTGATCTGTAATATGCTGATAATTAATCGGTATTTTGTGGGGTTTATTAGAGAGAAATGCTAACATACATATGTTTTTGTCTACATGTAAGAAGATTTGCGTTAAATGCTAAAGTTAATATGAGAGGAATTTTAAATAACCAGTAAACAATTGTTTAAATAATATAAAATTTACTTGTAGTGAATAATTTCCCATAAGTAATTACTAACAGCGTAACGCCCTCCTTTGTTATAGCAGTATACTTTTTTATTTTTTGTAAATGTCAAAAATCACTGTAAATTTTGTTTAAGCTAATTACCGAGAACTGCTTACAATATAAGAAAATGGTAAAGAAATTGCTATGAATTGTACAAATAATTATAAAATCCAGCGAAACAACTCTGAAATTAGTCCGGAAAAATAATATTGACGCGTACCGAGAAATCCTTCGGGCAAAAGGCAATTTGGAGTTTAAAACAAAATGATGAGATCGAATTTTAGGGGAGTAACTGGATAGCGACGGAAACGTCGTACAAAAATGTATGATAATTAAAAGTACTTTATAATGTATTATAATACTTTTTACATTATAATTGTTTTGTAATTTATTACATAAAAAGAAGATATGTGATGCAAGAGTGGGAGTGGGGTAAGGCATACCGGTAAAGCCACTAACTTACTGAGGTTAGCCCACTCACTCACATGCATAAATTGCATAAAGACCACCGAACTTTTCATATAAAAATGGTGACTCCGCCTAGGGATTAAAAGTGAAACTTAATTGTTATAATATTTAATAAGTACACATACATACAACATACATGCATACATATAGCGATCACCTTTTTAAATGCCGAACGTCTGAGGTTGGATTATTTTATTTATATTTTGCTTGTAATGTGGACAGTTTTAATGGCTTAAGAAAAGTAACTAGTGGTAATTCATTTCATTATTTTTTCTTAGTTCTCCCTCCTTGAATAGAGACATCTATCAACTCCACAATAACGTATCAAACGTTTCCTATAAATGTGTAAATTAAGACATTCCTATGACACCACTGTCTCGAGTGTGTAGCGCGCCTTAAGCATAAACTTTTATATTTCGCTTGCTAGGTTTGATTTTGACTTGGGCGTAATATTATAATTTGATTTCAGTTTTCAATTAAGTAACTAAATTTCTATTTGGCTAAACATTTTTTTCGTGTTTTTGTTAAACGGCCGTTTTCATAGTAAAATTTAGATAAAATTAAAATATAAACTTTAAAAAATTATAGATATTATAAGTGGACCACTGTTCTTTTTTAATTCATTTGAGATACGTCATATTGTGCCATGTTTTTAAGTGAACTATACTTAAATGACAAAGTGACTTATTATTATTTATTCTCTACATACATTAGAAAAAGGCAGAGACGCCTTGAAAAAATTAAAAGAAATTGGAACTCAAAATCAAACTGCCTACTTATTCATTATACTCAAGCTCTCATAATAGAGATCAATTTTGATTTATGTTAGCAGTTTTAACCAAAAAAAATTGTACTAAAACATAAAATATATACCATCTTTAGGAAAACTCCTTAAAAATGTCCACAAAAGGACGCCTTAATAGCTAATATCTTTATACTGGCCATTGTGAGGCGGGTCACGCGCCTATCATTTGACTGCTCGAGTTTAATATTCTATTGTACACTTGCATTTGCCTCCGGCTATGTCTGTACTGTGTAAATAAAAATAAATACTCTGGCTAAGAAAGTCTTGTAAATAGTTGTAAATACAATTATTATTATTAGAAGATTAAATTTTTGGATAGCTTATTAAAAATAAACGTAATAAATTATTATATTTTAATAAATATAGAAGATTACTTAATAATGTTTTTTTCGGTTTTTTTTACCCTCTGCTGTGTCAAGACACAGAGATAACCTGGTATTAAGGAATTCTGTTCCCCACTTAATTTTCATTTCAGACATTGCGTATCGAACGTTGAAACTCAACACTGTGCTTTGTCTATTTACTATAGCGACTAAATGAGAATAATTAACTTCATCGACTGGGTATTGAACCCACTACTGTCACGCTTACACTTATAAAAGGGCCTTACTTTTATATTTACAAAAAAAGAAACGGGTAAAAACTTTTTTTTTATTTTCCGCTTGAAATGTATTAGGTAAAAGAAATATTTCCAAGACAATAAGCTGCCTAAATTACAATAGATAAGTAATTATAAATTTAACAAAGAATTTATATTGAGTTTGAAATTCTTAAACTTAGCACCCCAATCTTTATTAAGGGTTGACTAATAAATATCTTATTTGGAATGTGGAACAAAAACGATATTTTAAATGACTGACACTGACTTACGATACTGACATTATTTTTTTTTATTTCAATATATTATAACACTACAGACACTTGGTCCCTACCCTTTTTAGCCTACAATATTTTTTTTTATCATCAACGTTAATTAAATCACCATTGATATATAGAATGACATTCATGAAGGTTTTTGTCATTATCAAGTAAGCATTTAGTTTTTACACGTTTTTAACACTTAATTTACACGTATCTTAAGCTATTGCCTTTTTTTCCGTTTCACTCTATATCCTGCGCGAGGTAAGCAGGGATAACCGTAATAGTGTCGAGACACTCTCCTCTCGGCTTTCTGTCGAAAATAGAGTTTCGGAACTCAACGCCGCACTTTATCTCACCAGAGCAGGGAGATGAAAAAATCTTTCCCCTAATACATAGCCATCGTGGTTACAGTCGGAGGCAATCACAACGTCTTCTTTATTATAATATGTATATACTTTCATAAGCAAGTATCTGCATCAATAAATCTTCCATAACTATTAATAGTTCTAGATTATGAAAACTGAGAAAATCGATAAGGGCTACCCAAAAAGACAAATAAGTATGAAATTTGCATACTTATATAAGCGTTAATATTCTTTCAGTCGCCAGCCCTAGTCCGAGATGAATTTGCTCGACGTATTATTGGTAGGGCGCTATTATGTCGCATAGAATAAAATGGATACTTAAATGTACCGTTATATAAGATTCGAGTTGTTTGGCAATAAGAGCGCAATATTAATATTTTGTATAATAAATTGCTATTGAGCCTGTAATGGCGCTTTGGGATATTGACTGACAGTATACGAGACGGTCGTGGGTTCGATTCCGATTAATGAATGAATAATTTTCTTCTAATCTGTCAAGGTGTGGCGTTAGGTTGCGCCACTTTTGGTGGAAAATTGGGGAGAAAGAAAAGGAGAGAGAATTCTCTCTGCATATTTCTCAATTTTGAATTATACTTTGTATATTATTAATATTGTTTTTTTAATATAAAATAATAACAATTCTACTATAAATATTAAATAAGTGACGAGAACGCTCTTTTAACTGTCTAGACCAGGCAAAATAAAACTATTTAAAAAATAACCATTCTCAAAACAGGCATCGAACCTATGCCTACTATCGCGTGAAGATTTACACAATCTGATTACGCTACAATGATGTATGAAGATTATAACAAATGTCCCATATTAGCCATGTATATATGTATGTATGTATGTATGTATGTATGTATGTATGTATGTATGTATGTATGTATGTACGTATGTAAGCATATCTTGTAGGAACCATTAATTTCCGGTGCCGTAACGAGATCCTGAAAGTCAATCTTTGATGTGATATGCGCTTGATAGGGAGAAGGCTCGACTGATTTGCAAAGGAAAGTTACGTTTTATATCTCATGTATGTATAATGATTATTAATATGCCTTTACGATCTGAGTTAGATGTATGTAGCTATATTTGTATATATATATTAATATATATATATATATATATATATATATATATATATATATATATATATATATATATATATATATATATATATATATATATATATATATATATATATATATATATATTGTTGTTATTGTATTTTTGTGTGATTGTTATTGTAATATTGATATTAAGTTTTTTTATTTTATCTCTACGTTGTATCTCGTATATAGCAAGGCTAGCAGCGAGAATCTAGTGTCCAAACACTCCGTTTTCCGCGTTCCACCTTAATTCGAGACATTGCTAATCGAAATAGTTTATGATTATGGCATACTGGCAAAACAAAAAAATATGCCATATAGTTCAAATATATAATCGCTTTCGCAAATGATTGAAGTACTAGTAATGAAAAAGTCGACTGACTACATATATATATATATATATATATATATATATATATATATATATATATATATATATATATATATATATATATATATATATATATATATATATATATATATACATACCACTATTATAAAATTAAACATTTTGTCTGTTTGTTGCAAAGGGTTAATCTCAAGAACTACTGGTTGAAATTTAAAAATAAGTTATTTTCGGGCACTTAAAATGTGTCTTGTCATCCTTCCATCTTGTCCATTCTATGACAGGGGCAAGCCAGTGTTAAAATTTAGTTTATATATACATATTTAAAAAGTATATATACGTAATATAATTGTATATATATAAAGATAATAATATAAAAAGCAAAAAGAAACAAAAATCTCGTCAAGCAGAAGAAAATGTCAATAAACGTTCTTTACTTTCACCTCTAAACAAAGAAGCTTAAAGCCCTTTCCGAACCTGTCGGAGACACCCATTGTTTAGCGAAAAGATTGAAAGGCTGAGACGTAATCTATCAAACGACGGTACAATAAAATATATACATATTATTATTTAAATATAATATAAAAGAAAAACAATGACAGAAAGTGGTACCTTAAAAATATTATGAATATTAGTGTTTCCTGGATCTCTAATGTAGTGATATATCACTATAGGCTCTTCTGCTCCAGCCGTGGTTAAAGAAGGAATTAACAACGACGGTCTATAGGCAGTAGAAAGAAAAACCTCGTATAATCTGTTGAAGCTCCCCACTCAGGCGGTAAACCATAAAAAGAACTCTTCACATCCACAAAAATCCCCCTACTGACTACGGAAATCATAGATATATATAACAATAAACATAAATTACATAAGGTATAAGAAGTTATAGGATACAGTAAGCGAAATTTTCTTTATATTTCTTAAACTGTGATAGGTACAAACATCAGCAGCGGCGAAGAGTGTGTTTTGTATAAAGATAAGCCGGCGTCAAAAAACATATGAAAAATAAATTAATTTATCAATTTGGCTTAGTTGAGGAAGTTTATATACTCAGCAAATATTTTATAGTTACTATTACATAAATAAAATTGATTTATAGTGGGATTATGCATGTATAAGATTTAAAAAAGGTAACCCGATGGGAATTGTGTTATATGGACATTTCGCCACTGCTAATAACGCCAAATAACTGAAGACATTAATATAGTACCAATACCAATTGTATACAATAACCTATATATACATATATAAATGTATGTCAACATTATAATTGTATATAATAACCTATATATACATACAAACATATAATATAATATACAAAAAAGTACAGCGCACCTCACTCGACCCGGACTTGGATGGAGGGCCACTCGAAACACTCAACCCTCTGGGTTAACGAAGCGTTAAAGAGATCATACTTTGAAAATTTACCTACAGACGTTACAATAACACATATTATTAGCAATTATTTATTTAATTAAATTACAAGATAAAAAAGTAGTGTTTCATCACTCTAGCCAATGGAAGATATGTTTTTGAATGTTAATGTCAATTAAAATTTAATTAACATCTCTGAACACAAGCGTAGTGTTCAGAGAGTGACTTTTAAGTATAGAAAATTTGTGTTCGAAGAAAGTTATTTTAAATCGCTACCCATTGAATGGCCAAAATCCGTTGCCAAGCTGTTTGCATATAAAAGAAGACATTCAAAGAGTAAAGTAAAATAATCCAGAAAATTCTAAGAGATTTTTCGGGTGACCTTCTGAAAAAGAGGAAGTCAAAGCTGCGTCCCTCCAGTACTTAAAGCTTTCATATATATATATATATATATATATATATATATATATATATATATATATATATATATATATATATATATATATATATATATATATATATATATATATATATATATATATATATATATATATATATATATATATATATATATATATATATATATATATATATATAAGACTAACTAGATAAAGTGCGCGGCTTCGGTTACGCTATATGTATATCGTAGAGAGACTTATCTAGTTAGTCTCATATCACGAACAAAACAGACACTTTCAACCTAAACATCTAATTTTTATTACAATAAAACAACTAAAGAACACAATAACAAACCTGTCAAACGTAAATATAATCAAAATTTGATTTTCATTTGAGAATACGATGAAATAAAATATTCTAATAACTATGGGGCCTTGTAAGTCTGAAAGCCGAATTTAATATCAATTTGAAATTGTAAACCTCTTTATAAAATCTACGTATTGCGAAGTTAATAATATTTTTCATTAGGACCGAGGAATATTATATATCTTTTACAAAATATATTATATACGCCATCGTAGCGCAGTGCAGGGTCCGACATTATGAATTAAGAGGTGTGAATTCAAAGATGTGACAAACTTTTATATACGTATATTAAATACATCCAACAAAGAAAAAAAATTAGAATTAGAAATTAGTGATTGTCAAACTTTCCCATAAAAATATTATTAAGAACTTATCCATATTTATATGTTCACACATCTCTATTAACAAAGCTCGACGTTGAGTTCCGCCACTTAACTGGCAATGACTTAAGCTGTATAAAACGGAGTGTTCTAGCACACATTCCCCTTTGATCCCCCCAAATGCTATATGCTGTATTGCTAATTGCAAATGCTATATGCTATATGCTATATGCTGTATGCTAATGCAATGCTGTATTCCACAGCGTAAATATAAAAGAAGTTATTATTTTGTGCAAAGCGGGCAAAAAGATCCCAGTAATGTAGAAAAGAGTAGTAATCATATTTAAAAAAAAAGCGCGTATATAAAATAATATATATATATATATATATATATATATATATATATATATATATATATATATATATATATATATATATATATATATATATATCTCCATGTAAATATATTTAACAATATTTATTCAGCTAGCAACACTAGAAGCAATAAAAACGTTTCATGGCAAGCATTAAAACAGTGGCGAAAGTAAACGCCCCCGAATAATCAATACGAGGCCGGCCCGCGCAGGTACGCCGCCCCACCTCACCCCCGGACACAGAATATGGGCTGAGAACTGGATAACCATTTTATCATAATTTATATTGTAAAAACTATACAATATTGTTTGGGTACAATATTGGTTGTAATTTATATGAATATATTTTAAAATATATTTATTAATAAAATATATATATTTTAAATTTATTAAAATATATTTAATAAAATATATTTTAAATTTTAAGCTTTAAGACCTAACTGCAGCGTTCAGAATCTCTCATATAATAAAAAGAATATATTTTTCGAAGATATTTTGAGTTGGCCGCTGGTACATATAAAGTACTCTTAGTGTCACATAAAGTACAGCCAAAATTACGCATCGTAGAAACCTGAAATTTGGCAGCCAGTGTCCTTAGAGAGCAATGAGAAGATATTTCTCAAAATTCCAACGGGAACAAGGAAAAACAGAACATTACGTTTTACAGTCTAATAGTCTAGTATAGTTTATAGTCTACAAATAAAAATGCGGACTAAAACTTGTGACTAATAAATAAACAAATGTTTAAACAGTAATGGCACATCTGTTTCATATAAAATTGATTCTATGCCAACAGCATCCCAACAGTCAGCGCGTTGTCTAAACCGATTGATGCAACCGAGGTCTGTCCGTGAAATGAAATTTGCGAGTCCTGTACGTTATGTATGTATGTATGTATGGTTTATGTATCTACATACATATATACATAAGCATACATATATATTGATGGGTGTATGTTTGTGTGTATTATGTTCTATATATTTATATGTATACTATACTGTATGCGCAAATACATATTTACCTAGCCTTGCTTTAATCTGCATACAAAGTTGGAATTTCTTTAGAAGATGAAACGATTACCATATTTATGGGAAAAGGATTTAAATTTATTACAATGATTTACTTTAAGAGATAATATTTAATCGTATAGTCAGCTGTCAATATAGCGTAAATGTTAAGTGTTGTGGGCTCAATTCGTGAGTAAGTAAGTAAGTACATTTGTACTTAAAATATTTGAATAAAATTAAGACGTCATTGTGGCGCAGTGGCATCTGGCTGAAAACGCGACATTGTAGATTCCATTCCCACTCAGGGGAATGAATAATTGGTCACTAAACAGGCAATATCTGAAATTTCAGCGAACGTTTAGAATTGGACGTTTAACGAATGGAGTATTTTCACTCTAGCTTCACTTTGCCTACTTACTATACGTTAATGTTATTATTTTAAAGTAAACAAAATATATCTAAATTTATTTTATTTCAAGCTTCTTCCTTAGATAGTGGGAACATAAAAATAACATAGTGACACAACACTCCTTTGTCTATTGTATGGGCCAAAATAAAACTCAATTTTTTATTAGACCAGACTAGGCTAATCTAAACGTTTTAAGCATAAATTCCACAAAGTAGAATTTTATATCCTTACGTTCACCTTATTAAGCAAAACCAAAAATAGTTACATAATACAATATAATTTGGTTTCTCACTCGAGGAAAATATAAAAAATAAATAAAATTTTAATATTATTACTAATAAAATAAAATTTCAATTTTCATCGGTCTAGGAACAAGACATAGCGCGGCGTTGAATTCCGCCACTCAACATGCAATATCTGGAGAAGACAGAAAAGCGTGAAACGGAGTGCCTTTACATTAGGTTCCCTCCACCTACCCAGCTATATGCGAGATATACACACACACACACACATATATATACATATATCAAATGATCTATAATTACACTATCTTTGGATCGAAAAATTGTACAGATGTCGCTACATAATGGCGCCTTACAACCGATAGAGCGTCTAACAGATCCGTTATTTGGTTGGTTACATAACTATTGCCTATTAGAGAGTACAATATATACCCACTGCCTTTATATATAGCTTTGTAATATTATTAATAACATAATAAATGTGAAAGCTTGTGAGGATGGATGTTTGTTCTCGTTTCATGCGAAAGCTTCTGAACGGATTTAGATGAAGCTTAGCAGTAATATAGCTTATATGTACATCAGAATAACATATGGGCTAGAATTTATGATAAGCGAATGCACTGCAACTAATAAATAAATATGCGGCGGGTCGTTAGTTAACATATGAAACCAAGCTTAAAAGCTTAGAAGTGGTGTTTTGATGAATGCAACTTATGTGAGATGAATGGAAAGTATTCTTAATATGAAAGTTAACACTTTACAATCTTAGAGCTTTTTTACACTAAATATGTAAACAAGGTTGATATCAAAGTTAGTTTATTTTATTTTAATATATTCTTTATACATATTGTAAAATAAGTAAAATAAAATGACTGTGGAATGAATTCTTTGCATTGCCTTGCTCTAGTATGACAAAAGTGCGGAGTTGAGTTTCCCAACACGTCTCAAATTTGGGCCAAGTAAAGGAATTGTTACTAAATAATGATACCAAACTCTCTCTATCAGGTCTGCTATATGCAGGAAACGTGAACTTTAACTAAAAAAAAATCTTTTTTAAAAAGCTTTCAACTAAAATTAGCCTAAAAACAGCTTCATATAACAAGATAGGCAAACAGAACTTAGTGTCAAAACACTACGTTCTCAGCTTTTCACATGAATGTCTTAAATATTCAGTAAGTTGAGTGGCGAAACTCAACGCCGCACTTTCGCGTTTACAGTTAGACATAAAACCTTTCCATGTGGGAAAATATATTTTTCAAAGATTTTCACATAAATTTCATCTTCTGTATAAAATTTTGTACTTCAACGTATTGAACCATTAAAAGCATCTCACATTCTGGTAAAGTGCAAGTAACACGGATTGCACTATCGCAGTCGGTTTTGTTAAAATTCTACACTCGCTTGTATAAAATTTACTTTGTATGTATATAGCAACAAAATATTTTTAAATTTACGATTTGTATTACTTTTTATGGTATAGATGTGTGTAAAATTGTATATTAGTTCTTCAGTGTGGTTTCTGTAAGGCGAAAGCAGTCGAAGCCAGTGGGAGTTTGCCAAGCGAAGCTAGTATTATTTAAATGGCTATAGTAATTACAAAAGTACGGATAAGTTGGAGTTCTGTAAATTATACAAGAAAGCAAGCGTTACATATAACTCATAAAGCCTTAGGTAATGTAATAAGTTTAAGTTCTTATATTTTTAAATTATCTGGATTTCACCAGCTAGTACGTCAAAATTCTGGCTGGTTAGAAGAAACAAGAAGAATGACATATATTACTACAAATTTTTCTCTATACAAAGCGTGAAATTGGTAAAGATGAAAAATAATTGAATAAACATACACTACACAGTAAAGAAAATCTTAATACTAGTTATTACACCTCATTCCTTTACACTCGATTTCAAGGCACTGACGTAACTTAACGCAGAGATGTTTTCAGAGAAAACAATTCCTTCTTCCTTGTTTCGGGATTGAACCCATAACTATAGTATAACATATTAATTACATAAAAATATTTTACACTAAAATGCTCTTTAAAGTTATCATATCATATAACTAAAATAATATATCAGTATACAGCGTACAGCTATGAAAATTTATACACCAAGCAAACTGCATGCTATACCTATTCATACCAACTTGTGCCCACGGACCAACTTTATTGAATTATGTTACTTACATATACATTGTTGAAACTTTTCAATGAACGACTTTCATGAATGTATCTCTTGCACAATATAATCTATTACTATTAATAATATAAAGCTAAAGAGTACATTAAGTTGGAAGCTCTAGTTTCAGAAACTTAGTGCTTTCAGAAAAAAAATAGTTTTTGTCTTGGTTAATCAAGGAAAGCTTACATTTCATTTTCATTGTTCCGATGTCATTTTTTTGAGTTCCACCTCTCAACACACAATATCTCGAAAATTACACAGAAACTAGGTGTCCACTATCAACCCTTCAATGAGCGGGATATAGCGTGAAGCTAAAAAACAGTCAGATAAAGTACAAAGTACCGAACCTAAAACCAACCTTTAAAATAGGTGCAAATCGAAGAACAAATTGAATATTCATAGTATCATCTCAATATGCTACTTTATCACGTATATTAGAAAATGCCCAAAGATAAAAAAAAAATATTAAAAAAAACATTATATTCAAAAATAACTGATTCACGCTATTTCCCATGAATAACGGGGTGGACAGAGGGAACCTCGTGTTAAAACACACCGTTCCCCGACTGGGATTAGTATTTACGACCGTCGCGTTTACAATCAGACGGTATGCTACTGCGGCACGAAGGCCTCAATATAATATATATATATATATATATATATATATATATATATATATATATATATATATATATATATATATATATATATATATATATATATATATATATATATATATATATATATATATATATATATATATATATATATATATATATATATATATATATATATATATATATATATATATATATATATATATATATATATATATATATATATATATATATATATATATATATATATATATATATATATATATATATATATATATATATATATATATATATATATATATATATATATATATATAGAAAAGAAATAAATAACACTGAGTCAACGTCCTGTTATTAATTCTTATTTCTAGTATGTCTTTGATCAGAATGCTTACCTAATAGAGCTATCTAAGCTCTTATTATAATATTGTACTTCAAATAAGCCTTTGAGATAAAGTCTATAGTCTAACACTGTACCACTGTACAGCATTTGACAATTAATTCGATGGTTTGGTTTCGATCGCATTAATTTCCCGTACTTAGGTAATACAAAGTGCAGCGTTTAGTTACGCCACTCATCGCGTCAAGTGTCGAATACGAATGGAATGAGAAGAATGGAATATTTTGACACTAACCTAGTAATTACTTGCTATATATAGAATATAACGTGAAGCCAATCAATTAAAAACGTGTTACATGTCAATTCGTTCTCCTGAAGACAAACATGTGGAAGCGTGAGTAGCGGAACTCGACAATTTTTCTTAGCTTTTTTATATAAACTAAAGCTTATATATATATATATATATATATATATATATATATATATATATATATATATATATATATATATATATATATATATATATATATATATATATATATATATATATATATATATATATATATATATATATATATATATATATCAATCAATCTAGGCTATATACAAACATTAAGTTTATTTCAGAAGAGCGACAAAAATAACTTTTATTATTTTCTTTGTAAATGTCAATCGTATTTAAATATTCAACTTTGACCTTTGAAATTTATTGTCATTATGTTAATTTTATGAGTTTCAGAGATTAACTATTATTATTTTTATGATCCCATTTTTATTAACTTCACGCTTTATCCCGCATATAGCAGGATAGGCAGAAGGAACCTAGTGCGTTCCCCATCCCGCCTCAGCGTTCCCGTTCCCGTTTGCGATACCGTTAAAACACAAAAGAATGCGCGTTGAGTGTCAACTAACATGTCAAATATATATATTATTTTTACGCGTTTACTATAATTTTATAATTTGTGAGATATATCAAAGTGTAAAGTTGTAGTAAGTGCACACAGACATACACAGTTACTGTTTATATTATTTATTATTTGTAGTAAAAAGCAGGATACAGTTACTTAAAATCTGTGACTTCTGTAATTACATAATATAATATAATGAGGACCGTCGTGGCGCAGAGGCACAGCGTCTGCCTGTAAGCGACGGTTTGTGGGTTCGATTCTCACTCGGAGAGATTGAATTATTTTCATTTTCTTCGCTGTGGCAACGAGGCAATGCGCGGCGTTCCGCCACTCAATACGCAATGCCTCGAATGGCGGAACGTGTGGAACGGAGTATCTTAACACTAAGTCACTTCAAGCTACGGTTCCCACTACCTACTTTGCTACGTGCGGGCAGCGTGAAGATATATATATATATATATATATATATATATATATATATATATATATATATATATATATATATATATATATATATATATATATATATATATATATATATATATATATATCTATATATATAGCTTGTACAGCAAGATTTGTTAGTAATATTAACAGCAAAAGCTAAATTTAATTCTCAATTCACGGAACCCTAGAAAGGCGCCCTAAAATCCTATAAATCGAATCCACTCCAAAGTAGTATTAATCAAAGCCTACCCTTGTTCTTGACCTTGGGTCAAATATAAAATGTAATAACGACTATTGGATAGTCTGCTATGGGGAGAGCAAATTGGATGTCCATTATCTTCCCTTAAAATTTTTATTAACGCTCTCGTAGCTCAGTTGCGATACGTCTGAGTAATATTTATACATGAGTATATTGTATGTTCGATTCTTACTCGGGTTATATATATATATATATATATATATATATATATCTATATATATATATATATATATATATATATATATATATATATATATATATATATATATATATATATATATATATATATATATATATATATATCTATATATATATATATATATATATATATATATATATATATATATATATATATATATATATATATATATATATATATATATATATATATATATATATATATATATATATATATATATATATATAAATATGTATATATATCAGTTTTACTGTCTTGACAAGACATATTGATGTGTTGAGTTACTCCACTCAAAACACATATCTTGAAATTCACGGGAAAGTAAGGAACGGATTATTGATTGTTATCTCACATGATGAGGAAGATAAGTGGTTGAAGATTTAGTGCAAATAGATCTACGGAATATTGGTAAGTATGATGTTGAAGCTTTAATGAAAAGATTCACTATAAAAGCTTTCGTTAATACTATTTATTTATTTGACATAGATACATAAATATATTAATATATAACAGAGTTAAAGCGGAGAGAATTTGCAACCATTTTAATTTATTTTTTTATAAATCATCTAACAAGAACGATTTTCAAGAGGCCCGTGTCTAGATCCCACTACGTACTTTTGTTTTCTAATGGAATCATTTTCCTCAATTAACCAACTTATGGCCAAAACAAAAACTAGAAGTTCCAAACAAAAGCTCCAATAAAATAAAATAAAATACAACACATTATATTAAATTATACAGCAGAATGTATTACACGAACTGAAATATAATCCCAACTTCGGGATTATAAATACCGTGGCTCCTCCCTTTCCTTAGCGGATCCCGTGGGACGTTGAGCCCCGCTAGCAATTTCGACGAACTATCCCGCATTAATCCCCCCACGGGATAGGCCAAGATATTTTTATTATTCTGGGACGAAACAATTGATCTTATGGTACTATTTAGGTAAGACTGTCTGTTTAAGTATACCATTAGTTTATATTTTCATCATTTTCCTTTATGTTTAATATTGTAGTATATATGTATAGCAATTTTATAATATATTTATATTATAAAATTGGTATCGATGTAGAGACCGTGGTGGCTGTGACTGTAAATGCGACGGGTTTGACGTTCGATTTCCATTCGGACGAATGATTTATTTTATTTCCTTTATTTGGTCAGAAGACAAAACGCGATGCTGAGCTGCGCCACTCAACACGCAAACCTCGACTAAATAAAATCGTTGTAGGTTTAAATTTTAATTAAAGTACTAAATTGTACATGATATTATTATTATTATATTGAAATATAATATATAATTTTTTTTTATATTTTGCATTCAATATGGAGTGATGTGATGTTATGCTCTCTAATTACGGCGCTAAATTGTATTTAAAAGTATATAATAAACATCGTGTTATATATTATAAACAATGTATAGTGCTTATAATAGGGCAGGTAAAAGAAACCGCGTATACTGTCAAGATTCGAGACATAGCGAATCGGGAATCGATTTAAAACACTTTTTATCATTTTTGACAAGTCAAATTAAGCCTACGATCAAAATTGATCTAAAATTTAACAAACATTTCTAATATATTTACATTATATAAAGTTTATTTCTATCAAACATTACAAATATCAAGATTATTTGGATCACGTACACGCTCTCTACAGGTAGAGTGTGGCATCGCCGTCATATTTTTGCGTCAACACCACATTTATATGATAATGCGTTGGGTTCTATACGAAGCGATCGGAAAGTTCCCAAAAATTCTGAACTTCTAAATCCAATTTCATCCCACGCGTATTTGTTTACAATTTACCATCGTTTATGTGAAAGTTTATGGGCGAGTGAATGAATGGCGTATACTGGTCCGATATTTAATGTCGCCTTTAAGTCGTTAAGTCATGGCTTCAATTTCTTATATTGATACAAATGTATATTCTGTAGAGGCGATTGTAGCGCATTAAAACAGCGTCTGATGGTCATGAAAATGGCCAACATCTGTTAAAATATTGTGCGGCGTTAAGTTTCGCCGCTTATAGCGCAATATCTCGAATTCCGGTGAGATGTGAAGAACGGAATATATTGACACTACGTTCTCTCTTTCCACTTTGCGGAATATAAAACGAAGTGAAGCCTAAAAAATCTTTAAGTATTTAACCTTATTTGCTTACGTGCTCTTGGTAATTGTAAATATATGTCTAAGGTTCTTAGGGAGAAATTTGTGTACTAAATATACGTTAAAATAATATGAAGCCTTCCTGCCACAGTAGACACACACACAGTTAGTTACGCGCTGTTGTGTGTTCTATTCCCATTCGGGGGAGTATTTTCTTTATATATAAAATTTAAAAACTTGTTAGGTGTCAATCACGCACTGTCTCGAATTCTGGTGGAAAAGCTAAGGAGAGTGCGCTAGATACTGTCAGTCTACCTTACTATGTATAGAATAAAGCGCAAACAATATTAAAAATAGTGCCATGTATCACAATTATTATTAATTTTCATTCAACTATATAGACGAAGCTATAGCTAAAATCTTGTAATTTATAAAATTTCTTTAGTCACGTTAAGATTTTCTATTTAAACTTAGATCAACTGACCTGTACAAGAAACTACTGCATTACAATCAATAATACGTGTATTTCAAATAAAATGCGAAGAGATTTTGCATTTAACTCCACATACAAATTATATACTCGTATATACAAAGAAAAACCTTATTCAATATTTAGCTTCTAGTAGCGCTCGCTCGTACATTACTTTTATTAGCTCCTTTGCAAAGTGGACGAGTGGATATGTGTACAGCAAAACTTTATATGTACATAGAGTTTTAAATGTTTTCTAAGGAAAAGAATATATATATATATATATATATATATATATATATATATATATATATATATATATATATATATATATATATATATATATATATATATATATATATATATATATATACGCTGATAATTTGTAAATCTATATAAAAATCTTTACCTTTTCAAACAAAAATTCCTAAGTAAGCCCATTTCCTTTTACAAAGTAAAGTGATATGGCCCCGAAACGCCGTTTACTTACCTGTAACAAAAAGAAGCTTATTTTACCAAACGATATTGTATTATACCTACTTACGTATAAAAAATATTCTTATTTAAAAATAAAGACTGAAGAAAGTTGTTACATATATACAATGTAAAAAAAGAGCTTCCCTTCGCCCTTCAGGTGTCACTCTAATTTTGTGTTATGATTCATATTTGTATCATACAATCTCCATTGAACGTGATACTGGCAAAGTGATACGTGACCTAAACTGACCCGTAATTCATTTTTTAATTCCTTAGAATAACTTAGGCTCATGTCTACAGAATAAGGCTAAATTACCAAACTCGAACAAAACCTAACAATACTCCTTCAAGCATATAATTAGCCAATTCGAAACCAAAAATAAACTCACCTAAATAACGGAACCCGAATCAAGATAACAAAATGCTTAGTCGCCAGTAAAACTATGTAAGTACGAAGATACGCCAAATAAAACGTAAACGATAAGGGTCTGTTTTCCTTCTGTACAAAATTATACAAGAAAAAGTAAATTTTGTTGTCTTTTAAAAATATATATCTGTCAAGTGCGAGTAGTATTCGAGCACAGCGGTTCTGTAGATATTTCATGATTGTAGATAATCCTGAAGAAGAAACTACTTTAAAATATTTATTAACTTAAATTTACGGTCGTATCCACTCATTTTGTATGAAATGAACTCTAAATATAAATCTGTAATAGTTTCATTCTGTGTTTAACTTTTAAATTATCAACTTGGAGATTTTCTCCTTTATATACTCTATATCTCACTTTCTGTCAAATTTTATAAGTCAATGAAATACAAATGAAATGAAATGAAGTTAACAAGCTCAAATTTGCGGTCGTATGCACACATTTTGTATGAAAGTAACTACAGTATAAGTTCCTAATAGTTTTTTGCTTAAAGTTTGGATATTTTCCTTTGGTTGTACTATAAGTTCTATCTTATTGCCAAAGTTCATAATTCTAGGTTACCGGGAGTACCCTTTAAGTTTTGATTATGTGGCGATTATCATACAAAATGCAAAAAAAAAATAGTATAAACGCTCATATCTTTTGATTGCGTTGACTTAGAATTTTAATTTTTTTATGCTTCAAGAGGTTATTAACTTAGATATTTGAATTCCACGTCCAATTCTTGATTCTTCCACGTGATTTGGAGAAAATGGTCTTTACAGACGGACGGACAGACAGACAGACAACAAAGTGATCCTATAAGGGTTCTATTTTTTTCTTTTTGTGGTATGAAACCACAAAAATTAGTAAATAGACGTGGTATGTTCAGAAATCCGTTATTTCTGATGTTTGGAGAATCCAAAAAAAATGTTCTGAGCCATCCCCATCACAAATTTATGTCTACTCTGCTATATGAGCGGTAAAATTAAAAGGTAACAAATTTGGTTCAAAAGTATAAATACATTAATTCAGTATAACATAATTAAAATTATAATTCATGAAGCTGTAAATGTACTTTTTATAGAATCCACGAAAAAAGGTTTCGTTTTCGTGTCCGTTTTAGGAATTTAATTAATTTTCCATTTAATATAATTTATAGCGGTGTGGTTGCTGGATTTCGAATAGCTTTGAGAAGCTTAATTTTTATAAGAAAAAGTGTTAAGTAGCTTTCACAGCTTTCACATTCTATATATGTTATGTAGTTGTAACTTAAAAAAAGACACAAATGAAGTGGAAAATTGAGAACAGAGTGATTTAACACTAGGCTCTATACTTGCACTACTATATGCGGAAAATGAGAAAATCTCTATTTTCATCTAATCAATCTAGGCAATGAAAGCATAAAAAAATTTAATAATTAAGTGAAGTTTTAAAATACATAAACTAAGATTTTTCAATATTCTATATTGTACTACTAACCTATTTAAAAATAAAAATGAACAAGTAATAGAACATCGATTAGTAGTCATTCGTCGTCTTCAATGAAGATCTCGTTTGTCAAATTTTATGAGTCGGCCACTGGGTCAGCCTGGTGCCATTATTGATGACCATGGATTATAGAGCTTATGGTTTTATTTATACTATTAAACTTAATAAGAGAATTGTCAGATTGCAAGTATGTGGGTGATATTTTATAAATAATTTGTTTAAATCGCTTTTTTATATATTTTAGATAAAACAAATCTTAATAAATGTGAGATAATAATAATATAATTTTGTTTATTACACAGGTTTAAAATTTATTTCAAGGGATCAGGAGATCCGCTGAAATAATGATCTCTAGTAGAGAAGTCTTATTGGAATGTCTAAAGCATAAGCAAAAGGCATGTTTTAGGCATTTTTTTTATATTTAAAGTGTCATTTCATTCTAAAGAGAGAAACATATTTTTAAAAATTGCTTTAAAATTTAAACGTAGCCCGTGTCTGTTAGAAACCATCCAATATGTATATATTGTATAACTATGTATCAATTTCTTATATAAAAATGTCCTTACAAAGTCGCAGTGGACGTACTAAATAGAATTAAGGCTCTCAGGCTGAAGGCGGATATCAGAGTCCCGCCGATTATAATTTACGATCTCTATAAAAGGGCAGTAAATTGTCTACAATTTGCTGGGCTATTATTATAAAATTTTATATTTATCGTTCATTGTACTGCGAGGGCTTTATTTTAAGCCAAGAGACCTATTTATATTGGCTTTAGATTCTTTTCTATATTCCGCAATTTATTTTAAATGCAATTGCAATACCAAAATTTCAAGTAGTTATAAAAAAAATGCTAGTTAGTAAAGCTACTCTGACTTAAATTTTATTAGCTTCACGCTGTATCCTGCATATAGCAGGGTAGCCAGAGCGAACTCTAGGCTCAAGTCACCTAAGACACTCCGTTACCCGCTTCTGTCTTAAAATATTCAAAGGATATAAATGTGCGAAAATTAAATAATTTCAAATTTAACGCAGGCATAGCTAATTTTGTACCTATTATTTTAAATGATTAAATTTTACTTTTATATTTATAAGAGCAACTGTTGAGTTTCTATCTGGCTTTTCGTAGAAGAGTCGCCTTTCAAGCTGGTGGTGGCGATATGTTCATTTGACGATTCAAAAGTACATTTGAATAAGGAATATTCTGAATTTAATTTTTTTTAGTTATATATCAATCTCTTCTTCTTCTTGGCAGAAGAAGAGATTGATATATAACTGAAAAAAATTTAATATAATTTCCGAATTTAAGTTAAAATTTCAGTTATATATCAATGTATACAGATAAAAGCTAGTGTCGATTTTTATTTTGCTTTTCCAGACCATTGCTGGAGCTAGTAAACTTAAAAATTTGTATACATAACCAATGTTCCCTCAACCGTAGATCGAATCTTTAACTATTGCGTGTCAGGCAGCAGTCAAACACCCAAGTACCCTTCGATGGCAACATTTCTGTATGTAATAATCAATTATTCATTATATAGATAGATAGATAATATTATATTCGTTTTTTATATGAAAGAATTAATATGTTTTCCAATTTGCTGAAAATTTAAAGCGACAAAGTCAATACATTTTACTATATTGTATGCGTAAAGTTGTTTAAAAGTATAAGCAAATTATATATTATTAAGCTTATTAGGAGAATAAATTCTACTCCAAATTTGAAATTTGGTCCAAATATTTAGTCAGAGGGTAAAAGCTTAAGCTCTAAAAAGTTAATATTAAGAGAAAACAAACGTATATTAAAATTAATGTAATATTTTTTTCATATAAAATTGTATTTATCATAAACTAATACTAAATTGTAAATTGAAATAATGAAGCCGTCGAAGTGTTGTGGGAGAGCGTTTGGTTGCCAACGCGTTGGTTCTGAGTTCGATTTCCACTCAGGGAGAATCCTGATTAATCGGGAAATTAATCCTAATTTCACATTTCTCGCTCTGATAACAATACAAAGAGATGGAAAAGAAAATATTACCAAAAGCACAGAAGCCTCATGTCCGTGGTGTGTTTTACTAATAAATAAAAAAAAAGAAAAACAATACCAAAACAAAAGTGCAGCGTTAAGTTCCACCAAATAAATAAATTAATTTAGAGCTTTCATTCAAATCGATACAATACAATTATATAAGTATAGACATATACCAAGTACAATAAAAATACTGTGGTTCCATAATAATTATTTGCCTTTAAAAAAACAAACTTACTTTGTTATCTGATATATCGTTGATCGTTTTATAATAGCTGAGCGTGACATGACTACGGTGTATTGTCATTAGGTAGAAATTAAGTATAAGCTTTTATCTTCCCACATATTATTGTAGTGTAGACTAGAGTAGTAATAAATCACTATGTTTTTAAATTAAATCTAGTATTGTACTCGCGGCATTACCCGTTATGGCCTAACAACAACCATAAAATATGCAAATTTTATACATAATATATGCCTTATCATGGTTAAATGGAGAGGAATAGACGTTTAAGCTACCGCGCTTGTCTACTGCGGGTTGATAGGTGAATAGTAAACCTGCTAACACGGCCTGATTCTGCTGCCGTAGTCAATTATACACGATCATCCGCCACCAGATTAAGTTGATATCCTATTCTGACAACAACTGTTCCAATTGAGCCTAAACTTTGCGTACGGCCAAGCAGCCTGCAATTGGCAATCTCCATATTTATCGTCTCTTCGGCAAAGACTTTGCAAATTCTTAAAGATAATTTCGTTCCATATATAACCTTACCAGCCAGAACATATGACAAACTATCGATGATTACCTACAAGTTCGGGTTTGTATGCAAGGTCTTGTATGAGGATCAAGGATGTATTGTATCTTGTATCAAGGATGTATTTGATGAATACCATTAGTCGACTTTTACGACACCCTAGGTAAGTGTTACAGGGTTGGCCTATTCTTAACCGGGACCAACGCGGTGCCTTAATCCGAAACACCGAACTGCGCTCTCGCACAAAAATCACAGACGTTGGTGTTAAGGCCGCTACATTAAAATGGGACTGGGCTGGGTACGTTTGCCGCATGCCAAACGAGTTTTGGGCTAAAATCACTACCGATTGGATACCAAACTCCAGAAGGCGAATCGGTAGACCAAAACGGAGATGGCAGGATGAGTTGTACCAGTACAAACCTGACTGGACCAAAATAGCGCAAACCAGGGAAGAGTGGAAAAACTGGAGAGAGGCCTTTGCCCACCAATGGGACAGTTCAGGCTAATATAATATAATATATTAATATATGCCTTCCTCTTGAAGTACTCTATCTATTAGTAAAAACCCCATTAAAATTCATTGTGTAGTTTGACTACGGTATAAAATTTAGTGAAATAAGGAGAATGTTCTTCTTCTTCTTCTTCTTCTTTATATATGGCATTGGCCATTTAAGCACAAATCACTTCCTCAATGTCACATTGAATGGAGAACTCACGACGGAGAGAATACGATAAAAAAGAGAAGGAGAATGTTACTGTGATTGAAAAAACGACTTGATTCGAACTTCAATTCCTACATGGTTCCCCGACGAGGTCGTCATAGCGCAGCGGCATGCCTGATTGGAAAACGCGACCGTTGTAGCAATTCCCACATGAAATAATAAATTATTTTCAGTTATTTTATCTGGTAATAGCTTAACAATTAATTAATTGATTTAATTAAACGTACCAACAGAATGATTCCAACAAAAAAATCTCTGCCAACAAAAAACTAAACAGAACACATAAATCACTAAGGAAAAGCTGTATAAGAGCTTAATAGATTATAATTGCACTGCGTTTTATACATCCAGTACTATCATTAGGAGTTGTGGATTAAAAATGAGAAAATTGAATGCAATTACACTGTAAATACCATTTTTTTGCTACGGATTTTTATTATGTTGGATTTATATAGGTTTATAGAATAGATATCGTTTATATGCGAGATAGATTGGAATTTCAATTTTAAATCAAGGTACTTTTAACTATGTTTTACTATGTAGAATATTTTTCCCCTCATATAAGCATAGAAAGAGAGAAAATAGTGATCCTTCGTTCTTCAATTTCAACCACAAGTCGAAACAATACTTGTGTAGTGTCGAAACTTTACCCCACGCTTTATCATATTTAGCAGGGGATATCGTAGGGATCGAACCTAAAACAATGGCGTCTACTGTGAGATGCACAGCAACAGGATGACATCCATATCTAGTTGTTTTTTAGAGCAGGATAGGCAGAGGGAACCTAGTGTTAAGATACTTCGTTACCCACTTTGCGCCCAATTTGACATGTCGAATGGCGGAATTACTGCCGCGCTTTATCTTCTTATCAGAAAGAGGATATGAAATTATCCCCTGAACGGGAATCAAATCCACAATCATCGCGTTTCCAGACTACTACACTCAAAATGTCAAATTAAAAACATTATTCTCTTATACCTAACCCCTCTGACTTTACTTGGCTTTAGCTAGTGATATTTCACCTTTCCCATAACACTGTCATCAATCATTTTAAGCGTATTAAAAGTTTTCGCACGAGCCTAAGAAATTTCAATACGGTATGGTTCATATTAAATGAGATAAGCGATATTTGACTCACTCAAAGGAACATGTTTTTATAGGTTTAACGTCTTTTATTTAAATAATAGTTATGTTTAAATATTGACTATTGTATGCTTACTAAAATAACAAATATGAAAAGTGCTTATTTTCAGAACTACTGGATATAATTATTTTTTTGTTTCATAATAAGTTCATTGAGTAAAGGCATATTACATAACATATAATCTTTTCGATATAACGCATTGTACCTGTGGTCAGAGTTACCACGAGCACTTAGAATGTGTCACATGTCATACACAAGTGTTGGTTGTTTTCATTATACAGTTTAGTTTGACTTACACAACTCAAATCAAAGAAAAATAATCTTGACAACAGATTTTCTTTGCTAACCCTACTATATGTGGCGTATAATTTACAGAACTAACTTCCATTTCCTCATATAAAACATATTTAAATAAAAATATTTCAGCACAAATTAAAAAAATATATATATATTACATACTTGTCTTCTAAAAAATCCACTTTTCTCACCTGAAAAAAGTGTGATAATTTCACACGCTGAGTCTCTTTGACAAAAAAGCATTTTTTAATTCGCTTTCAAGTTCATAAATACGCTGTTTGCTATCACATTTTAATCTTTGTCCATTACGAAGGTACATTTTTAATTTGTTTAATGTAGAGCGTTTTAATTATAGTATTACAATTTTGTACGTTTATTTTAGAAGCTTTTCTAAAAAAGTTGTATCAGCTTAATATTTATGTAAAAAGTTTAAAGAAAATTATTGCTTTAAGTTTAGATATAGATTAAAATTTAAACCTAGTTAAATATCTTTAATCAATCCGGTAATCTTAATTTTTAAGAGTAGAAAAGACAATAACTATAAATAAATTATCAATGATAAGTTAAACGGCTTCATATTCTATATTAATTTAGAGACATACGATGCACTTAAATCCACTTAAATCCGCTTGAAATTATTACGCTTAATGAAGCAAGCAGTCAATTGAATGTAATCGCGATGTTTCTAGGTTCGATTCCCAATCCTGGGAGTTAGTTAATCCCATATACCTGCTGTGGTAGTTCAAAGTTTGATTGAGCTACGTCTAATGTCACTCAACACGCAATTGTTCGAATGCAGACCCTCACTTTTTATATGGAGGATACACGAGATTGAATAAAAAAAAAATATATATATATATATATATATATATATATATATATATATATATATATATATATATATATATATATATATATATATATATATATATATAATATAAGTTTATAGTATATTTATACTATGATAAAGCATTTATACTGAATTTGAATTTATTTATTAATTCATTTATTCATAAGCCATGCGATTACAAAATTATTCTTCATTTAAATACATGAGCTAGACAGTCACAAAAATATTACTGTAATATATAAAATTCTTATAAAAATAAAATTTAAAATACCAGCAGTACCAACTTGAAACATATATAACATATACAAATAAAACTATATGAACATAATCAAGACTAGTCTTTGAACATCATACGAGTATGTACGTGTAACGTACCCCTCGTGTGGCATTTACTATGGGATATGGGGACATAAATAATTATGGTGTGACAAAGGAAATGTCAAAAACATGACCCGTCCTAACTCCTAAGCGGCGTTTATACGTGAACTATGAATATGTTTATGTATGTAGCAAATGAAAGGTGGTTTGAAAATTACAAATGATTTGTAAAGGGACATAAGTGTACGTCTATACATATGTAGGTACATTCGTAAATATATATTCTTATATTATATTAATATATATATTCGTATTAGAAATAAAAATACTATTATCAGAATTAGGGGTATTATATATATATATATATATATATATATATATATATATATATATATATATATATATATATATATATATATATATATATATATATATATATATATATATATATATATATATATATACATTATCACATTATAAATTATCATTAAGAACCATTACGCACCATACAAAAATAAGCTCCAAATGGGACACAATAAAGTCGAATTCCAAGCTATTTCAAAGAAACAAACTTCAATTTTTTAAAGTGGAAATATTTATATTGACTATAGATCAACGCCAGGCTACGACGTAGCGCCAACAGCTGTAGCATTCTACGATCCATTACACTACTACTGTGCTCTACGAAATTATTTTATAAGAGAAAATGTTTATAAAGACGCGATTTATGTTTTAATTAAAAAATATATTTTATACACCACTGTGTCGTAGTTTCAAATGAAAATAAATATAAATATAAATCTAATCGTTTAATTGTGTTTTGTCATTTTACAGTAAAATATTTACGATATTACTTATTACTGTTCATTTTTTTGTTTTCCAGAGTTTGATTCCCGCTGCGTTCAAATTTATATATATATATATATATATATATATATATATATATATATATATATATATATATATATATATATATATATATATATATATATATATATATATATATTTAGGACATTGTGAGTAATTGGACGATGGTCAATATCATGTATAAAAATAGCCACTGTCTCCATTGAGGAATAACTACTGTTTTATAGTTTAGTTGGTTCTCTTGAGTTATGCTACATAGACTTTGATAGCTCGCGCCTTTTTTGTTTTTTTTCCTGTTCATATTGTGATTTCTCTTCTTTTTCTCGGTAAAAATTGAATTTTGTCATAACATAACTACATAACTACATAACAATACTTTCTTATTTTCTGTATTTAGTTAATTTCCTATAAATTCTAACTTTATCTCACATATAACAAGATAGGCAGACAGAAATCCATACTAAGACACTCCGGCTCATTTTAAAATGCCACGTATTATGGCGGAAATCAACAGCTAACTTCTTTTAATAGAGCAGGAACATATAAATAATGTCTCCAAGCAGACATAGAAGTCACAACTAACGCGTTTAAGCTCAGATTCTTCTCCACTAAACCACGATGGCCTCATTTTAACTTAATTGCATCTAAACTATTCTTATTTGCATAAAAATATTACATTTACTATTTTAACGTAAGTATATATAATATTTTTTTATTAAGATATTAACGAGTCATTAACCCCATAAGTGTCACATTATAACACGACAATGCTAGTACAACTCAAATACATGTATCATCTTGTCATCACCACCTTAGCAATTAATTATCGCTAAATGTTAATTATGGGAGAATTAATGTTATTTAGTTAATTACAATTATTTGTTTAGTCATTTATGGGTTAGATTATTTATTATTTTTCTATATAGCGTATGTCCCATATATAATAAAGTAGGCGGAGAGAACGTAGAATGGGATACTCCGTTCTTCACAGAAGAAAATCGAAGTGATAGGTCAGGTTTCTTTTCACGCTGTTTATATTAGAGACGTTGTGTGTTGAGTGGTGGAATTCAACGCCACGATTTTCTTCTTTCCAGAGCGAGAAGATAAAAATAATTAATTCACCTTAGTGGGAATAGTCTTGGTTACAATGAATTTCATTCAAAACACGGTAAAATTTAAGCTCATATATTGTGATTACGTTAACTTAGAAGCTATTTTTAGTTCTCCAAAGGAATTTAGGACGGATATTTAATATTAACTTTAGCTCCACTTGATCTTAAGGAATGGTCTTGACTGACGCACAGACAAACAGACAAATGGACAACAATGTGATCTATAAGATCATTCTGTTTTATACATTTTGCGGTATGCAATCCTAAAATTTACGAAAAAAAATCAAAATTCCCGAAATACGCCTTTAAGTAGATGAAAAATGGACGGCAGGTATATCTTAATTTCTATTCAAATTAGTGAATCATATACCGCGA
The DNA here is from genome assembly GCA_037127375.1 of Dione juno. Classification (NCBI taxonomy): domain Eukaryota; kingdom Metazoa; phylum Arthropoda; class Insecta; order Lepidoptera; family Nymphalidae; genus Dione; species Dione juno. Next base: position 370,237 of record JAXRJS010000032.1, on the reverse strand, counting down.
TAACTAACACTAAAAAACAAAATGTCTTCATATTATTATATTAGGTAAATATAAATAAAAGACAATTTTCATATTAAAGTCCTAGAGTTCAAAATGCGCAACATCTCATCTGAACTGTCATTTTGAAACCTCTCCCCAAATTTGCCATTCAATTAAAAACTTTAAACTATTCTAATAAAGTTACTTTTCGTTTGTTTAACATATTTGGAATCTGACGTAGAATCGGTCTGCCCGAGGGAATCGTGATATTGCTTTACTTGTTTTTTGCCTTTGTCCTGTACAGTGGCTAACAAGAATTATACTGTATGGCAATTTAAACTTTATTTTTATAGTGCTACGGGTGGAAAAAGCATGAGACGTTCCTCGAATGCGGTTTGCACAGTAATATGACGAAATCTATTTGCTATGGCCTAGTTGGATGAATTCCGGATAGAAACAGATACACGTGTATTTAAAAAAAGTTTTTTCTGGCAAAGAGTTTCTCTTAACTATCTTTACGTGATTCATAATATTAGAAATAGTCTGGACTGGTTGTGGATTCGATTCCCACTCGGAGAGATGGAACTATTATCATTTTTTATATCTTAACACTAGGTTAACTTTGCTTATCTTTGCGGGATGCAGTGGAGCTTTTTCTTTCTTTTTTACGTTTCAGTGAAACTAAAATAACTATGGTAACTATACTATATAACATGCTATCTCCACATTCCGTCTGAATTCGAAACATTGTGGGTACTAAATTCAATAATTAAAAAATAATTCATTCGTTCAAATCCCCATAAGGAACCACTACAATCACAATTCTAACAAGATGCCAACCCAATGCATCATGATGACCTCATCAGCCCCTAATAGATGCACCATATCAACTACAGTCAATTGCTTCAATCATAAATGTAACGCAAAAACAACACAACATCAATATTTTATACGATAATTTCTCAAAAGCCTCCAAAGAAAATGTAAAAGAAGAAAAACAAATTTAAAAAGTGCCTTTCAGTACTGTAAGGGCAAAGTTATCCCATCAAAGAGTTATGATATCTACAGGGCAAAAGGGGTATTTTATTTAAGTTTCGGCAACAAAATAAACAATGTTAGCGAGCTTTCGTCTATGTAAATTGCTTGTCAGTATCTCTAGAACATATATATATATATATATATATATATATATATATATATATATATATATATATATATATATATATATATATATATATATATATATATATATATATATATATATATATGTTTGACTGCTGTCAATAATGCATGAAATGTATCTGTATACCGTATATACCTATAGCTATAGTTAAGGGGGACCTTATTCAATATGGATAGAAAATACTTAAAATACTTATAATAATTATTTCTTTATAAAAAAAACTATTGAACTTTGACGGTTTCCTTGAGGCGCGGGTACACATTGTGATTAAAATATTAATTTTAAGGAAACCTTAACCTACCCGTCTTTATACGCCATACCGTCTGAATCTGATAAAAAGTAAAATCCGTTTTCCACTACATACATATGTACAGATAAAGCAATATTAATTTTAACAAAATACCATTTCTTACCTGAACGTTTAAGAATATATATGTATTTGTGAACACCCCCCATCCGCCACCCCCGTTCAGGGTGAATCCCCTAAATAATTACCCCGCGGTTGCGTAATAAATATTACTTAAAGATTCTCACTTCGGAACTTTAATGTCTTTGTTACGATTGCATTTTCTTTGATTAATGGCAGCAAGTACAAACATATAAAATGTTAAACAGCTTTTGTTTTGTTTTATTTGTGTGTTTAACCTAATTTTGTAAGTGATATATTGCAGCGGTTCTAATATGAGGTAGTTATATCAATTAAGTTTGATAAAGGAATGTATATATTTAAGAGAAGGAGTTTCTTATCATTACATGGATTCACTGTGAGGGTGCCGGGACGCGGTATAAGGGACTGCTGCGAGCTCCCTTGCTCGGAACAGTGCCTGGAAGAAGTGTTAGGCGTATTAACTTTGATCTCCTCTGATCTAGCTTCTCTTTCCATCTAACCAAAATAGACTAAGACAAAAATGGATAAGAAGCAAGTCTGTTCTTTAAAAAATTGCAATTCAAATATATATTTCACCAAGAAGCACATAAAATGAGCGAAAAATAAGAGAACTATAAACAATTGTAATTAATTCAAAATGCAAAATGCATTATCAGTATAATTACATATTGCATATTTTATTTTTTTTAGCTTCATGCTGTATCTCGCATAAGACAGGGTAGACTTCTTGCTGTCTGCAAGAAAATGACAATTACTACGAGCTCACGACCATGGCATTTACAATCATACTGACCCATTCCACTATGACGGTCTCAAATAACAACATAACCTAAAAAAAACTTTTTATTGAGCGAGAACCTTATTTACTTTAATTTAAAGTAAATGTAAGAAATACAAACATAGGCCGAAATGTACTTTGCTACGAGCGCGGCTCAAATGCTAATAGCATTATTTTTCCCGACCAATAGAGAGAGGCCCTACGTATAATTTTAAAATAATTACGGCCCTTCGGTTCTCATTATTTGCGGATTACCCTTTTGCATCTTACCGTATACATAATGTTTTAATATATTAAATATATTAGACACTGTTTGTTTTTGGGTCTTACAATTACACTGGCTTCGATCAGCGGTTTCACTTGTGAGGTCCAATGGAAATAATATGTAAGTAGTGGTGTATGAAATTTTCGTTTACATGAAACTTTTTTTTGCATTAATATAGATAGATTAGGGAGGACAGTCGCGTCGTGGCGACGAGTCAAAGCTTGTAAACGTGACAGTTTGTGGGTTCAATTCTCACTCGGGGAGAATGAATTATTTTCATTTTCTTCGCTCTGGTAACAAGGGAAAAGCGCGGCGTTGAGTTTCGCGACTCAACACGCAATGCTTCGAAAGAATAGCGAAAAGGAAACAGAGTGTCTTAACACTAGGTCCCTACGGTTTCCTCTGCTAAGTGCAGGATAAAGCGTGAAGCTAAAGAATATCAAAAAAACTAAGACTTTCGTCGATAAATGGAATATCCACCAAAAAGATATTTTTTCGATTCAACCCACTAGTTCCTGAGATCTATGTATTCAACCAAACATACTTTCCAATTTTACAATATCAGTATTTAAATGTTTATTATAAATACACTATTTCGAAATATATATTTCTTTTAAAATGAAATATCATAAGCGCATTCAAATTAAGTTACTGACATGGCCGACCCTCATTTGCGGCTCCATACAAAAACATCGCCCGAGGGCTAGGATTATAAAATTTGCATAATCTTGTGTCCTAGAGTTAAGGCTACGAACACACCACGATAGTATCTACTTTTGATATCTTAATTAATGTTTTGAGACGAGTAATTATTTATTCCAATTTCAAGCTTTATTCTGCAAATAACAGGGTAGGCAGGGTAGGAGAGATTATACATGTTACAGATCTTAACGCCGCATTTTCTCTTGGTAAAAGGGAATGCGGAAGGAACGGAAAAATAAATAATCGCCCTAATTAGGGATCGATCCCATTACCATCGCATTTACAATCAGAGGCTGTCCCACTGCGCCACGATGCGCCTCTACGATATTATAGAGATACATTTCTCCGTTCTCCTTCAACAAATAATCATAATCGTAATTATAATTAATTATCACAGCGTGAACAATGACGTATGTACTGTGGATATAGGTTTGATTCTCATCTGAGGTAATGTTACTTTCTTACGCCTTTCTTTTAAGGACTTTATATAATAATAGTAAAAGATATTATATAAGATAGATACGTACATATGTACGCATACAATACATTTGAATTACCAAGCTATAATATTATAAAATTACTACACCCATTCTAATCAACATTTGCACATACCCTATTTGCATTGCGGCATCATCAACAAATATAGCTTTTCGACAGTCGGTTTAGTTCGTTACGGATGGATATTACGATTTTACTATTATTGTATTCCTGGCTTAAATACCATAGTATTTAAGCTCTCCAGTACAATAGTATAGCCGTCCAACAACATTGGGTTCGATACCCAGTCGAGAAAATAAATTGCTTCCATTTCCTTGCTCTGGTAATATGACAAAGCACGGCATTGAATTCACTCAACACTAAATATCTAGAAAAATAGGCAGATTTTGGGAACGGAGTGATTCCCTCTACCCCACCATGTGCGGGATACGGCGTGAAGACAAAAAAAATTTATGTTAATTAAGGTGGAAGTCCTGATTTAAGTTTTATACTTCTTCATTCCATATTATGTACGATTTATTTTTAATTTTGTCCACACACGTTTATTTAGTAAAGATGTAATTGTTGAGGACCGTCGTGGCGCAGAGGCAGTCTCTGCCTATAAACGTGACGGTTTGTGGGTTCAATTACGGTTCCCTCTGCCAACCCTGCTATATGCGGGATACAACGTGAAGTTATAATATAATAATAATAATAATATAATTGTAATTATTAATTTTGTATACTAAAGATTATTTCTTTTTAAGCTAAATAAATAATGTAAAGTATTGTAATTTAGTATAATACAAGCATTCTCTCCACATCTAGTGATATAATATAAATGAATTTAAAAAAAAATGCTCTTTAAAAAAATTATTTCAGGTTTACTTTATTAATCTAATAGAATAGTCATAGGCGTCTGCCTATAAGATGAAATCAGTATTAATATACTGTTTCTCACTATCGGCCCGATTTTCGAGATATTACTTGTAAAGTAGAATATCAACTCTATTGTTTACCAGAGAGAATAAAACAAATCACTACCATTGATTTCTAGTAACTTCACTTCTAATATTAACGTAAAAATATAACTTAAAAGTAAAAATGAATTTTATATCACCTCATTAAATATTCGTGTTCCATAAAGCGTCAGAGTTTTATAACGACCAAAATTGACCTGATTTCGACATTGCTATACAGATTAGTGTTATACATTCAGTTTGTTCGATTTACTGAAGATATATATATAAATATATATATATATATATATATATATATATATATATATATATATATATATATATATATATATATATATATATATATATATATATATTTTTTTTTTATATTTAATATTGCATATATTATATATTAAAAAACGTAGCCTAATGACAAAATTAACTAAAAAAATAGGGTATATCTAGACAACTAAGCTATACATACTTGTTTGTGAGGCTAATGTCCAACTGATATGTACGCTTGTTACAATTATTTTAGTTGTTAGCATCTCTGTAGGTCTCTGTAGATAAGGTTTTAGTTGATGTTTATCATAAAGTGCTATGCGGTGTTTAGTCACGCTCAGTTACATTACGCTTAAATATCTTTAACATAGTCAGACAAAGCGGAGCGTATAACTCTGCCAAGTTAGGTAGGTATTATGTAGTCAAATATGTAAAATGTTCATAATATAAAACAATATTACAATATGTATAATATGTATAATATTTACATAGGTATCTATAGTGCTATACGTAACTGCTACGAAACGTAATATACGGTATATATGAGATTACACTAATGAACAACCTCAAAGGCTAACGATTTCCAGTATATATATATATATATATATATATATATATATATATATATATATATATATATATATATATATATATATATATATATATATATATATATATATATATATATATATATATATATATATATAAATAAAAATAAAATTTTAAATAAAATAAAAGATTTTTGTTTCATTCAAATTTGTCTGAGATGCAGTACGTTTTTGATTCTTTTACTTTTTACATGACCACTGATGTTGGGTCTACAATTATTATATAATACTAGAAACTATGCCTTAAATTTAAGATGTATTGTGAACTTGTTTATTGCTCATAAAATAATTTACATAAGAAGTAATTTTTTTGTTTCTTTGTATGAATGGATTATTTCATTGATATTAAAACTTAAAATATTTTGAATAAACTAAATAAAATATTTAAATTAAATTTAAATAAATTGAGGACCGTCGTGGCGCAGGGGCATAGCCTCTGCCTGTAAGCGTGGCGGTTTGTAGGTTCGATTCCCACTCGAGGATAATAAATGATTTTCATTTTATTCGCTCTGGTAACAAGGCAAAAAGCACGGCGTTGAGTTCCGCCACTCAACACGCAATGCCTCGAAAGGCGGAAAGTAGGGGACGGAGCACTAGTGAGTTCCCTCTGCCTACCCTGTCATGTGCAGGATACAGCGTGAAGCTAATTTAAAATAAATTTAATATAAATAAACTAAACAATTATTATTTTGTTAGTTTCGCATATTCTCGCAACCTGTAAATATATTCAATAAGAAAACACGATATACAAGAGATCGTTCGATGGCGGAACTCAACGCCGACAATTGACTTACTGAGGAAGTTAATAAATAATTTTATTCAAATAATAAAACAGGCCCCCCTAATGGAATCGAAGTCAGATACAACTCAAACTAATTAATTATTAATATTTCTCTATTAAATTAATAAAAAAGGCAGCGTTAATTTCCGCCAATTAACACACTATGTCTGGAATTTGGGCGGCAAGCGGAGACTGGCACTAAAGCACTAGCTTCTCTCTGCTGATACTGCTATATGCGTGATAGCGTGAAAAAGGGCGAGCTTTAAAGTAATTCAGGGATTGAGAGCTTATTCTATAACCCGCCTATTTACATAGGCGCTACTTAGATTGTGATCAAATTATCGCTTGTGGCCTAATTTATTAATATTATTATAAAAATAAACTTATTAAAATAGTTTTAACAACGTTTAAATTAACATCACGAGGAAAACAGAAAACTTGGCGAGAGCGTGATGAAGTTACGTACGAGCGTACGACAAAGTTCCACGTTGGCGCTACACACAGCGCAAATAGAACTATGTCTCCCTCAGCTACATACTCATCCAATTACACTATAACAAGGTTGTAAATCTTTTGCCAAGTCAAAGGAAATGGAACCATACCGCTGTAAATTACTGCGATCATATCCGTATGAGTGTTAACTATTTAATGAGACAAAGTGCTACCTGGCTTGAGTTGTGAAGTGAGATGGTACTTTGCCGTAGTATGGTGGTATGATTATTTTAGGTTAGATAAGGCTCGTTATTAGTCTCGTCCAGTCGCATAACTTTATAGACTGTTAGCAAATATTTAATTCTACATACATTTTATATGAGATAGAGCAAATATAACAGTTCAAATATGTTTTAGAGAACTTATTAATAAATGTTCGAGTCTCTACTGCATTTAGATTTTGTTTGAGGCCTGTGTATATGTTATTATATTCACAGTTATAGTAATAAATATGACTATATCATATATGTTATATTAATAACTTAAAGAGTGTATGACACGCGAAGTTTGCGGGCTCATTTCCCCCTCGGGGGATATTCAAATTATTTTATATTTCCGCTCTGGCAGATAAAGTGCGTGGTTAAGTTCTGAAACTAGAAATATCTCGAAATTTTGGCGGAAAGTAATGTAGGTTCTATCTGCCTATCCTGCTATGCGGGAACAAATGTGAAGCTGATGTATTGTTAAAATCTTGCTTTTTTCATACATTTTACATTATTTGAACATTTGATCTAATACAGAAACCAAAAATGTATAATACAGAAAAAAATAACCTTTTTTTAGAAAAAACCAAAAAAAGGTTTTGAAAAAAATTATAAAATAAATTTTCTGGAGTTGTTGATACAAATTGCGGGGTTAAGTCCCGCCAAAATATACCCAATGTCTGTAAATAAATTCTAAGGTTAAGAATCGAACCCTTAACCAAATCTCACACAGTCAAATAATTATATACATTTAAAGTAAGCAAGCTAAGTAAATAATTCCCCAAAATTCCTAAAAAAATAAGCGAAAAATTTTCGCTCTTCCATCTTAAAACTCGTTATAAATACTCGAAACAAAATCATTCACTCTACAGTCACTTTGCGAGATATTTTTATAAAAAAGCCCTTTGACTCGATTTTTTATTTTCATATTAAACAACCTCTAATTAGCCGAAGCGTAGCGACGCGACGGTCTCGTTAGAATATAAAATTGTGTACCAAACAGATACGCTCCTCTTGTACCTACTGGACTAGCTTTGAGTTTATTATATTGAAATATAAATTATATTATAAATAAATATATATTCTTTTTAATTTGTGTTACTTACTGCTTAAATATTTCGCAGAGTACCAAGAATTGTCACACATTCCTCAAATTGTTTGCATATATAATTATCGTTAATAAATATATTAGTATGTAATTATTACACATTACTAGTAAGTTATGATAGGCTACCCTGGGCCAGTAGGGCAGCGTCTGACCGCAACGGTAGTGGGTTCAAAGCCCACTGGGAGAACAAATTATTTTCATTTATTTAAATTAAATAAGACAAAATGCGGTGAGCTCCGTGTCTGTCTGCCTGGTGTAGAGAAAAAAGTGTAAGTATGAATATAACTTATCCTTTACTATCAATTAAAATTTGATGCTCGAGACCGTGCGAAGTAGAGTAGGTTAAGTCGAATGACGTCTGGCAACTAGACTATCAATCTGTGGTATATATATCATATCATATAAGCCTAACTACCCCATAAATTTCCAATTTTTGAATTTTCCTTTGTTTACACTATAAATTGGACTTATAGCCAAATTTCTTTACCAAGTCAACGGGAATGTAGCCTGTAGGTTTTGATTATAAAAATGCAAAAAAATATTAGCATTTATGTTTCTAAACACTTATATCTTTCGATTGCGTTGGCAGACGGATAACAAAGGGTTTAGTTGTTTTTTTAACTAAAAATTTAAATAAAAGTATTCAAATTCAAGCATACATACTCGTACATGTATGTACATACATGCATCCCCAAAAATACTTTAAAATGTGCATATTTAAAAACAATTTGCGTATAAATCGTCACTTAATCAACACTACACAACGAACCACCGTTGGTATGAAAGAACCTTCTATCAATCGTCCCCTATGTAAATCTTGCTACAGTACGGTCATTTCGGCACATTTTGAAATAACGACAAAAATGTCGCGCGACTAAAAAAAAATATAGCAGTAGATATTTTAGAGATAACTAATATATAGTATCAAGTCTAACGAATCCTTTTTTTAATGTAATTTATTAGTAAAAAGTAAAAATTGTCTAGAATAATATAAAATCAATAACTAAATTTTAAAATTAATCGAAAATGCGTAAATCTGAAAGTAAGCAAACACTTGAAATATGAGATTGTTTTTTTTAAATAAAAAACAAAAACTTGACGAGTATTTTTTATCGGACTACAAAAGCCACGGAGGACAATATAGGATATGGGCGGAGATATGAGCAGTATAGTTTAACCGGATGGGCGTTTTCTTACATATGTCTTAACGTACGTATATTATAACTTATGGTGAGAGTATCTCCACTAAGTAATGGCATAATAACTTAGTATCTAATTTTCAATGACAACAGATACTACCTAGTAATTAGAAATAGTAAAATCCATGCAAACAAAATTGCAAGCGACATATAGTCAATGTTTTTTTATTAAAAGTTAAAAAAAGACATCTTAAAACCGAAATTTCTGCATAAATAATTTATTTATTAGTTTTTATTGAGCGTCCAAACCAGACTGACCAATCACATCAATCTAAACCTAACTTAACTACCTGTCTACAAACTAAATACAAAATTCAGTCGAAAATCTACAAATCGCACGTGTACAAACAAGCTTACTGAACATTTATCCAACGCCTCGGGCTTGTCACAGAACGAAATTACAACCATTTGTATGCAGATGTCAGTCCCGTATTAACTCCCGCCTTTGACTCGATGCAAATAACTCGTGAAAATTAACCCATCGATATGAAACAACCCTTTTGATGGTATCACGTCTGAGAGAGATTTTGAGATTTTGGAGGGTATAATAACTTGGTATTTAAATTACCTTGTTATGTATGGAGAATGGATTGACATTTTGAATTATGTGAGGATGTGGAGCTGCGTAGTTTTTGATTAATATGTGTATATTATATGAAGGAAGTACATACGGTCCCCTCACACATTATTTTCATAATAGAAGATTATAAACTAATTAATATTGTTTATGACGCTCTGGTAATTAGACAAACGCGGCGTTGAACTCCGCCACTCAACACGCAATGTCTTGAAACTAGGTGAAAAGAATAGAACGAAGTGTCTCAACACTAATGCCTGCTGTATGCGGAATACTATCTATAGACTATAGAAATATTTTCTAAAGACATTATGCTCAGCAGGGAGACTCGTCAGAGAGAGAGAGAGAGAGTAGAGAACTCTTTTTTTTCTGCCTTCTTGTATTTTAATGGCATTGCGTATCAAGTATCAAATGATGTCGTCCAACGTCATGTGCTATTAAGCACTGATTGCTAAATTATTTATATCAGCCGTAACATGTGATATCATTAATACAATAATATATATTTATTAATATTAATATTTAATTGTATACATACAGATTTTAGAATCATATTACTTACTTAAAATATAATGCCTCTCCAAGCTTACAATTCGAACTTACCTGAAAAAAAAGTAAAAGAAAATTATACATATATATATATATATATATATATATATATATATATATATATATATATATATATATATATATATATATATATATATACAAATCAAAAATCTAAATCTAGTCAATAAATTAAATATATAGATATTTAATTTATCACACCAATTCTATTCACATGTAAACATTAATTTTATACTCGAATACTTGTTGTTTCCAGCAAGCCATGACTCAATGTCGCTGATATAATAAGAATATGTAAATATTATATGAAATTTCTAGCGTACAGTAAACCTATTTATCATCAGGTGATAAATTAACTCAAGCCGAAGGTCAGCGGAGTGATCGATCAAATATTTTATTAAATTTGTTCTATACCTGGTATTATTTTCTCCATAATGTATTAAAATTGATACTAATTACATATTATAGTAGGGGTAGAAAGAATCGGTCAAGCGCGAGTCGGTATGGAGCACTGGGGGGTATATATATATATATATATATATATATATATATATATATATATATATATATATATATATATATATATATATATATATATATATATATATATATATATGTATGTATATATACGAGGACATAGATGTATAGAAGCTCTTGAGCATACAACATTATATACCGACCTAAGATAATTACCTTTGAACTGTCTAACTTGAACGCATACACAAACGCTAGCCGTTTCTCGGCAAATTAGGTGTCATTGCAGGTTGCAACCCCGCGGCGCGTCAACGCTTAATTGTATGGCTTATATATACAATTCTATTTGTATGTATGAATGTATGTATGAATGTATCTATGTATATAGGTATGGTAAAGCTATATAGTCTGTATTTGACTGATAATGAAGCTTCGACTAGTTGATAATTACAATGTATTTGGTGGCATGTACACGATTATAGCAGCTTATGTTCAATATTATTTTAGTTTAGTTTCCATATTAAAATTTAAATGTTGATATTTTGCTGAGATAGTATTTTAGATGCCTGTGTATTGATAAGACTAACAGCGATAACAGTAGAAAGGTAGAATGTGAAGAGTGCAATGTTCTAATCTAGAAGCTCCACTCCCTACCGTCCCTGTCAATTTTTTTAGTTTCACGCTGTGTATAGTGGTACAGTCAGATGGAACCCAGTGTTAGGTCTGTGACCTACTTCATCTTTCGTAATTTTCGAGACAATGTTTCTTGATTTTTCTTCTTATAGAAAATTAATTACCGCATATGGGAATCGAACCTGCAACAGTCAGACGCTGTCACACTGCGCCACGCACGGCAAGCACTTTAAGCTTTATGATTCAATTTATACAAAGCTTTATATACGCCATTGTGTGGCGAAACTCATTGCCTCGCTTAAACAATTTACACCATAGCAACATACTTGCGTGTAAAATATTTCTACCAACAACCGTTATACAATCTACACTACATCACATTTCATATATTTATTCACGCTTCACGCTGCATCCCGTATATAGTAGAGTAGTGTTAAGACACTCCTTAATCGACAAATTAGTTTTATTCCCTCGATTGGGAATCGTATTCCCAACTGTCGCGCCTACAGTTAGACGTTGTATCGCTGGGCTATAAAAATTTAAATGTATAAAACGAGATAAAGCGAGTAAGTAAAAAAAAATATCCACTTTAAAAAAAAATATTTAATATTAATTATAATAATATCAAGATGCTAGGAAAACATATACAATTGAGTCGCGTATACGCCGCGGGCGTTGCGCGTTGATTTACTTGCGAAAATGTTTCGCGTAAAACTTGGGTTATTAGTGCTTGGGTGCAAATTTTCATTAGGTACTAGTCCATACTTGTAGTCTATAAACTTTCTAGATAGTTGTACTTCTGACTAATTATTATTTAGGGGAAATTTTTTTCGCTGTGATGTGATGATAAAAGTTTTGATTGATCGACATGGAAGTAAAGTTATAGAATATTGAACTATAATTTCGAAGCGAAATTGTTTTATTTTAATTCGAGCGAAAAGCGGAGAAAAAAGTCTTTCCCCACAGAGCTATCCCTGCCTACCCTGATATATGTGGAATAATGCTAAAACAAAAGAATTACTAGATCAATAACTTCATATCCCCTTCCCCTCCGACCGCCAGTGCGCACGGACGTGTTAACCTATTTAGTAGTGTGTTATTAAATTTAAATTTTATTAAAAATCAACCAGTTTAATTCTGAACAAGTACCAGGCGCGCAAAGTGTTGCAAGAGCTCGAGTCCTACGGCGAGCGAGACCGAGAAGTGCCCCATCTCTGTCGACTACACGTGAGTCATCACCATTAGACTGTGCTCACTATATCATTAACAAAAAGCGCCTGACAAATTACACGGAACAACGCATTCCAAAGCGATCTTTAACATAATTGTCAGGTATAATCAGCAGGAGATTATTTTATCTTTCCGTAATGATAAAACATACACCACCTAAAAGAAGTGGTGAACTTTTGCCTCACCATAGCTCCGAGCCCGATCTAACCTCACCCATATCGGAGCAAACATTGGATAGAATCACTTTACGGCAAAAGCGTAAACATGACTCGGAACAATCTTCTGACCTACGTTCTCTCCGTGAAGACATTATGTCATCAATTGCAGCTCTGAGAAAAGAACAGCATGAAAAATTTACTATCATGCAAAGTAATCTAGACCAAATAAAAGCACAAAATATAGAACTGAAAAGTACGGTTGAGTTCTTGAGTGTTAAATATGACGAAATATTAGTTAAATTGGCCCACTTAGAGAGCGAAAAGAAGGAAACATCTGAGTACATCAGATTCCTAGAGGATAAAGTCGAGAATATGGAAAGAAACTTAAAAGCATCTAGTCTAGAAATTCGCAATGTCCACATAATTCCCCATGAGTCTAAAAATGACCTTATCAATGTAGTCCAAAATCTAGGAACCACCGTGAACGCCGAAATACAAGCCAACGACCTTAGAGACGTCTATCGCTTAAATAGCAGAAAATCACAAAGCAATGGTCCTATAATCGTTGAGTTTACGTCGACGATAACGAAGGATAAATTCCTCACTAACATCAAAAAGTACAACCGCATAAACAAGACCAATCGACTTAACAGTTCTCATGTTAAAATGGCGGGTAATACTCCCATATTCATCTCTGAGAGCCTCACTTCTAAAGCCAGAAAGCTATTTTACCAGGCTAGAGAATTTGCAAGGACAAACGAATATGCTTATCATTGGACATCACATGGTAAAATATACATAAAAAAGAAAGACGGAGCGCCGGCAAAACGAATATCACAAGAATCTGACTTTGAAGGTCTCAAACAGCAAGGAAAATGACTAGTCTCATTGAGTAACTTTCGACAACATATCCTAGCTGAAAACTTGTTGTTGATGTTTCAAAAGAAAATTGTTAGCCTCATATTTTTCTCAGTATTCACCTTTATTTTAAGATTACTCTTTCTGTTTCGTATATTATTGTACGTCCATACTCACATTGCCCACACTCTACATCTCAAATACATTAGCTCACTATTTAAACAATACACACAACCATTACACAGAATGATAAAAAACAATCACAACAGACTATTATATCAGTATATTAATATAAACATTTACATATATTTATTTATACTTTCTACATCAAGAACGTTAATACAGGCTATTATCAATTCATATTCATATTTTCTGCATAGCATGCCTAATCATTTTGTCATTGATACCGCCACATTTCCAATAATACATGATTTAAATTCGATCGTAATATTACTATAAATATAACACAAGAAGTAGACTCAGTTGATCCCATTGAATGTTTATCCCTAAGTGAAACCAGTCTTTGTTCAGAATTGTTTGACTACAATGTTCAAACTCACGGTGCAATAGCCATTATAAGTGCTAACATTAGAAGTATTAATTGTAATTTTGATATGATGATAGCTTTTATCTCCACCCTAAATTTGCGTATTGATATTATTGTTTTGTCTGAGTGTTGGACAAATTCTAATAATCCTCCACCGGATATGAACGATTACAGCAAACATTGGACTAAAACTACCCTTAACAAGAATGATGGTGTGGTAGTATATGTACGTAGTGATATTGTGGCATGTGCTTATGAGCCCAAAATTGCTGAAGGAAATTGTTTAGTTGTCACTATTAAGCCTGACTACACAGTAATTTGCTCATATAGGCCACCAAGTTTTACAAATCCTAATCTTTACCTAGAATCACTTGACAATGTTCTAAGTAAATGCCGAACAAAACACATTATTTTTACCGGTGACATAAATATTGATATTTTACCTGAAAGCCTGTCAAAAGCGTCCCAAGAATACCTAAACCTAATGGCCATGCACGGTTTACGATCGGGTATTGACAAACCAACACGCATCAAGACATGTATCGATCATTTTATGGTTAAATGCTCAAACCCCTGGAAAACAGGTGTTTTTGAGCAGCCATTAACAGATCACTGTCCGATACTTTTATATATTTACTGCTCTAAATTACATAAAAAGGATGTAGTGCACGAAGCAGTAGTAATTGACTATAGTCAAATAAAAAAATTACTCACTGATGAGTCTTGGGATAATATCTTTAAAATTACTGATACAAATATTGCAGCGGAAATAATAACGTCAAAACTATTGACAATCATTACAAGCAATACCAGTATTATAAAAAAATCTAATAGATATAGGCCACTTAAACCATGGATAACCAAAGGGATAGTCAAATGCATAAGAAAGAGGGATAGATTTCACAAAGCCACAGTAAAAACATCATATTACTACAAAACAAATACCATAAATATAGAAATACGTGTAATTTTATAATAAAGAACTTAAAAAAACTATACTACCAAGATAGGCTAAACAAAAACAAAGGAAACTTGAAAAAAACCTGGGAAGTTATAAAGGAAGTGTGTAACATGAAGAAAAACTCACAACCCGTTGTTGAACTATTGCATATTGACGCCTCACCCACAAAGTCACTGGATAAAATCAATACCTATTTTACTGGAGTTGGAGAAGGATTAGCGAATGCATTGATGAAAAGGATGAATAAATGTGAACAGGAATTAGCAAGAGAAGCTGCCGATGATAACTCGCCACCAAATTCAATGTCTTTCATGCCTACAGATCCTTACGAAGTTAGGGATATTATACTTGGACTAAGATCACATAGCGCTCCTGGGTGGGATAAGGTTTCAGCGGAAATTTTGAAACAAAACATCCTTTCTCTAACAACACCCATTACACACATGTGCAATCTTAGCTTGGCAACCGGTACATTTCCATCTATTTTCAAAAAAGCAATTGTCTGCCCAATTTTTAAGTCCGGGAACAAAGATGAGCCAAGTAACTATCGCCCTATCTCGCTTTTATCAACTTTATCCAAGATCTTAGAAAAAATTGTCAACAAGAGAGTTACTAAATATCTGGAAAAGAATAAATTGCTTAGTGTGTCTCAATTCGGATTTAGAGAAGGAAAATCAACCGAGGATGCAGTTTTGACACTTACCTCAAACCTGGTATCATATCTAGATAAAGGGGACAAATGTTTGGGAGTCTTTTTAGACCTCCAAAAGGCATTTGATACCGTATCAGTTCAAATACTTATAACACGTTTGGAGAACGCTGGTATAAGAGGTGTGGCTCTGGACTGGTTTAAAGACTACCTAACCAATAGGTCTCAGTGCGTAAGATTAGCTGGCTTTGAAAGTACAGAAGGTATATGTAGATATGGCGTTCCTCAGGGTAGCACGATAGGACCCACATTATTCCTCATATACATTAATTCTCTTTGTAAGATAGCTGATAACCTGCCTCACTTGGATCTGTTAATGTTTGCTGATGACACAGTGCTGATCTTTCATGAACAAACCTGGGATATGGTATTTAGTCGTGCTGAGACGGGTCTAGCTAAAGTGACTTCCTGGCTAGAGAACAGTCTGCTATCACTTAACACCACTAAGACGAAATATGTCACCTTCGGCAAAACACCTTTAGGAAAACCAACTGCATCGCACATACTTAAAATACATACCTTCCCTTGCAATAGAACAGAGAGCCATGTAAGTTGTAACTGCACAGCGCTCTCACGAGTCACCTCGATTAGGTATTTAGGTGTAACGCTAGACGACCAACTGAACTGGACTACGCATCTCACGACAACAACAGCTAGATTAAGAAAACTAGTATACATTTTTAAGAACCTGCGCACAGTGGCGAATTTTACTCTTCTCGTACAAACATACCGAGCTTTGTGTGAATGCATTATTAGATACTGTAGTTGCGCTTGGGGAGGTGCGGCAAAAAGCCATATGATTGCAGTTGAGCGAGCACAGCGTATGGTCCTCAAAGTACTTTTTTGCTTACCGTATCGTCATCCTACATCTTCAGTGTATGAACTGGCAGGAGTGCTGACTGCTAGAAAGTTATTTGTGTACGAAATGCTGCGTAGATACCACAAGCGAGTTATCCCTATTTTACCCATAGTACAAAAACGCGTAGAATGTTGCCCTGTCCCTCGCACTAGAACAACATTTGCAAAGAG
This sequence comes from Dione juno, assembly GCA_037127375.1. NCBI lineage: Eukaryota > Metazoa > Arthropoda > Insecta > Lepidoptera > Nymphalidae > Dione > Dione juno. The sequence continues at coordinate 353,090 of JAXRJS010000032.1, read as the reverse complement.
ACACTACAATTTTCTAGCTCCACGTACATATAATAAGCTTAATAAAATCCAGAATGTTAAGAAATTCAATAGTAATAAATTTAAAGTAGCTATATTTACCTGGCTTAAGCCGATGGAATATATTGATGTAGAAAATCTTATAACACCTTAATTACACCACTAAACACACTCTTACACACACTCACTCACACATTCACACACACACACTCACTCACACATTCACACACACAGCATGACGTAATATCCATAAAATGATGAATAGCAGGATATCTTTTTTTTTTATTTTATTTTATTCTTAATTTTTTCTTCTTCAATATTTTGTTGATGTAAGATTAGATGTGTCATTTATTTAAGGGGAAGACACTAACACCCGCAACACAGTTTTTACTAGCGCAGGTGTTAGAGAATCCTACATTGTAACTGTATTCACTTATGCCAATAAAATATTATTATTATTATTATTATTATATGTTTTACTTGAAGATATACACATAAAATATATATATATATATATATATATATATATATATATATATATATATATATATATATATATATATATATATATATATATATATATACCTATAGAATAATTACTTTACCATCACGATTTTATTTTCATAATAATATACTCCAACAATATGTTATCAACATCATTCTTATCAGCCTCTATATAATATATGGAGAAAAGAGTCTTTCACCATCTATCCCTAATGCTAAAACAAAAGAATTACTAGAATATATATATATATATATATATATATATATATATATATATATATATATATATATATATATATATATATATATATATATATATATATATATATATATATTACACAAAAAAAAAGAAACTCTTACAGGAACACTTTATTGTCCGTCTATCTGTCCTTCTGTCAAGACCCTTTTTTGGTAAGTAGCAGAGGTATCAAGTTCCATTTAATATTAAATACTTAGGTCAGGTCAGATCAAGTCAGTCTTTTGTAGCTGACCAATAATTAATCGAACTTCTAAGCCAACGGAAAGTCAAAGAACGCTAGACAAAATCTATAGAATATTTTCTGCTTATTTACAACTATGAAATGTGCCAAGAAGTGATAGTGACCTTATAGTATAAATCACAGGGAAAAGATCCGAAGGTGGTAATTTATAGATACACCATAGAAAAACCATTACAAGCATATATTTGTAGTTTATTTCATACAAGATGTGTGCATATGTCCGCAAATATAAGTTTGTCGACTTTTACCAGTTATACTTCCTGGAGATCCACAATCATGAAATTTTGGTGCAATATTCCGATTTTTGTCCGATTATTATTTGATAAAACGTATCATTCTTATGTAGAAAAAAACTTATTTGACTATAGTTATTTCTACGAGCGTGCCTAAAAATAAAACCAAAAAAAAACCGTACAAAATATAAACATTCTAGCTAAAGCACAAAAACATGACCGCATATATCAAGAAATTTCTAAGAAAACCCACGAGATTGTTCACAATGTTAAATAAAACTACTTATTTTTGACGGAATTTTTCCACATATACGTAAATAATACATCCCCTGTGAAATAAGAAGCCATGCTCCGAGAGCCACGGCATGAATTTTTACTTTATTTTTTTCAATGTTACATTGTCATTGGAATTTCTAAAGGTATACATTTTAATATCAAAGGTATACATTTTTTTAAAGAAAATACTACTCTGAAGCTATTTTATTATTTATGTTTTGGTTAAAAATTTCACAAGTGAATGGTGCAGGTTCATATTCACTTATATATTTAATGAAATAATTAATAGTTTCAATTATGTGTATTTAATTATTTTATATCTTACAATCGCTAAATGGAAATTAAAGTCTAGAAACTATCTATAAAATAAATTTCATCCAAATCGGTTCAGTACATTTTGAGTAATAAAAAGTAATATGCTTGTGTTATAATATACATAAACAATTTTTTTTTCGAAATTTCCCGCGAATTGTTGGAAAGAAAACGAGACAAAGACAGCTACATAAGAATCTTAGCTCTCCGTTTTCTGCCCAAAATTGAGTGCGCGCTTGGTCTTGACAGAGTAGATAAATGGAATTAATTATTTCCATGGATTGGGAAGTAGCCCATGACAGACTCGGACTTCATTATATTACTAAAATTGCATGTGCCTACTAGTAAAGTAAATATATGTAGAACGTAGCCAAATTTGAACCTGACCCTTTTGGATGCCTTCCAAGCGATCTAGCCAATTAATCTATACTATCACATTCTGCCACAGTGCAATGATTACACAGACTTTTGTTTAGAGCACTTCTGTAGTGAAATTTTCATAATTTATAGATTTGCTAATATAATAATATTATTATCGAAAGAATAATATAATAGGTAGTTTCACACCTGGACACAGAAGGGTACGCAGAGGGAACTCACCTAGTTGCCATTTTTCAGTGTAATGAGTGGCAATATCCTTTCTTTTTTTTTTCAATATATTATTTTCACGTTAAAAATAAATATTTAAAATTTAGTAATTTAGTAATTGGATTACCTATAAAACACAAAAATATACTTTGAAGCCATATATGTATACATGTACTTCCTGAGATCAGTGCGTTCAAACAAACAAACTTTTTAACTTAATAATATAAATATAGATATATTATGTAGATTATGAAATAATACATATATTATAATATTATTATATAACTTAATAATTTATAGTAAAAATCATTGGAAAAAACATGGTTAACTAAAAAGAACTCGACTATTTTTAAGTGGTCGTTTTGATCACATAACAGGGTTAATAGACAAAGGGAAGTATCTAGTCAGGCGTGATAGAGCCTTTTAAAGTTCGAAATGTTTCTTTCTCGCTGGACCGGAAGGAAAGATGAAGGTAATATGAATACTTTTTACTGCTCATATCATATATATATATATATATATATATATATATATATATATATATATATATATATATATATATATATATATATATATATATATATATATATATATATATATATATATATATATATATATATGTATATGTTAATTTTTGATGCATGCTGAATGACGAAACCCAACTCTGCATTAAACCAAGGAAATAGAAATAGCCAACAGAAAGAAAAAGTCAAGTACTATTTTCTCTCTATAGGAAATTAGAAGTGAATCTACAATCACCTTATACATACAAACACTTACCAACATACCAATGCTAACTAATAGTCTATAAAAAACGACCCATAAATATTGTAAAATAAATACTAGTAGTAGAAACACAACAGTGTTCACTCGTGTTTCTCTTAAATAGCTATTTTAAAAATGCACATAGCAAAGTGAATATTTAAACGGACCTGTAAGATGAAATTCTAGAGAGCATTCGCAAAAGAAATATTTAAGTATCGCCGCATTGGTACTGTACAGTGCACAGTGTACACGAGGAGGCAGGAGCTCTTAGAAACGTTTGCAAAGATTTTAATTTTAAAATACTATTTCATAACTTTGTCTGCAATTCTAGAGTGGAGAGGTATTGCCGATGGATGCCTTGTTATTTTGTATTGGAATTTTCCACATATTTAGAATAAAAATGTACAGTAATAAATGTTGATAATAGTTCAATGATGAGGAATTTGGTTTTATAGTTTAATAATTGTTTAATACTTATAATATCGATCATAAGCCCTAACGCTGTGTAAGGCGTCTGTAAATGTAACGATTCGATCCCGTACTCGGGAGCTTGATTATATTTAAATTAATATAATTTTCCTGCTTGGGTGGACAAGGCGCAGCGTTGAGTTACGCCACTCAACAAGCGATGTCTCGAAAATGTTGGGACGAAAGGGTAGAATGGATTCTCTTACTACTAGGCTCCCACTGTAATATATAAAATACGTAAAAAAAAAAAAACCAACCAACCAAATCCAGATCCGCTTAACATTAACGATACAGCTCTTAATTTCTGTTATTACAATATTTTACCATACACGAAACACGAAAATATTATCTCGAAGTTTACTTTTATACAATTTCTGTCTGTCCTATTTGCCATTTCGTGAGCAAAATTTAAAATTTCAAAGCGTAAAATATAAAATCTTCGTTGAAACTATCGCCCTACCGCAGGGAGATCCCTTAATATGGACGGAGGGTGTTCGTTAAGCTGCATTGTGTTTGAGTTTGCGACGTTGCTGTATACATATATACATACACACATACATACATACATACATACAATGTGTGGTCGATCGCTATATTTATTTTCCTATTCTTATATGGGTACCATACGAATATAACAATCGTCACATAGAGACACAAACGAGGAACATATATTAGAAGGGTTATATGCAAAAGTTATAATTTTTAATTTAAATTGAATTAGTGATTTTATTTGTACAGATTTTAAAAAAAATAGACCTACACATGTCCGATGACATCATGGCATAGTGGCATAGTATAATTTAGGGGAATGGATGTACATATCTCTGCTTTGGTTAGACAAAATTCAGGTTGGAAATTCGAGTACAGAGTGTTTGGACACTAGGTTCACTTTGTACATAATACAATGTACAGCAATGACAACATAAAAGGAGAAGAGAGCTGTGCCACTAAGCTATCCACTATAAAGACGAATACGATAATTCGAATACGATTAATTTTCACTAGTAACTTACTCGAAATTAATTAAAAACTTATTTCACTTGATTACATTCTTCAACTCCTTAAGACATAATTCACATTTAACATACACTTAACCTATATTCAATAATTTTAAAAGAAATTTTATGAAAATGAAATAACGACGTGGAAAATAATATTTATTTTACCTTATGTATTAATTAATTAATTAATTAATTAATTAATTAATTAATTAATTAATTATTTAATTAATTAATTAATTAATTAATTAATTATTTAATTAATTAATTAATTAATTAATTAATTAATTAATTAATTCATTCATTCATTCATTCATTCATTCATTCATTCATTCATTCATTCTTTCATTCATTCATTCATTCAATCATTCATTAATTCATCTATTCATTCATTCATTCATTCATTCATTCATTCATTCATTCATTCATTCATTAATGATGATCTACAATGAATGAATGAATGAATTAATTAATTAATCCATCCATCCATCCATCCGTCCGTCCGTCCGTCCGTCCGTCCGTCCGTCCGTCGTCCGTCTGTCCGTCCGTCCGTCCGTCCGTCCGTCCATCCATCCATCCATCCATCCATCCATCCATCCATCCATCCATCCATCCATCCATCCATCCATCCATCCATCCATCCATCCATCCATCCATCCATCCATCCATTCATTCATTCATTCATTCATTCATTCATTCATTCATTCATTCATTCCTTCATTTATTTATTTATTTATTTATTTATTTATTAATTTATTTATTTATTAATTTATTTATTTATTAATTTATTTATTATGATCCACAAGTGATGATAACATTAAACATCAAGAAAAAGGAGTGAAACAAAAAAAAAATAATTAAAACTAAATGCACCATCTTTTAAAGTGGATACATGGTATTTTAAAGTGGATACATAATCCTAATAAGTGCATTACTGTTTTTTAATCGCTTTAAAATGTTCACTTCTCTTCTGCAATTCAGTCATCGCTTGGCGGAAATCAACGCCGCATTTTTCTACTATAGCGAAAGAATAAAAAAATATTCCCCAAATGGGGATAGAAGCCAAAACCATCACATCTACAGTCCAATGCTGTACCACTGCACCACAATGGCTACAAAATCCCGCCACATTCCCACACATTTGGCATGATAAAAATCAAATTAGCAAAATTCCAAGTCGTTGCAACGTTTCACATATATTTAGACAAAAGAATTCACTATACCGTCTAAAGGAATGCAGCCATCTCGTCCGGATTTATACAGAATTTGCTCATTCAAATTTATATTATATAGACAAGTCACTTTTTGCTGTTAGTATAATTATTTACAAGCATTATAATGTAAAGCTAATATTCGAATTGAATATCAAGAACTTATTTGTTTCACGCTTTATCTCGCTTAACACGGTAGGTAGAGAGAACTTACCCGTCCAAATTCTAGACATTGCGTGTTGGATGGCGATGCACAATGCGATAATTACTTAACCGAGTGTGGATTGAACCTAGAATCAACAATAAGGCTTCACAAATGTAAGTGTATAAAGTTTCAATTTTAACAAAAATAGAGAACCGTGTCACTATATGTTTCTTTTTAGGACATTTAAACAGTCATGATATTTATATACCTATAGTTAAAGTAAATTATCGACATCACCGATCTGTCTAGGGAAAATCAACCGCCGCAAAATGCAATACCTATTGATATATTACGTACGTATTCGGAGGGTGGAGGAGGCACTATGTAATTATATTGGTAGAGTTGCAAAGACGAAATGTAGAGTCGTTATTAAGATAGGTCTAGATTGAAATCTAGCCTTGTTGTTATTTTAGCAATTGTAATTTTAATAAAATGACTCCAATTCAAAAGTATTCAAAATTAAGAAAAATTCATGTAAAAATCAAAACATATGGATAGTAATATTTTATTTGTTTTAGTACTACGTTATTTTTGATAACTAACATTTTTTTTAAAAGTTTTTATATCTACATAATATATTTTTTTTTGGTTTTGGGTTTAATCCCCACTCAGGTAAAATAATTATTTATATATCTGGTTAATGTACAAGTAGGGCTAAAAGCGGAGAGCAAAATATCCTGACACTAGGTTCTCTCTACTAATTACATTACAAAGTGTTAAATAAAGAATATATAATATTTCAATACGAAATATTAACCAAGTAAAATTTGAACTTCCTACTACCATGTTAAACAAGTCCTAGTCACACCACAGTAACATAATTGTTTTCTATCCCTTACTTGTTTACAAACAACTATACAAAAATAAAAAAGACACTAATACAAACAAATGGCAAATTGAAATTTGCTATACAATATTAAAATTCTCAGTACTTTTTCATCTCTTGACAATCAACACTTGTAAATTTCAATTCGCTCATATAATTATACTACCCTTACGTTCCTACCCTTGAGCGAACAGACAGATGCACAGCAATGAAATTGCATTGGCTCCTCTGGGATGGACGGACGTGTTATTTAAGATGCGGATGCTGTTTACTTGTGAATATTTAAATCTTTTGATTAAAATGTTAAATTTGTGTACTTGGAATATTCATTAATGGACGGAACGTTCGATTGTTGTGACTTCAAATCCTCTCTAGGTGAAAAATTACAAATATAATGTCAAAAAAATATCAATCAATTTTCTTTTATAATTTTCTTTTATAATTTTTATTGATTAAATACAAAAATTTCTATGAAATTCAATTAAATATCATACACCTGTTACAAAAATCAATAAAAATAACTTGTTATAACTTGTTGTAAAAATACCTTGTTGTGTAAAATAAAAATATTACACGAATACCATAACTGTATCGGATGGAAAAACACAAAGGACGTCTGAACGTCATTATGTTGCAATCATCGATGTAGAATCTGTTTCAGGGGGTAAATAATAAAACCGCTTCATTACTCAGCAAAACCCTACACAAAGTTCTTTTGAAAGCGCAGATTTTAACTAAAATGTCATACCAATCAAAGCCCAATATTGACGGTCAAAACAATTAATGAAAGCTCCACAACCCATGCCTTATACCGTAGTAATAGGGGCTAGAGTGTTAGAGCAATAATACACTTGTGCAAGTGCAGCTATAGAATAGGGGGTATGGCGACCCCCGGAGGGGTGCGTCGGTTGCCCAGGATACCAGCTCGGCCCGGGCTAGACGTCAGTAAACATAGAGTACTAGATCAAATAAAATTGGTCCTTCGAGCGCACCCATAACGTCTAATTCTCAATACAGCTTACAAGATAGAGCACTAAACACGCGATTTTCAACATTATTTCATAACCGATATGATACAATTTCTAATGTGATATATAAATTAGCAATGTATATGCTTTGAGCGCTAATTCGCTTATTCTTAAGTATATATTTCAGTGCAAAATTGCTCTTAAGGCTATGTAATATGGTCTCCATTGGTTTGTCCTGTTTCTGGAGAGTCCGCTCAGGTGGTTAGATTTTAGATTTATTACAGTGAAGTGAGTAATCTGTATTGTTTTATGAAACCAAAGCCAGGGTATTTAGTTGGGACAGGGGTAGTGAAATATTGTATTAAAATTCATCAACGCGACTTATTAAAGCTCACGTGTCCGTTTTGGTTTACAAGTAAATTAATTGAACGGGTCTAATACGTTTAGTGAATTACTTCTTTAGAAACAGATAAAAGCTAGAAAATTACTCTATTCTCTTATTTCTTATTAAAAGAATCTAAAATGTACGTTAGTTTGTTAACTAAGAACAAAAAATATAAATGATTTCCGAAAGGCTTGTTGCTAATCTTTTTACAAATACAAGGAGTGTTCTGGAAAATATTGCACAAGTAAATATTTCTTATATAATCAGGTTGAGAAAAAACACTGTTGAAACAAAACACAGTTTTTTCTGTCATCCGAACATACGTGAAAGCGACGTAAATAAAATATATGTACCTATATTTTCATTAAATTACGAGGCCGTCGTGGCGCAGCGGCTCGACGTCTGAGTAAATGTAAATGTGAAGGTTGTGGATTCGATTCTCAATCGGGGAAATGAATTATTTTAATTTCCTTTACTAAGAAACAAAGCGCGGCGTTGAGTTCCGTCAAATAACAAGCAGTGTCTCGAGGCGGGGGAAGTGGGAAAAGGAGTGACTTAACACTAAGTTTCCATATACTTAATTACTAAAAAATAAGGGTGATCCACTTCCCCTCCCGTAAAGTTACATTTAGTGATATATTTGTGAGTGAACGTACCCAACATCACACTTTGCCTTAATAAACCAATTTAATATTAACATTTCCTTGAGTTCAAATTCATATATATCCCGATTGCGCCTAGATTAATACACCATTTTTCATTGCGCGAACAGTCAAGAAACATGACTAACTTCTATATTTCTTATATTTTTTTAGCTTTTTGATGTATATAGCAGAAGCGGAACCTTTATTGGATGACCTTAACTGTATATCCGTTTGTCCGTCTGTGAAAACCATTTTTCTTAAGAATGCGTGGATGAAATAAGATAAAATTAATATGGTATATACAGGTTTACAGTCCTCTGGATCACAGTAAAGATTAAACTTCTAAGTCAAAGCATTCAAAAAATATGAGGTTTAATGCTTAAATGAAATTCGAAGCGCAATTGACTCGAAACCTATAAGGATACTTCTCGTTGACTTAGAAATTTCGAAAAAAACACTTATTGCAAATCTGTGCATTCGTACGTAAACTTAAGTTTAATGTAGAAGTTGTATTTTCCGTTGACCTACAACCATTAAATTGGCGAGGAACTCTCCATGTGGAGGTCCAACTCGCACTTGACCGATATTTTATTTATTATCTCGCAAAGTAAGAGAAACATAAAAAAGAAACATCAATAGGAATTAATATATAAGCTTAGAGTAAAGCTCTTGAAACACTTTCATTAGGCACACGAACACACAGTAATATATATGGGCCAGTCTTGACACATATAATTATAAAATGACAAACGTCACGTGTAAATAAGCCCTATATTTAAAAATAGACTAAACCTTAGTTGCACGTAATATTTTAGGTCAATAGGCGACCAAAACAACTTAGAAAATAGTTCGAAAATGGACTCTAGTAGGCTCAATTTAAGATTTAAATTTACTTTTTCTTATAAAACACGACTGAGGCCTCGTTATACTTAAAAACCCACTGAGGACCTGAGAACACTCCACAACTGGCAGTATTTCGCACTTTCAAAGTTCCAAAAAATTTTTTTTTTCATTTAATAACCGTTTATCCTTTACCGTTTAGAAACACGCTTATATAATTAAGCTTCATTTACATTAGCACTGAAAAGAAAACTAGTATGTCTTTTTTCCTCAATAGTCCATTTTAATGGATAGAAAATATACATTTTATATATTCTTGAAGCTATTAACAAATTTCACAGATATTGCGTTACTAAAATAAAGCCTGTAGATAGTATCCATAACGTACTAGTAGTCAAATTTGCAAGAAATAGATATAAAAGGAGAGATGTGAACATCTTGGTATTGGGAGACAGCATGTGACTGTAAACGCGACAGTTGCGAGTTCAATCCCCATTCCATTGATATATTTCGTTACTCTACTTTGGTAGATAAAGTGAATGCAATGTTGCAAAATCCTATGAAAATTGAATCTACGACCTTTTGGCTCACATGCCTCTTAGTCACAGTCCATGTTTGTTTTTATACGAGTGATAAAAAATATAATATAATACCACCTCTTACATGGTTTATTCGTAACACGTGCGTTATCACTCCCATGTATACATTTTTACGCCTCTTCTGCTTATGAATAACAAGCGAATATGCTTCGTAATAAATGTGAAGTAATTATATGCCATAAAAAATGTATAATTTTACGTTTATATGTTGTTTTTTTATTTAGCTTTACATTTCATACCGCATATAGGAGGGTAGGCAGATAAAATCTAGTAGACGCTCCGGTCTTCCCACATTGTCGCCCAACTTTCAAGATATGATTATTTCATGTTGAGAAGCAGAGCTTAACGCCACGCTTCATTTTGTCACCAAAACTATGAAATGAAAATGATTATCTTCCCGGAGTGGGTATGTAACCCACAACCGTTTCGATTCGAAGTCAGTCATTCTGATGCTGCCTCATGACGGCTTCTATTACTTACTAAGCAATATATAAGTTCTCTACATTCCTTTCGAGATATGTGCGTGTAGTGGCGTAGTTTAACCCTGCACTGTTTGCCAGAGCGAGAAAAATTATTTGAAAATACTTGTGTTTTCAATCAAATGCGTTTACAAAACTCAAAGAACAAAAAAAAGCTAAGTTTAAGAGATTTAATTAATCAAATACCGACACCAAAATTCCAAGATTGCCAATTAGGCACTCAGGGAGCATAAGTAAATTCGACGGAGACGTCTAAGAAATTTTTTTTAGGTGAAAATTAGTTCTTTAATTAAAAGCCCGACCAAAGTTTTATAATGTAAGGCGACGAGGAGACAACCAACACCCCGTAATTACAATTTTAATATTACTTGTTGCGTACCGCAAAAATACTGAAACGTTGTTAATGTTTTACGATGAACAAAATGACGTCGAACGTAGAAAACTTTGCTGGAACCTGTAAACCGCTGTGCCAAAAGAAAGAAGACCTTATTCTTAGTACATCAAAGAAATATACATCGGCAAATTAGGTTTGTTTTCTGTACTTTATGAGATTCGTGGAATATAGCCTTTAATAGTCCGTCTGGGGCTTTTCGTAACTTCCTCTCATAAAACGGGAACCCGTAGGTTTCTAATTTTCGAGGTCTGTCAAATACCAGTTCGTAGGGACTTTGCGACACTCCATCAAGTGGGAAAAACAAAAAAACATCTAATTAGATACTTCGTCATAATATAAAAGTTTTCCGGGATATATTTTTTTGTTTATTTTGAAAGGATTTATTTTTTATCGTCATGTATGTATATTTCAAGACTTATATAAAAATAGCCTAGTGATATCATCGATTATTACATTCTGCTTATTAAAAATATATATTATTATGGAACATTAATGTGTAACTGCTTTATCTAAGAAAATTTAGAAGAGGGCTTCCAGGATCAATCGGTATAGAGAAATAGTGCCATTCCAATATATCGAAAGCAATTGATCTAAATAATTTTACTAAAAAGTAGGCTGGGAGAAGTCAAGATATTTTACTCGTCGCTTTCCATTCAAACTGTATACATGGTTCACTTGCTGATCTCAACACCGCATTCTATCGTACTAGATTGGGAAACGTTACTTCTTCAATTTTGAAATTTTACTTCTTCAAGTTGAGAGCAATCGGAGTTCAGACTTAGACGCTGATTCACCAATATTTTTCGTATTAAGTTTGACTACTCTACCTAACTTGGCTATATGGCTGACTCTACCTAACTTGATCTAAGAAAAATTAAACAAAATAATAGCTGGGAATCCAATCGAATTATTCCCTTGAAATCGCCACTAGCCTTACAAGTTGCACGAAGAAAAGCGACAGGCTGACCAATTACTGTCATTTATCACAATGTCCGGGAAACGTATCGCTTGTGCCAGCCGTTTTGGATTCTGCACACTTGTAGCGAGTATATAAAATTGTTAGAGATATTTTTATCAAAAAAATTATTTTTTTTGTATTGTAGGCGCAAAGTACTTATCGCGCAAGCAGAGAGAACCTGATGACACAATATTCTGTTCTCCACTTTCACCTTCCACTTCCACTTCCACTTTCACTTTCCACTTTCACTTACCAATGCGAGAAAATGACAACAAGTTAAATACTTTGGGTGGTCATGGGTCGTATGTACAATCTTCGCGTTTATAGCCACGAAGCCTCAATTCCTACATAATATATATATATATATATATATATATATATATATATATATATATATATATATATATATATATATATATATATATATATATATATATATATATTATATATATGTATATATATATATATATATATATATATATATATATATATATATATATATATATATATATATATATATATATATATATATATATATATATATATATATATATATATAAAATCCTCTCCATCTCACATACCCATTTAGATTATCCGCACATAGTAACTAAAACACAAAATCCCACAATCAAAACGTGGCCTCGTATAGAACTTCAATTTGTCGGTCTGTTTAGAGTGAACCACGATTAAAGGGCTCGCTGATGAAAGCGCAGTTGGTGTATAATTGTCCAATATTATGCGCGGTTAGTTAGTTCTTAATTACATATACAGTAGAAAATTCTACTGTGTTTAAATTTAATGATTATTTCAGCTGTGTGTGTTGAAATATATTTTTATTGTTTCACATATATTTTTTAGTGAAATGCGTAGAGTTCGTCTAGTGATGCATCACTCTTCAGCTTCAACCAACTTTACCAGGCAACTTTATACAAATCCAAGCTCATACTAAAACAAAAACTAGTATAGAATATATTTTTTATTAAAAATATTCCCAAGCTAGGAATTAAATGATTGAAAATCGATTACGGCCAAACATCTACTATATGAGCCAGGTCAATAAGCTTCACGCTATATCCCGCATATAGCAGGGTAGACTGAGGGAACCTAGTGTCAATATTCTTCACCTTCACCATCTTCCTCCTGAATTCGAGAATTGCAAATAGAGTCGCTTAACTCAACGCCTTGTTTTCTTCTATAAAAATACTCATCAAATAATTTCCCAGTGTTAGTAATATTGCACATTGTGACAGAAATCGGCCTGAGGGGATGTTATTATTACGCATTAGAACAGCCGACTGCTTGCGATCAATATATGGAGCGTTTAATTACCGCTTCCTAGGCCTTGGACATGTGTTTGTCTGATACATAATTGACACCTTGTGGCATGGTTGAGTGATTTGTAATATTGCATTCTATGATTGAACAAATCAATAAAGATTAGAAATTTCTATATTGGAAATAGATAAATTTTCGGACCTGATTTTATTATGCTTCACGCTGTATCCCGCATATAGCAGGATAGCAGAGGGAGCCTAGTGTTAAGACACTCCGTTCCTCACTTTCTGCCTTTAAAGTCCTTAAGTGTTGAGTAGCGATACTCAACGCCGCGCTTTTTATTGTTACCAGAGCGAGGAAAATGGAAAATGAATTAATTCTACCCAAGTGGGAACCGAACCCACATCTTCGCGACAGTCAGACACTGAAGTGCTGCACTACGACGGTTGTTACCCTTTCGAATTTCCTTTAATTCACAAATGGTATCCGGTGACAATGGTGGAGTAAAAATGGCGGCTAAACACCGACTTTTGCCTTATGTCTAACACAATCCTTCCACGCCATGATGGCAATAACATTTATTAATACAGGAAGGAGAAAATGAAAACAAATATTAATTTCACTTCTCTTATCTCTCTCTATTTTTTAATTCTTCTGTCAATAACTTCGTTGGTCTCCAATACATCGCTTCATGCAATGCGCGTCTTGAGCAATTTTTTCAGATCACGAAGGGAGCCAAGGGGTGGACTTTACAGTGAGTATTTTTCTTTGAAGCGCTCCAAACTTGATATTTGTTTAGATCCTAAATTGCCAGCTTGATTTTTAGAAGCGGACGAGACGTGAATTTGTTTAAATGAAACGTTATTTAGTAGCCAAGTGATAAAGATTTGAGAAACTGTGTATATTATATATTTGAAATATATTGGCTGGCAAAATATCTTTACCAAAGCATTTTTCAGAGTAAAGAAATAAAAATATAAAAAGTGGGAGCACTTGCATGTGATAGAGGTAGTACGTGATAGTGGTTTAAATAAAAATGGTGCTTAATGTAAAGGTCATAAAGTCTACCAAAACCTTGCGGTAGCACCTTGTTATAAATACATAAACTATTTCTCTAGTGGGAAGTGAAATCATATTAGCAACTAAATGCATGCTAAATATATTACGAAGGTAATATCATTTAAGCATAAGTACGTTACTATAATTTTAACACAGCTCTATATTTATATACTAATATTGTAATATTAGTATATAAATATTGAGTGGAATGGTTTGTTTGCTTAAACGCGCGTATCTCAGGAACTATTGTTTTTTTGTCTAAGGTTTAGTAATTAGTCCTTTTGACGTAACCTAACGTAGGCTTAACGTAACCCGAGAAGAATGTGTCATATAAAACTCCTACTTAATAAAAATTCAATGACGAGGCGAGGCCGCATGTTAAGCCTAGTGTTTTATAAAATTAAATTTATTACCAGCTAAATACTGAAATTCAAAACTGTAAATGTGCCCTAGAGAGAGAAAAAGTATTAAATCTGCTCCATTACTGAAACTTTGCTAACATTTTGTCACGTAATGAAAATGAAATGACAAATAATTTTGAAATAATAATTTTAAAAGCATATTTGTACCATATTTGTGAATAAATATATACTAGTGTTCCACTCGCGGCTTCGTCTGCTTGAACTTCACTAATATAATATCATATATAATATAATTTAAGCAATCTTCTTGGATCATTTTTATTTATTAGTGAAAGCTGCGATGAAATTCGTTGTATATTATAAATACTCTACGTATTTCAATAGGAAGCGTCTAAATTATACAAATACTATATAAAAATAGAGGGTTTATATCTAAAAGTGATCATCAGGAACGTACATTCGAACACTATGAAAGAAAATCACGAAAAAAATTCAGACATTCAATACTAATAATATTTATAATAATGTATTTAAAATGGCACAAACATGTTAAAAATAGTTGGATATTTTTAGATAATGTATAAAAAAATTTACGTAGCGGGATTTGAATCCGAACCGTACGTCCTCGTCAAGCTACGTTGAAATTATTATACACTTGTTACAACTTATTTATGTTTGTAGCATCTCTGTATGGAGATTTTCACAAGCTTCCTAAATAATATCTATACATATAAACTAAATAAAAGTGTCTGTTTGTAATTAAAAAATACGGCTCTTTCTGTCCACGGAATTACTTATCAATATACTGCAATGCACCTCCAAAGCATATTAAAACACTAATGGATGTATTCACAGTGTGAATTGAATTTCGAATAAAATTGCGCGTTTTTGGGTCAGATACGGAGTAAACAAAAAAGCCAAATACAAACTGGAACTTAATAAAATTGTATTGAAAAACGCTTTTTAAACAAACTTTAAATGTAAAAATCACACCGTTGCAGCGAAATTGGAAAAAGCGCGACGGTTACATGATCAAGTTTCATATAAGAGAATATGTAAAATATAATTTTAAAATTTTACATCGGATAAATATTTTGAAATAGTTGTCAGTTGCCATTGCCTTCCATATATATGCAATAATAAAAATCTTCTCCTATACTATAATAAAAATGTAAGAAAAATGTGTCTGTACTGAATATTTTTACGATTTAATATGAATCTATGATTATTTAATTTTTCTTTTGTCTGTTTGTACATGCATGTCTTCGAATCTACTGGACGGATTTTAATGAAATTTTTCATTGATAGCTGTATATAGCTGATAGTTTACAGCTATAGATATATATAGATATAGATAGGTCTGGGTACGATCTAGGGTAATTGAATTTGTAGACTATCACACCAGATCCAGCATAGTAGTTCAACTTATTTAAAGATGTAATGAAACGCTGCTATAAAAAAAAGGCTTGTATAATTAATATATAATAATATTTATATTTATCATACATCATCTAAGCTATAAGAACTAAAAAAGTCTCTAGTAAAATTGTTGAGCATATGAAAATCAATAATTTTGAGCATCTCATGAAGAACTACAATCTCTGGCTAAGCTATATGAAATAAGGAACTGGTGCCTGGAAAATTGGTGAGCGTGATGGACATTTTAAATTTTAAATTTCGGTAAATGGACATCGAGATTTTTCTTAAATATTTTAATAAATAATCAAAAAAATTGAAGATCTAATGAGATACCATTAGAGTTGAGCTAAATTATTATCTAGCTGCTGCCTCAGTTAGTATGGATAAAAAAATATAATATTAAAATAGAAACATAAAATATTCACCTGAACCATTGGCAAAAGCACAACGGAATACAGACGGTAAGCTACACTACGTGTCGCGAATCCCCGGGACGGTATTACCATTGTAATATACAAAAAAGCTTCTAATTTTTATATTTTACGGTGTACGCTTGAAAATAAGAATCTGAATATATATATATATATATATATATATATATATATATATATATATATATATATATATATATATATATATATATATATATATATATATATATATATATATATATATATTGAAATAGTTCATTTATAATATGTTAATTAAAGTATTTGAACGCGCAAATCTCAGGAACCACATGGTTCGTATTTAAAAAAAATGTTGTACAGTCCAGCTATCGATGAAGGCTATAGCCTATATTTCATCAAGCTACGACCAATAGGAGCAAAGCACAAATGACACTTGAGAACCTGTAGGTACAGCTAATAATAAATAATCATTGCGCGAGGTGAAAGGAATCTAAAGTTAAGCTGCCATGTGCTGCAATTTTGCATATACGATTTAATTTTAAAAGTTTTTTTTTTTTTTATGCAAGAAATGTAAACGTCTAATGCTATAACGCATACATACGCTCGCAATTTTTTTTTACCGTCATCAAGAGGGAAAAGAGAACTTACTAGTAAGTAACGTTGTCTTCCAACATACCATGTTGGCGTATGACAGAACATGGAATGTGAATATAACAAAAATATTTCCCAAATGAAATTTGAATCGACATTCATCGGACGTCTAATAATTAACCACTGTCCCTCCGCCACAATGGTCTCTATACACAAATATGTACCTGCTAAAGGTTAGACGGAGTAAGCTTAGTGTTAAAACATATCGAGATATTACGCTTTGCCTTGTTACCAGAGCAAGTAAAATAAAACTAATTCATTCTCTCCAAGTGTAAATCGAACCCATAACCGTCGCGTTTACAGACAGACGGCCTCAATATTAAGTACATATGTATGTATATACGTATATATATATCTATATATATATACTCATAATACCTGTAGGGAGATCCAGCTTGGCCCGAATAAGCTTCTATACGTGTTCCGAATGCTCAGGATGATATTAGCGTTATAATACACAAGCATTTAGTATTTGATGAAGGTAGGGGGATTTGATACCAAAAATAGTGTTTATTTGCTTCAGAGATAGAGTATTCACCTAATTCAATGTATGAAATAACTTCAGATAGTTGTGAGTTCCAATTCGCGGAGAAGAAGAAGAAAGGTTTCTAAGGTTTTCCAACGATTTTACTTGTGGCATACCTATGCATAGTGGCAGCATGGTCTGTAAATTTGATGATCGTGAGTTCAACCCATACTCACGTGATTTAATAATTTTTAATCCACCTTTCTGATGGGACAAAGTGCGGCGTTCAGTCTACTTCTAAACACGTGGTGTCTCGAATTTAGAGCAAAATCTCTGAAAATAATGATGACATTAGGTTCTCACTGCCTACTGCTATTTTCTATTGTCATATATGACGAAGCCTGAAGCTAGAATAAAAACCAATATTTTGTTAAGTAAATTCTACCGTCATATCCAAAATATTTGTATATTTTGGCGAAAAGTAAGTACGTACTCCAAACCAATAATAAAATAAAAAAATTTGCAATATCTAAATGGATATTTCAAATATTACAACTAAATCTATATAATTTCAAAAATTACAGCACTAATGGTCTGGGTTATTTAAGGCACTGTTGACTCTGGTGATGATGTCTCTCTCAATTATAACAACTATTTAACTTAACTATTATAATATATTACAAAAGAGCATGATGTGCGTGTCGCGTGAAGATATACGGTTGAAGGGCCCGAAACGAATTTTAAAAATAATCCCATCGTGACGCAGGGGTACAGCGACTGTCTGTAACCGCGACAGTTGCGGGTTCGATTCCCACTCAGGGGATTAAATAATTTCATTTTCTCTCTTTAGTTGATTTAGTCACTTCACTTTATTAGTAGAATTTGAGCTTTCAGGCAATACAATAAAATGGTTGTTTTGTAGCAGTATGGTTGCATGAAATATTTTAAATTGATATATTTTTTTTATTTATATAATATAATGGTAAAATTGTATTGATATTGAAGAAGCCAATACTGAGATTAGAGTGCACTAACCCACAGTCAAACTGACAAGCAGCAAAAAAAAATTAAAATCATAGTTTTGGGTTTCATTGCATTGATCTCCAATATTATCTCCATATTGCTCCAATAATCATTTTCTTAATATATCTTCCATGTACCGACAGCGATCATTTATACTTTTATTATATGTATAGATATAGTTATCCATGTAGAATCGATATAGAATATACATATATTATATATGTTTATTTCTAACAAAGGTCCCACAGGGTAGCCTACTGTTTAGTTTTGTGTTTATTTGTTTTTTACACGTATTCTCTATTCTGTCCGTTCCTCCATGTTTCCAGCAAGCAACCTATACTGCTATATGCATTAAAAAACAATAACGAAGCTAATATATGCTATTTAATTTTCGCGAATTTACTAGAGGCCTTAAAAAACCGAGAATTTCCACTCCAATGAACACACGCAAAGTACAACTGCGATCCAATTAAACCTATTTCTTGTAGAAGTTTTCATTAAATGCATTTAATGTACTGCAGCAGTACTCGGAGGTTGCCTAGCAGATGTATACCAAATACATTGCCTAGTAGCCGTAATGGCCTAGAAGCGAAATATTAAAATTCCGCGTATTACATGATGTACGAGCAGAAAAAAAAATAAAACGTATATAAATATGTGATTTCACATTTATCCGTGCTACTCGAATTGAGTATGAAAAATTTCATACCATTTATGTATTTTGCAGAGCATTTACGAGAATACGGCTCACGTTTCCGTTCACGTATAAAATACATAAGCCATGCTTGATATTTATGGAAAATCTTCTTTTAAATATTATTAAATTCGAGATTTTATTAATTACGAAATGAATATTTATTAATATACTGTTCAGCTGAACGGAGAATCGACAATATAGCGTTTAACTAACATTAAACCTTTAAATGAAAGAATCTTGTAACTTCCTATCATTCAAATTTTTACTTATACTAAGTCAAGAAACTCAGTGAGGTTTTTTTTAATATAGTCTCAACATCAAGCATCTATCGAGACGGAGAGAGTTCTGAGTATCGCAAATTTTACATATTTTATTTTGTAGTCCGTAACCACTAAATTTCTAACAAAAAGTAAAATAAAAAAAAGAAACCTATAACCATAATGACTAAATCACGACTAGTGAAACTTACAAAAATCAAAAAGTATAAATAAAATCACAACACTAAAGTTAACAAAACGAGTCAATAATCTAATTAATTTTCAGTCAATCTAAGTAGAAAATACTCTGCCATTAGCAGAATACCAGTATAGAAATATCATGACACATGAAACGCGATTAGCCAGGGTTCCTTATATCGCTGTCGAGGCCATTGTTTCGCTATAATGCCGACACGAATAATGAATTCGACAATACGCTAATCACGATCAAATCACAAAGGCACAGGTTCCGTACAAATAGATATATTCCATGATAAACAATGAATGCCTTTGTATAATAGATTTATGAAAGAGGTTAAACATTTTATTAATTTTATTTATTTTTTTTTTTTTAAAGAACTACATTTTTATTAACATAATATAGGAACGCAACTGAATTTATTCAAATACATATATATTTTATTACATAACACTCACCCATATATACCCATATATGTATGTTTGTATGTATGTATATGTATATTACTATTACTTGGTCCTTCGAGCCAGTATCGATAATGTTGAATAAGTTATGTTGTCATCAGTTATTTTTGGATTCAATATATATTTTTTTATATTTGTCATGATAATTTAATCTACAGGTGCTTTCACTATCATACATTTACACACATACATACAACATTTCATAACGATTAACGTAATAATCAACGTCTCATAGTTGGATACAAGTCTAACTTCAAAAGTTTTTTAGAGTATAAAATTTGACTCAAATGCAACGTAATATATCAATTAGATATTTCAGATACAATACTTCTTTTAAAATAACAAAGAAAAGATTGATCAAAACATCCACGTGTGTTAATAAATGCCTAGAAGATCGAACGAATTGTACATAAATGTAATTTCCAAAAACCTCAATGCTTTATTTATTGGATTGAACATTTATCCGCGAATGAAATGAAAATAAAACCGTTGCTGCCCATCACACTAATATTATCATGTCGTCCCATTCAGCGTCTGTTCGATAATGGACGTGAATAAAGCAATCAGTAATCAATGTGACAGGCTTTGTGATTTATAAAGAGAGATATTTGTGTATAATAATATTAGGCAACATTGTTGTAACAATGTACATATGTAATAGTAATAAAATTATTTATTATTTTTAATAGTTTTATATTCCGTTTACCGATTATGAGACCAGATTTGCACAACTCACCGACGCGCTTTATCTTACCATGCTTCATACATATACATACATATATAGTTTCAAACTTTATTCCTGGTATTCAAAGAGAACGGAACTGACAAACACATATCCTTTCTTTTGTCAACAACCTCTTCATATATGTCTTCCGGGGGGTCCTCATGCTTTTTACGTGAGCTTTCCTCAGTATCTTCGACAGTGTATTTCTCACTTTTGCTTCATATATCTTTTTAACCATTTTTTCACCACTCATGTTCTCGACGTGCCTAAACCATCCTGAGCACGCTCTACTTCATTCTCACTGTGACATCCTCGCTGGAAGCTACCATTCTATGTATCTCTTCGTTGCAGATTCAGTCAGTTAAACTGATTCCGCATTACCTCGAACGAGATCACATCTCCACAGCATTCACATTTCTTTAATTCTTCTTCTGTAATACCCACGTTTCACTGCCATATAACAGCGTCAGTGTAGCTTCACGTCTCAACAATGCAGCTAAGGCACCGTTAATACCTGTACCATATCCGTGTACGTATCTTCAATCCCTACATATCATACTTTCCAGGTATACTACTTCAAGTACCTTTATGTCACCCATTTCTCTCCCATGTCACTTTGTTTCACTCCTTGAAGACTTACCATGGTAAATATATAAAAACATTGTTACACTAAGTTGGAATCCCACGGCCATCACGTTAACAGTATATACACTGTACCACTGCGCCACGACGGAAAATTAAATAACTGCCTCAAAAAAAATATTCCACATTCTTCTACTTACAGAAGGAAGGATTGTGATTATCTTTACAAATCTCTCGTAGTGGCATTGAATGTCAGATAAAAACATAGTATAGAGTGTTAACCACTAGAAACTGAATGGCGTATCCAACCCCATTTCAAATTCAAATTGCTATATTCACTATCTCATTTAAAGATAACGAACTAAATCCCTTAGAAATGTTTAAACAGGTCGATCTTTCTCCTTGTATTCAAGTATTCAATTTATAAAGTAGGGCGCAACACAATTAAGTGGCACGGCTCGCACAAACACTGTTGTAATCTGCTTTCGGATAATCGTTGTATTGAATAGAATCATTTTAAGTGCTAGTTTACTTAAAATTATAAACTAAAATAGAATAATATTTTAAAGAGAGAGAGAGAGAGAAATAAGGTAGTATTTTGTATTATAGGGAATTTAAGAAATCAGAACTTATTTAAGTTGTGGGTTCAGTGCCTATTGACAAAACCAAAAGATTGAAATTAGTGTTGTTAGGTTCTTAGGAACATGAAAGAAGACAAAACCTTAAATCCTTTAGTCAAATTTCGAAGAATCGACAAAAAAATTTAGGCGCACCAAAAAATAAACGTCTCTATGTAACCACCTACCCACCTACATTTTTCTCGATACATTTCCCATGAATTACGCGATTATGATTTTCTTTGGGCAAAAATTAAATTTCCACGCAGATAGATTATTATTCGTTTGTATTTGTGTACTCCGAGTACAGTGAATTAGCTTTCTTTGTTGTTTTAAGTTCGTCGGTGATTCCCCTCCATTTCAATTCACGCTACGGCTTTTTTATAATCATTTTGGTAATAACTGTGAAAGATTTTTCTACTGAATATATTAGATTGTCTGACGTTACGCAACTTGAGATATTTTGATTGAATATGACGATTTTGAGTATCATTTCGACTCTGGAGACTATCTGTATTTGAAATATTTCCATTGTGGAATGACTGACTGACTGATATCGTCTGACTGGAAACTATAGCTTCGGGTGAGCCAACTCTGACAAGAATAATTAGTTTCTTTGGCCTGGTAAGCTAAAAGTGCGACGTCCAATTGCATCAAAAATCATTGAACGGCCTCAACAACTTCACAAATGCATCATGATCTTTCCTGACATTCGACCCGAATCCCATATCCAATACATCCACATACAAAAAAAAATCAATCAAACAACATAAATTACTAAAAAACGCCTTAATAGAATAAAACAAACCTTCAGTTTCAGTTCCCTC
Source organism: Dione juno (assembly GCA_037127375.1). Lineage (NCBI taxonomy): Eukaryota > Metazoa > Arthropoda > Insecta > Lepidoptera > Nymphalidae > Dione > Dione juno. The sequence continues at coordinate 329,908 of JAXRJS010000032.1, read as the reverse complement.
CCCAGGTTTCCACTCGACGAATTTAAAAAAGACGTATGTATGTATGTATGTGTGTATAGACGTTACATTAAATTGTATGGGTGATAAAGTCGGAATGAAAAGAAAATACCAATATGAGGGTACACTGTAAGGGGGAGGCGGATTATTGCTTTCTATTCTCCAAAGAGTAATCTTTATCTAACTTTGTTGTGTAATATTTAAGAACATTATTGAAAGTGTAGCTATATTTTTTTATATTAAACGTATAATTTACAAATTTAAGAATCATAGAGACGATAATAGCATTATTTTATTAATTTTTATGTGAAATTTTAGATTTACATGATATTTATTTAGCTTCACGCTGTATCCCGCACATGGCAGGGTAGGCAGAGGGAACCGTAGATACCTAGTGTTAAGACACTCCGTTCCCTACTTTCCGCCATCGAGTCATTGCGAGTCGAGTAGGTTCAGTTGAGTTAGATTTATTTATTTATATAATTTTTTATTGCACACAATACAATAAACATACATGCACAAAAAGCGGACTTAACGCTACACAGCAATCTCTACCAGCCAACCTGTCATGAAGGAAATATATGCATGTGTATATATGTATATATATATATATATATATATATATATATATATATATATATATATATATATATATATATATATATATATATATATATATATATATATATATATATATATATATATATATATATATAAAGAAAATAATTTACATACAACTAAGCTAACCTTACAAAATATTTCAAGAGTTCCCGTAGAGTATAATAATTGCATTGATTCCCACACAAATGTCAAATAAAAGGGCCTACATAGTACAGTAGAATCTTATCACTCATGATATCACATGAACTAGATATTAGCTTAAAATGGAATAAAATCATTCTTCTCCCCTTCACTTCAAATAGAAAACGTAAATTTATTTTTCTTGTAAGTAAGGAAACTTCCTCAGCTTTATTGAGTACTTACTGTCATTTAGTGCATTTTTATGTTTATTTGTCTTAGATATGAGATAAAGTCTATTTAATCTTTCCCTATATATTTTTAGCTTTACGCTGTATCCCGCTCATAGCAGGGTAGGCAGAGGGAACTATGTGTTAAGTGTGTAAGCACACTTTGTTTCTAGCTTTCCGTTTTTCAAGACACTCTTAGCTATTAACTAATCAATAGAGACTCATCAATGTTACTAATACGATTATAAGATTATAACAAAATATTATCAAAAAAAATAAATAATGTAACGAAACCCATGAAGGATACCCCTTCAGCTTTCAAATAAAGACATTTCACTGAAACACACGAATTGCGCTATAGATTATTTCTAAAAACAAACGTAAAACCTTTCATAAATATATTTGGGGTCTGTCCGTCAGTCGCCTGTCAGCGTTTGATATTATTTATCCGCGTAGAAAATTGGGGCAGCATAAAAATAACAGAAATTCCCGTTGGTATTTTGAGGTGAATCTTTTTCTGTACTAAGACTATCCTTCCGATTGTGTTCTGCTAGGAGATGCGATTTCCTTACACAATTATAAGCTTTTATTATTAGAATTAATATATTATAATAACAATATCATAAGATTTAATAAAATAATTTGATTACTTTCAAAAATTAACACTTTTCACTTGTTCACACAAAAGAAAAAAAATTCTTCTTAGAAAATTATACAAAAATTTGAACGTAACGGGATTTCAACCCACGCTTAGCGGTCAGAACACTTGGATGGTTTCCAAGAAGCGAAGGTTAACATCCTCTTCTTCTTCTTAATGTCCTATGTCCCCTAGATGGGGCAGAGGGCGTCCACAGATATCGTCCATCGCGATCTATCTTGAGCTTCACGCTTTACGTCGGTCCACGTCATTCCGATGTTTGCCGCTTCTGCCAACACGGTGCGACGCCAGGTTTGACGAGGACGGCCACGCTTTCTTTTCCCTTGGGGATTCCAGTCCAAAGCTTGTTTGGGTATATGATCGGGACCCCTGCGGAGCGTGTGGCCAATCCATTGCCACCTGCGACGCTTGATCTGGTGGTCGATCGGGCTCTCTTGGCATTTCTCCAACAGTTCTACGTTAGAGATGGTCTCGGGCCAGTAGATACCGAGAATGAGGCGAAGACAGCGGTTTACGAAGACTTGGGCTTGGCGTGAGATGTCCTTTGTAACCTTCCACGTTTCGCACCCATAAAGCAGCACGGATTTTACATTGGTCCCAAATATCTTTATCTTGATTCTTCGGGTCAGTTTCCGCGATTGCCAAACGGGTTTCAGCTGCGCGAAGGTAGCTCGGGCTTTGGCGATCCGTGAAGCGATGTCGTCTTCAGTACCCCAGTCTCTGCCACGACGCTCCCGAGGTAAGTAAATTTGTGAACGCGTTCCACTGCCTCCGTGCCAATCAGCAATGGTGAGTTGTTTTTCACGCTAATTCTCATTTCTTGAGTCTTCCGGGAGTTTATTTTAAGGCCTATTTTCGCCGCTTCTTGTTGTAGGTCGTTTAATTTTGCTTGCATGTCAGCGTGGGTGTGACTTAGCAGGCACAGAGGCACAGATCATCGGCGTAGTCTAAGTCTTCTAAGACATAAGACAATCCCCACTCTATGCCACGACGCTTGTTTTCAGAGATGCGAAGCATTATCCCATCTAGAACGACCAAAAAGAGGAGCGGCGACAAGAGGCAGCCCTGGCGGACACCCGCATGCACTGCTAAATCGTCTGAGATGAGGCCGTCGTGAGTTATTTTACAGGAATACTTCCTGTAAACGCTTTTTAGTAGACGGATGATTTTTGGCGGCACTCCAAGTTCCGAAAAGCGGGACCAGATGCAGGACCACTTCACCGTATCGAAGGCTTTTTCGAAGTCGACAAAAGTTAGCTAAACCTCACTTTGCCATTCTGATGCCTGTTCCAGAATGATACGAAGAGTGTTGATCTGTTCCGTGCATGAGCGGGTCGACCGAAAACCAGCCTGTTCCTTGCGTAGAAGAGGATCAACGGCCCTCGACAGTCTGTCCAGGATGATCTTACAGAACACTTTTGAAGGAACAGAGAGCAGTGTAATTCCTCTCCAGTTATCGCACAGGCTCAGATCACCCTTCTTCGGAATAGTAACATGAAGACCCTTATTCCAATCACTGGGTAGCTCTTCGACGATCCAGATCCTTTTAATGAGAGGCGTCAGAACGCTGACAGCAGAAGATAAGTCGGCTTGCAGCATTTCCGCAGTTATCAGATCGATTCCTTCCACAACTAAAATAACCTTGAAATTAATAATTTCCTTTTCCTCGCTCCGATGGCAAGATATAGCGTGGCGCTGACTTTTGTCACTCAATACGCAATATATTGAAAACTGGTAACGGAGTGTCTCATCACTAGGTTCTCTTAGCTTAATCAGCTACGTTTTACATTTTAAGTTTTATAATCTATTTAAAACACGGGAAGTTCGTAAAGGTATACATATTATATACGTAAAGGTATAAATGTGACCGAAAAGTAACAAGTAATCTTAATAACACATAAAACCTTGAAAATGAAGAAAATAAAAAATATTATTACTACGCTCAAACAAAGTATTCATTCCTCATAACTTGATATAATCTAGTTTATTTCATATACATATACTTTTAATTTGCTTCCATTTATTACCGATTCTAAGAAAAACTTCTGTTTCAACTAAAACGTACGGAATAAATTGTAAAAATAAAACGAATTTACTATTATTGAACTAATATCAAAATATGTCATTTGTTATCTGTATTATTGTTTATCTGTGTATTGGATAAAGGAACCAATAAATGAAGTCTGTTGTAAAACACGAAAACTGGTAGTTTTATTAATAGGTTATGGGCCCAGGATTTGCCTGTTAGACTGATTTAGTAGTGAAAGTAATAACGTTAAGTAGTTACAGTTCGATATATTATCGTGTTTCGCAAAATTAGTTTGGCAAATTTCTGTATACACACAGAACAAAAAGTTTTCAAAGACTTGCCAGAATTTGCCTGTTAGACTGATTTAGTTGTGAAAGTAATAACGTTAAGTAATTACAGTTCGATATATTATCGTGTTTCGCAAAATTAGTTTGGCAAATTTCTGTATACACACAGAATAAAAAGTTTTCAAAGACTTGCCAGAATTTGCCTGTTAGACTGATTTAGTTGTGAAAGTAATAACGTTAAGTAATTACAGTTCGATATATTATCGTGTTTCGCAAAATTAGTTCGGCAAATTTCTGTATACATACAGAGCCCAGAATTTGCCTGTTAGACTGATTTAGTTGTGAAAGTAATAACGTTAATTAATTACAGTTCGATATATTATCGTGTTTCGCAAAATTAGTTTGGCAAATTTCTGTATACATACAGAGCCCAGAATTTGCCTGTTAGACTGATTTAGTTGTGAAAGTAATAACGTTAAGTAATTACAGTTCGATATATTATCGTGTTTCGCAAAATTAGTTTGGCAAATTTCTGTATACCCACAGAACAAAAAGTTTTCAAAGAATTGCCAGAATTTGCCTGTTAGACTGATTTAGTTGTGAAAGTAATAACGTTAATTAATTACAGTTCGATATATTATCGTGTTTCGCAAAATTAGTTCGGCAAATTTCTGTATACATACAGAGCCCAGAATTTGCCTGTTAGACTGATTTAGTTGTGAAAGTAATAACGTTAAGTAATTACAGTTCGATATATTATCGTGTTTCGCAAAATTAGTTCGGCAAATTTCTGTATACATGCAGAATAAAAAGTTTTCAAAGTTTTACGTGTTTCGTCACCAGTTAGAAAATGGCGGCAAACTATATTGTAAGTGTGCCCAAGTTACGTGGTAGAGAAAACTACGACGAGTGGGTGTTTGCGGCAGAAATGTAAAATATCGGCCGCCGATGACGCCAAGACGAAGGCGAAATTAATACTTACAAGAGACTCATCGTTATATGTTCATATAAAGAATGTAAACACTACGAAAGAGCTATGGAACAAACTCAAGTCGCTCTTTGATGATTCTGGTTTTACTAGAAGAATAAGTGTTTTACGGAATTTGATATCCATTCGATTGGAGGGTTGCAGTTCCATGACCTCGTACGTTACGCAGATAATTGAAACGGGTCAGAAGCTTTGTGGAACAGGATTTGCAATTAATGACGAGTGGATTGGTTCCTTGCTACTAGCTGGATTGCCTGAAAGATACTCACCTATGATAATGGCTATAGAGCATTCAGGCATTCAAGTAACAACGGACGCCATTAAAAGCAAGCTTCATGATATGGAACCAGGAAACGGAAGTAGTAATTATGAAGAGGGCGCATTTGCTGTGTCAAAAATTAATAGCCAACATAAACACAAACAAATGAGTGGCAATAAAGATGGCGGTTCTAAGTCAAGTAGTGCCAACATTAAAACTGTTCATGTCAGATGCTACCGATGTAAACAAATTGGACACTATCGAACGCAATGCCCGAACAGAAATAAAACTAAAGTGAATAATAGTAGCAAAACGAATGCATTCTCAGCTGTGTTTTTAAGTGGCAGTTTTAATAAACATGACTGGTACATTGATTCGGGTGCTAGTGTTCATTTAACCGCTAATCCAGATTGGATCACCAGTAGATATCGTAAAGTTAAACAAGAAATAATGGTAGCAAATAAGGAAACTGTTTCAGTTACATGTGCCGGCGATGTTAAAATAGTCACATTAGTCAAAGGCAGTGAAGTGGATATTAATATTGAAGATGTGTATTGCGTTCCAAATTTGACAACGAATCTCATTTCAGTAAGCAAGTTAATACAGAAAGGCAACAAGGTAAATTTTACACAGAATAATTGTTACAAGTACAACAATAGTGGTGATTTAGTTGCTACTGCTTCTTTGACAAATGGAGTGTATAAATTAAATATGAAAGAGATGCTTGTTGCATCAGTTATAGTCAGTCATGTGAACAGTGATTGCTTAATTAAAAGGAAAATATTTACTAGCAGAGATGTCATAATCATGGAAAAGCAATCAGTCATGATAGATGTTGCATCTGCAGATAGTAAAATAGAATGTCTAACCAAAGAGAATGTATCAGAAGATCAGACTCAACAGGATTCAGTGGGGGATACCACAAGCTCAACAGTGATAGACGAAACAGTGAGCAGCCTTTCAGATTCAGACTATGTACCTGAATTACGTGATAGACCTGTAAGAGTAAAACATGCACCAAACAGGTATGGCTTTGGCGGTATCTGCTACACAGAGAACAATGTAGCCTGTGTAACTGACCCAACACTTAAAGATGCACTAGAGGGACCTGAGAGAAATCATTGGTTACAGGCAGTACAGGAAGAATTAAAGAGTTTCGAGGAAAATGATGCTTGGGAGGTAGTAGACGTTCCTAATAACTCTACTATTGTGCAGTGTAAGTGGGTACTTAGAAAAAAGGTTGAGTGTGATAATAAAGTGCGTTTTCATGCGAGGTTAGTGGCTAAGGTTTTACCCAGCATTTTGGTGTGGACTATAATGAGACATTTTCACCAGTTGTAAAACATAGTACACTAAGATTGTTATTTGCTTTGTCAGTGAAACTTGGACTAGACATAGTACATTTAGATGTAGTTACAGCATTCTTGAATGGCAGCCTTAAGGAAATTTATAAAATTTAAAATATATAAAATAAATAAATATATAATAAATGAATTTATAAAATAGAATTTAATAATTCAGATTATGGTAAAGTTTTAAGACTAAAGAAAGCCATATATGGGTTACGGCAGTCATCAAGAATGTGGTATGATAAAGTAAATACTTGTTTAATTGATAATGGTTTTTCAAAGTCAAAATATGAGCCTTGTTTGTATTTAAAGAATGAAGGTAAAATATTACTGTTATAGCACTGTATGTTGATGACTTTTGTTTTTTCAAACAATAGTAAGGAAACTGATAATTTAAAATCTCTATTAGCATCTTAGTTTAAACTTAAAGATTTAGGGGAAATAAAGCAGTGTCTTGGTATGTCAGTTTGTTATGAAAAGAAAAATAGAATTATAACCTTGGATCAAAGTAATTATATTGATCAGTTGTTATTAAAATTTAATTAAGTTAATTGTAAAACTGTAGAAACCCCAATGGAAGGTGGCTTAAAGTTGACTAAGGATAAAAGTTGTGATAAAAGTTTACCTTATCAGCAATTGATTGGCTGTTTAATGTATCTAGCAATACTAACCCGTCCTGATATTGCATATGCAGTTGGCTATTTGAGCCAATTTAATAATTGCTATAGCAAAGAACACTGGATTCATGCTAAGCGTATACTTAAGTATCTTAAAGGAAGAAAAAATTATTGTATTAAATATTGTGGAACAGATGATAATATTAACAAGGGAATAGTAGGCTATGTAGATTCAGACTGGGGTAATGACATTTTAGATAGAAAATCCTCGGATGGTGTTATATCTTGGGGAAGTAAAAAGCAAAAGAATGTTGCATTGTCAAGTACTGAGGCAGAGTATGTAGGTATATCTGAATGCTGTAAAGAGGCTATTTATATAAGAAATTTAAATAAGGAAATAACTGGTTGTTTTCAGTGTATTGTAATATTTAATGAAACCAAAGTGCTCATCAATTGTTGTATAATCCTGTTTTTCATAATAGGTCAAAGCATATTGACATTAGATATCATTTTGGTTGAGAATGTATAAATAATAATATTGTTAAGATTGAGTATTTGGAAACGACTCATATGCCTGCAGATATATTTACTAAAGCTTTAAGCCATGTAAAACATCATAAATTTGTAAATGTAATGGGAGTGCAACAGAAGTAATGTTTATAAGTTTTATTTTGATATAGTGGGGGTATTGAACTAATATCAAAATATGTCATTTGTTATCTGTATTATTGTTTATCTGTGTATTGGATAAAGGAACCAATAAATAGTCAGTCTGTTGTAAAACACGAAAACAGGTAGTTTTATTAATAACTATGTTAAAAATTCTTATAATTAGAGTCAGTGTTTATGTTTCAAGTTAATTTACTCATACATTAGTTGTACTTGTGGCATTTCATCAGTTACACAATTGGAATGTACGTATATATAATTAGTGTGATGTGGGTTCAGTTCCAGATTGGAGCAACTATTAGTTATATTGATGGAGAGAGTTAGGACACTAGAGTCTATAGAATTCTGTAGTAGTCTATAGTCTATAGTAATATGGTAAATGAAAATATTTATTTCCCAAGAGTGGGGGTCGAATTAACAACCATCGCACTTATAGAGTATTCAGCCAGTAGATGTTTCATTGCACCAAGGCGGTTTCCTCTTCATTTACTGGATTTAAAAATTATATTTATAAAATTCTGGAGATATATATAACTAAGTAGCAAAAAAAGCTTTTTTTCTTATGTACAAAGTATACAAGGCCATCGTGGCTCAGTGGCACAGCCTGAAACTGTAAATCGAACGGTTATGGATTCGTTTCCCATTCGGAGAAGTATTTATTTTAATTTCTTCGCTTTAGTAATAAGTGCGGCGTTGAGTTTCGTCACTCAACTCCCTCACATGTCTCTAAAATTGGGTGGAAAGTGAGGGACAGAGGATTGGGAGGACAGTAAGTTCCCTCTGCCTATCCTGTTATTTGCGGGATACAGTGTGAAGCTAAAAAACAAATAAGTATATAAATATAAAAATACTTAATATAAAATAAATAACACGAGTGATATATTACTCATAGAGTATGCAAGACACCAGTTCACATTATTTATTTATCAGATATTGACTATACACGTTTCTATCTGCGCTATAAAAGTTGTATGTTAAATTTTAAACTCAACTTTAGTACTTTTGTCATTTTACAACCGTCTAAACTAAAACATATACAATATGAAATAGAAAATTCATAGCAAATAAGACAAGACTTAATAAAAATTTGATGAATATGATGAATAACAGTTACCGATGGTATTACCGGTGGTGGTAATAGGTGTGGGTTCAAATCCAGCTACGTGCAAATTTCTTTATGTTTTCTCCTAAATATTTTTTTACCCGTGTAATAAAAATAAAATGATTTATTATAAAAAAAAAATTAAAATAGCTTCACGCTGTTTTCCCGTACATGGCCGGGTAGGCAGAGGGAAAGGTAGGAATAGTAGTAACCTAGTATTAAGACACTCCGTTCCCTGCTTTTCGCCTTTCGAGGCATTGCGTGTTGAATGGCGGAACTCAACGCCGCGTTTTTCCCTTGTTACCAGAGCGAAGAAAATGAAAATAATTCATTGGCCCCGGGTGGGAATCGAACACACAAACCGTCGCGTTTACAGGCAGAGGCCCTGCCTCTACGCCACGACGGTCCAGATTGCGATTATTAAAAGTTCGAATTAGTCGATTGACTTGTCAATCGTCACATATAAGTACTAAATACTAAGCGAAAATAAAAACTACAAGCCTATATACCTAATACCAATATTTATAAAATATTGGTCTAGTCTTAATCATATATGTATTTTTACGATAATCACTAGCATCAGTCGCAATCGTGACAGAAGGTCGTGAGTTCGGTTCTCGATCGTGAAATATTTGCATTGTCATTGTGAATTGCTTTAGCATGTTTATTAATACGTGCGTTAACAACTTCCGATGTATATAACTTGTCACGTTTATTAAGATATATATTTCCATAACTTACTTTTAGAGTAAATTATATAGAATAAAATTGGCTTGCAATCAATGTGCTATATTTTTTTTATCAGCGTCTGTATCCCTTCATGATCCCGCAGCACGATAGGTAGAGAGAACCTAGCCTTGAGACACTCTGTTTTCCGTTTTACATATTAACCGCACAATCTTTATAACTCCCATACAAAATTTAACAAAAATATTATTTACACCACCGACGTATTCTAAGAATAAGTAGGGTTTTTCACCTGGTTTCGAACTACCCTTGAAAACCCTCAACCGTCTACAATTACCAGAATATATGTAACTCTTATTCCTTTATGATAAGATCTACATTCCTATGAAATATAGAAATTGATGTGTAAAAATGATTTGTATTTTCAATGTATTAGGGGAGGCATCAAGATTTAAGATCGATGCTCCGAGCCTAACACCCTTATATTTTATGTTTCATTTTAATTTAAAATTATAACATTTTACGTGAGGGCGTCGCGTCTTATCGAATAAACTGTTCCTGCAATAAAATCTACCTGCTACCTGCTCTTTTCATAAAAAAAAATAATAATTTTCCTTTTGTTTGTTTGCGACTTCACGCATTTTCCTACAAAGCAAGATAGGCGAAGGACACGTATTCAGACGCTGTTTCCTACATCTTAACCAATTTGAGATCGATTCCAGACATTCGTAGGGGAGAGGGGTTGATTGAGGTTTTGGAGGAGTTATAGAGGGTTCAAAGACGCACTTTGCTTAACCAGAGAAGGAAAATAAAAAGAACATCGTGTTTACAGTCAGACACAGTCCCACTGCGCCGCGATGACCTCACTATATATTATATATTCAATATACTATTTGAGATAAAGTATGAAGATAACATCACATTATCTTTTACAAAACAAAATTTGAATATTGTAATGGGACAAAATTCTACGACGTAGCACGTCTACGTAGTCACGATCAAAGGAAAACCTGTGGGCGGTGTAGACCTTTTTAACAAAGCTTTTTGTATACATATTCGGTATTTGGATCACTCAATAAACTCTTGAATGTTAAAGTGTAAAATGATTGTGAAAAATGTATGTACTAGCCGCAGCTATTGTAAGAAAATCTCTAGCTTTTATGAACTTTTTAATTTTCCAGCTCTAGTAAAAAGAAGCACAGTGTTGAGTTCCGCCACACAACACTGAAGTCTAGAATTCGGAAAACTACACTGGATTTTATCTCATACTTTGCAGGATTAATCGTAAACCTGAAGAAAAATAAGCAAATGACTTATCTTTACTTCTCTTAGTCCATGTACAAAGGAGATCGGTTTACCTTACGTAACTTTTTCTGTTATCGTTTCCTAATAACTCATTATAGATATCAATAAAAAATTTGATGGATTTCCAGCATTCGTCTTATGAGAGACAACAAGACAAGTGCATTTTGGACTCGCACATGAAGGGTTTCGTAGCAGCAAATAACATAATATAAAACTTCTTGTAGTTCAGTTTATGACTTATTTAAAAAAACCTATTTACTAAATCTCGTCCAAACTAATTTTCGGTGGAAGCTTACATGGTACATACATCATATATATATTTTTTAATATTATTACTCTTTTATTTTACAGGGGGGGACTTATTTTACCACTTTGCAAGTATGGGGCAAACTATTTAGTTGAAAAATAATATATTAGAAATCTCAATATTATTTTTGAAGACCTGACACGTATGGGTATGATGAAAAAAATATTGAGTTTCAGTTCCAAGTGTGGGGATTTTTGTTTAAAAATCTTTATACAGTTCACATAATACTAATCTACTTACCAAGATTCAACAGTATAGTTACTATAGTTTCGGAAAAAAGTGGATGTGACATACGGACCGACGGACAGACATGACGAATCTATAAGGGTTCCATTCAACCCTGTGCCATTTCGCTACGGAAACCTAAATATGTATAATAACCCTAAGCCGTCCTAATCTCGTAGCAATTGAACTGATATTATTTAATATCGGGATCAAAAAATATGAATATTTTCAATAGAATTGCCTTTCTATTTTCATCATAAGAATTTTATACCAATGTGTCTGACTTTGAGCGCGACCACTGTGGTTTAGGTTCCCATTAAATGGAACAAATTACTTTCATTTCCTCGTTCTGCTAACTGGACAAATCGCGGCGTTGAGTACCGCTACTCAATAAGCATAGCATTTTTAACATGTATTAATAATTCTTATAAGAAAAAATAATAATTTCGATATCACATTACTTATTTGTAATGATGGTTAGTTAACCTTATTATACAAATATTCTTAAAATTTATATTTTTTATATCTGAGCCCTAATTTTGCGACAAACAGAGTGCATATCTCACTTATTATCCATTGCAAATATAACAAAACTGACAACATCCACGGCGCGGTGTTAAGTTGCGCAATATTAAAAAAACTTGGACGGAGCACCGGAAGCACATTTTTATAACATTCGCTTCCTTCAGCGAGAGCCTGAAGCTGAAAAAACGTACATAAATCTAATACTAGTACATCATCAAGGTGGAAGGAAGTCTCGTAAATCAACGGGAAGGAAGAAATGTAAATGCTACTTTCTCCAATAATTCGCCCTCGCATCAATCAATTAAACTCCCCCATTCTTCGACTAAAAAGATATATTATGTTGAATTTTTCACTTTTTGTTTTACCCACCTTCACTGCTTGGTTTATTTTCTTATTTATTTTTGAAATTAAATTCAGTATTCAGAGACATTGATTATAATTTAGTTGACATTAAATCTCCAAAGGACGGCTTGGGTAGACTAGAGATTCATCATATATATTCTCTCTGGAACTCTCCAAGCAAATACAAAATTTCTTATATACACAATTAAAAAATAACACAAATATATATTCAAGTTATCAGTACAATGACACAAATGTTCATTTTATGGAAGCCTTAGTAAAAATTAGTACCAATTATCCCATAGAAACCAACAACCCTGCACAACATTAAAAGCTTTTAATTATTCTGAAAGCAGCCAACGGAAAACTCCTTATATTGTTACATTGTTTACAATTTAAAGTATAAAATACTCTGTTTCAGCTTCATTTAGAGTCGAGGCTTTGTTACATCGACAATGTACTTGTACTTTACGGTATATTTGTATACTGTAGCATATTTATTTTGATGTAGTTTTAAAGCGAATTGTATCAACGTATTTGTTTTCTCATGTAATGAACAAAAAGAAAGTTGTTGTACTCTTTCATGAATTCCAGTTCAAGTGAAATTTATATTATTTTTTTTAATTTCCTTTATCTAGGAAACTAATGCAAGACGTTGAGTTCCGTGATTCAATATAAAATTGCTCCAGTTGGTCTGAAAATGGAGGACAAGAGAAAAAGTGAGCGTCCTATTGCAAAATTTAACGCTACATTTTTTTAATGGACCGCATACAATATCTATTTGCCAGAATTTGAACCTAGAACCAGCATACTAAATCCAACGCGGTCCAAACTATACCAGTCATATCGCTTTTGAATATACAAATATTTGCCAAAAATAAAGTAAACACTGTACTCTAGCACGGTTACGTCAAAAACGGCCGCAAACCAGAAACTAATTTAAAATGTGTATGAAGCAATCTCAAAGTTCTAAACTTCGTTCTCCACATCAAAATCGTTCTCACCGACGAAAAAGGTGTCGGTAAATCCTCAATACAAAACCGAAGTAAGCGTAAATCCTTTTCGTGGTATATTCATGTTTACTGGAATTCTATTGACGTACTTTATTGAAATAATTAAAATATTAGTAGAGTAATAAAGTAGAGTGAAGTAGTAATTATAGTATAATTATAATTGTATGTTAGTACATTACATATTATATATTTAGTAAGTTTAAATCATAAATAATACTTAAACTGTTATATAATATACAAAATAAAACATTTTAAAATAAAATATGCATAAATGCAAATTCTGGTTAAGTTACTAAGTAGCTATACGTGGAATTTCTAGTCTTTTGTTAAAATACCTGAAAAAAAATTATAATGAAAACTCTTACAAGTTTTATAAAGACCGCTTAAAAACTAATAATTGATTGTTTTAAAAATGTAAAAAATATACCTATTATAAAGGTATTGAAAATGTAATGACACTTCTCTACGTATTTTCTGTTCTTAGGCGTTATATAAATATGTATGTTTAGAAACAAAATTATATTCATATACACATATTTACCTCTCTACTTGAAAATATTTATCATGTAATGTTCGTTAATTAATCATTCTTGTTGTTACAAAACAGTAAGCAAGTAATATTAATTTCAAAAAAACATATTGGAGGTAAAAAAATATTCTTAATTGATAAACGAAGTAACTTACTCAAAAATACAGTTCTTCGAAAATCAAAATTTAAAGCTTCCCCTACCCAACAAAACATATAAGGCCTTACATAATAAATGACAATAGTATTTGGACCACAAAGACCCAGTTTATGTGTAAGCACCCTCCAGGATTGACTGTAACCAGAAGGCCGATGATAATGGAATTTCAATCAGGCGCGAAGCTATTGACGTTAAGACGTATACTAGCCGTTGCTACAGCTTTCCCGTTTTTAGGGAAAAACCACATTTATGAAGCGAGAAATCGGTTGAAATTTAGCTATTAATCGATACAAATAATTAAATATAACATATAACTTCACACATTATATTACCCGCACATAGCAGGATCGACAGAGGAAGCCTACTGATAAGACACTCCGTTCTCCACTTTCCGTCCAGTTTCGATACATTGCATATCGAGTGGCAGAACTCAACGCCGCGCTGTTTTGTTACTGGACCAAGGAAATGAACGTGAGAACTGAACCCACAACCGTCACGTTTACAGCCAGACGCTGTCTCACTGTGCTACGACGTCACGACTATGTTCTATTTGTTTCAAGAAGACCTCTTAATTATTAATTAAATTATTATCAATATAGTCAAAACTAGCAAAGGTTATTTATTTGACATACTTTTGTTTCGAACTAACAGTTCCCGAGATTTGCACGTTCAAGCAAACCAACAATTCTAATGAAAGAAAATAAATAATATACATTGCGTGATAAAAAAATTATTAAATTTTAAATGATTCAAATCACAGATTTCAAAAATATATTCTAGACTTCTAAGCCGATGTAGCATTACTGAATGTAGTGAGACCCCGAAGTAAATGAGGGCGTTAGCTCAAGCACCGTGTGAAATTGGGTTTTTTTATGTTCTTGATGGTACATTATTTGGTGGAATAAGATTTAGGATTTGTTAGACGTCTTACTTGTAGACGATGACCGTTGTAGCGTAGATATGTGTGATAGGAATTTGTAATGGAATATATAGGAATAGTTGTGGTGTTTATCCTTCGCATGCTAGAGAAAGTTATGATATCGTTTTAAGTTTTAACCAGGCAATTCATTTTCTCTTCTTCCATTTACTTCTGAGAACAATCTTAGTGAACTTTTACACTGTTTATAATACTGAGAACTCATCGCCGCAACATGTCAACCAGAGCGGGCAAAAGAAACCCATTCTCACTTGATCACGATGACCATAAAAAAATAACATATACAATTTTATGTAACAAAATAATCCTCTTAACTGCTTCCTATTTCTCCTTTCTCATAATCCAACAGAGCGGCAATCCGATACATCAGGAGAATTGAAACGCATAGGTAGTTTTCCGTAGCTCAGAGGATTGGGGATATAACTCGTCCAATTTGAATTTTTTGGTACAGTTTTTACTCTGGGGCTTCTATGATAGACGTAGCTACCGAATTTCAGTATTTATTTTTGCTTCAAATGATCTATAGTTACACAAGATATTAAGTTACCTTTTAACTTAATATTTTCACGGAAGTATAATTAGATCCCTTATCTAAAGCAATTTCGCTCTATTTTATAGTTCAAAATGAGAAATTTACAAAAGCTTTTCAATAAAACCATTTTCTGCACAGCTTTCTGATACAAAGACTAGATAAAATGACAATGTTAATAAATTGTCGTCATATACTCGATTTTATTACACAACTAATTTTCAAAACAAATTCTGTAAAGTAAGAAACGGTGTATCATAACACTATGTTTCTACTCTGGTATTTGCAGGATACAGCGTGAAGCTAAAAATACTTTATCTTAGCGAGTTAAGATTGAAATTTGCTTAAAATTTGTAAAAATTAACAAGCATATAAAAATTCAAAATAAATCTTTATTCAAATAGAACTTTGCAAGTTCTTTTAAATTGTCAAATGAATATATCGCTACCATCGTCTCGAAAGGTAACTCTGCTGAGAAGAGCCGGCTAGTACCTTTACAGTTGTTCTTTTCAATAGCAATGTGACCATTTTATTTTTAATTGCAATGAACAAAAATTACTTATTAATTTACCAACAAAAAAGCTTCACACAAAGTACTAACTACATAAGTCGCACAAAACATATAAAACACCTTTCACACGTCCCCCCACACTAAGAAGCCGTAACATCCCATCCAACACCTACTCAACAATAATGTCAGTCTGAATATTCCATTAGCGACAAAGAGGATAAATTATTCGTCGAGTGGAAATTAGGTGAACACTCGAGGTGATTAAATGCGGCGTGGAAAATTGTTACTCTTATGTAGCTTGATTCCGCTTTTTGCTGTTTTGTAGACAAGTTTGTACGGAGTTGTTACGATCTTGTTATAAAATACTAGTACATAATTGTCTTCTTAATTATAGTACCTATGTCAATTTTTTATATTTTTATTCAGCTCTGGTGGAGAAGTCATAAAAAACAGAGTGTCAAACACTACAATCCCTACATATCTCCTCGTCCACTGTCATCAACCTGTTCAAGCATATATGCCCTACGTGGGGTCATCATGCTTTTTATATGACCTTCCTCCAGGATTATCGATGCTGTGTTACCATCGATTACCTCTCACTAAAGTGAGAGGTAATCGATATATATTAATAATTGATATTAAAATATCATTTATTTTACCGTTCTTAAATTTTACATTACGTTTAAGTGACTAAATTCAAATGATATACGCGGCGTTTAGTTCCGCCACTTAGCACGGAATATCTTGGAAATTAGGTGGAAAATGGTATTATATATACATACTAAGTTTCATCTATCTACCCTGCTATATACGAAATAAATCGTGAAGCCATTTATTTATTTACTTAAATAAAGATAATATACTGTACAATTTATAATCATTACGATAACGTGTAAACAGCTTACATCATCACAGAAATTTATTTTCGGAACTTTCGGAAGGTCTGATTAGTGGCTTTTGCGGGTCTTTTGATTCTCGTGAAAACCGGATATTCTTACGCTCGTTAGAATCAGTGCGAATTTCGCAAATATGTATGTATGTATGTATGTAAATGTGGTTATGTTGTTCAAAAAGTTTGCCGAAATAGAAATACGGTTGATGAACGATTTGAGAGGATTTAGTATATAAGTATATATTATAAAAAGTTATATTATAAAGCTGAATACTTTGTTTGATTGATCGTACCAATCTCAATCTGTGTTGTATAGACTATAGTCCACGAATCGAGGAAGGCTATAGGCTATATTACATCAAGTTAATAATGTCAATTGTAACGAGTCATTTTACATGTGTCATACATAAATTTAAATCATTTTTATTCCACTACTAGAGCGAAACCCGCAGACTTAATTGTTATTGAAATTTTGGAAAAAACTTCGTCTAATTAAATCTAAACATTTTCGTTTATTCTTATTCTAATTCTATTTTAATGTTTTTTTTAATGTCATAAAAACAATATTATTTTTTAGTGCCTTTGATATTTATCAAAAATAACTTACCCAAAAATGTCACCAAATAGCATAACTATTTACTTACCTGAAACGAAATATAAATTTATAGTTAAATATAGTATACAATTATAAATTTAAATATAAAATTTTAAAAAAAATCTATAAAGGACAAATTATATCTTAGGGTTCGTACAGCTTGATGTCACATTCAAATTCAAATAATTTTATTCAAAGTAAGAATATATAATTCATTTTTTGAACTTCAAAAACATTACCACCGGTTCACTAAAGTTAATGCCTCAGACCAAAACACTTTAAAAACTTTTATCCAGCATACATAATTATTAGCCTATTTGTTTTTGTATTGAGTTCCGTAATACCTCAGAGTGTCTTAAATGTAGGCTTACTTGGCATAATATTGGCATAATATACTTGGCATAATTCGCCATTCAAAAAATATACCATGAACAAATTTGAAAAAGAGTATATTTTATTTTAGAGTATGCCAAGCATTCTGTGGAGGAACTGGACAGGAACTTCATTTACCGATGTTATGGTACCGTAACGTTGAGCATTGAGTATCGGAACGTGAATCCACTACCATTGCATTAACATCCAAATACATATATGTATATATATATATATATATATATATATATATATATATATATATATATATATATATATATATATATATATATATATATATATAAATATATATTTATATATATATATATATATATATATATATATATATATATATATATATATATATATATATATATATATATATATATATATATATATATATATATATATATATATATATATATAAAATTATATATATATTATTCCGACACTACCCCGATTCATTTCCATAGTACTATGATTTCATCACTTCCAAGCGTTTCTCGCGTCATTTAAAATGTACAATAGGTTAGATTTGAGCCCTTTGTGTGATAGGGTCAGGGTCTGGGGTGAAGAGTGCCTAAAACGTAAATGACACTTAATGGATCAGTTTTACAAATGTACTAAGTAAAGGTTACTATTCTGTAATTTTTTTATATATATAAATATATTTTTTTTGTAACAAATTCAACTCTTGGAACCATTACTTATAAGAAATGGAAAATAGTCTATCTGACCACAACCACGACGACGACGATGACCACGTAATGTACAGTATTCGAAACGTCTAGAAATATATTTATGAATATATTATTATAAACTATTCGATTAATCCGAGTCTGACATGGAGGTGGCGGGCTGGATTTCCATTCTGATGAATTAATTATTTCGATTTTCTCGCTCTGGTAACAAAACAAAGCACGGTGTTAAGTTTCGCCACGCACATGACACGCAATATCCCGAAAATTGGGCAGGATTGGGGATTGGACTGTCCTAGCACTAGGTTCCCTCTGCCTACCCTGCTGCAATACAGTTTTAGGCTAAAACAATTTTAATTAAATTAATTTATTTTAAATTAACATATTGTTAATAATCAGAATCAGAGAGAAATCTATTTTAAATATATGACATATATTATATGTATGTAGATATAGACATATTAGTTATGCTCAAAACTCTAAGTTAACAAGTTATTACTTTAAACTCGCAAAACTATTCAGTTTACAGTTCATTGATTCAAATAGTTCAATAATTGGATCACTTATCGAACACTCAAAACTATAATCTCGTTATTTTCTTTAAGAAATATAAAATCCAAGGAATAAAAGGCGATATTAATATCGAAGTATTCGAGAATACTCCTCTGGCCACTACTAATAAATGCAGGAGGGTTACGACTCTTACGTCGGCACGAGTGTTTCATCGATATATTTTATTCAATACCTTTTAAATAATTAATTTGTAATCTATATGAGCTTTCAAACAGAACTTAGGCTTGAATACATTTTTGGTTAAAAAATATTTTATTTAACTGTTAAATTTACTTATTTTGTATTATTTACGAAGTAACGCGTTTGTTGTAGGTTCACTGTTTTGTACCTTTTTGTTAGCGTTGGTAAGACGTGCGGGATTGAATTGTGTACCACATTATATTCTATATGTGTGTGTGTGTGTTTGTGTGTATGTGCGCGTGTGTATGTATGTCCTGTAGCGTGTAGGAGGAAAAAATGATATATTAATCTTTATTTTAATAATAAATCATATATTAATTTAAACACGAAATCAACCAAAGGTATAGAAAGAAAGAAAAAATGACATGAACTTAAATAATTCCAAGCGCCATAAAATAGCCCATTACCAGATTCAACTTGTGAAAAGTTTTCATTGCATTTTAAAATAAATTTTCCTACAAATTTCCTGCGTCGAGTCTGCAAAAGTCCATAAATATGACCTTTGATAAAACGGTAGTAAGCTGCAAAGAAGCTTACTCTGTTAAAACATTTTTAAAGATGTGTGTGAATTTGAAATAAACGTATGGAAAACGATGTCGACATGATATTATGTGGAAGAACCCGATATGCATCGGGTTGAATCTATTTTATACATTTTTAGAGTTCCGTAACTCGAATGAAAAAACTAAGCAATTGTAGGATTGCTTTGTTCTTCGTCCCTTTGTTTGTCGGTTTGTCTGCCTCTCTTGTACGAAAAACGAAGTACCGAGATTGAGCTAAAATCAATATCAAATACTCTACTACATTTACAGTCCTTTGGAGCAAAGTAAATCAAACTTGTAAGTCAACGGAATCAAAAGCTATGGCCGTTTATGCTCCATATTTGACGCATATTTTAAAGCAGCATAATCGGAACCTGCTGCCAATAGCGTTATAGTAAAAATAAAGAGAAATATCCTTAAATTGGTTATTTATAAACATATCATAGAAAAAAACCGCCGCAAACTTATATGTGTAGTTCATTACATACAAAATGAGTGAATATGCCCGCAAAATTATGTTTGTCGAGTCGTACTTCCTGTTGACCTACAATGCTTAAATTATTACGGTAACCTCAGTGCGCAAGTCAAGATATTTCTTACATTTATTAATATATGCAGTCTTTATAAAAAAAGGTTAAATATAAATCATTTGATTTCTTAATACAACTGCATTCATGGCATAAAAAAGCTCCCGTATTTAATAGGGTAGGCAGGCATAATCTATATAACATTCTTCATTGTACTAAAAAAAATCTGGTAATTATATCGGTCTATTTTATAGTTATTGTGTAATAGAAAATGGAATAAAAGCGCTGCATTTTATCCTTTTTATTATAAACCGGCATCGTTTTCAACTAGAAAAAGCGCTTAAAGCTATCAAAATTTCATGATCAAAAGCTTAAATCCATATTAAGAGTGAAAGCTGAACTAATATTCTGCTAACATGAAGCATAGAAGAGAGCTTACTTTTGGCTGTAAGCCAAGTTAGTAGGCAAAATGAGGCAGATTTACAGTAAAACAATATTAAATTCAATTTTCGTGTTAGACTATTTCGCGATAGTTGTGGGTTTGAGTTCGAGAAAACGTCCTAAATAACCATAAAAAAATCTTTTCATGAAAGCTTCCATATTCTGAGTAAGTCAGACCAGTATTTATCCAGCAGTGGACAAATACAGGTTAATTATAATGATTTGGTTTCGCCATATATTGAAATATACATTAAAAAAAAGTTATTTCTGCCTTAAGAACCTATAAGATAAATATAAAATTATAATTTTAGACCGCTAAACAAAATCCTTCGAGCCAATATCTATATTTACCAGATTTATATCAAAATTTCACTCAAATTTCATTATAAAATAAATAATATAAAATAGCTGTTAGTCAATAATCAAATACTTAGTTAACTAACTTAGCTGTTGTATACAATGGTGTCATGTTTCAATAGAGATTTATCCCTTTACTGTACCGCCCGATCTTTTCATATATTTTAATAAAAATAATAAATATTGGTATATGTTTTAATAAAAAAACGGTGCTATAACTTTTACTTTTACCATTAGTCATAAGTGATATGTGTTTTTCTATTGTTTTTAGCTTCACGCTGTATCCCGCATTAGACAGACAATACATTCCTCGTTTTCCCGCATAGGAGAAGACGTTACGTGTACGCCTCGGAATCTAATCCACAATCATCGCTTTTACAGTCAAACGATATATTTATATATTTATAAAAAACCTTTGAGGTGTAGTGTCGGTTATAATTCATTTAAACAATACATGCAAATTCATAATCAATGCTATAAATACTATAACAGAAAAAAAATTATAAACAATTTCCAAGAGACCCGCTCTCTTGAGTTACAATACAAATATCTCTATATTCATTTTTATATGTACGTATGTATTTATGTGCTTTGTATTCTTAATCCAATTTAATTAATATAAAAGCAAACCTACATAAAAAAAACTAGCTCCTCAATAAAATCGACTAGCAACATTGCGAGAGGAAATGCTATTTTTCCTTGCCGTTAGATTTTCTGCATCTGTAGAATAGTATTGGGCGTTATTGGACCGTAGTGAATTATACAAGTGGCTGCTTGGTTCGCCGCATTCGAGTGTAAATGGTATTACCATTTTGGACACCAAAGAAGTTAGCGTTGGCATATTCAATTTTGCTTTTAGATTAGAAAAAAGTATTAAATTGGAAAAAAATATATCTATTTGTTTTGGTGTGGATTCGATTTTTATTCATGGGAATATATTGTAGGTTTACGCTTTATCCCAGAGTAATAGTGGTCTTAGTGTTAAAACAGTCTGTTCTCTTCCTTCTTCCCTTCTCTCTACAGTCTAGATACTTCGTCTTCGTGTAACTCGCTCGGACTTTGTCTATCAGAGCAAATATTATTAATTCTCCCAAATAGGAATCGACTACATAACCACCAGGATTGCAGGCAGATACTGTCTACGCCACAATGGCGTCGAGAATATTTAAAATACTTTTTCCAGCAAGACTAAGTGTAGCGTTTCATCAACTGGCACGCAGTATTACCAAAATCAACCACAAATGGCCTTTCCAGTGCCTTAACGCTCGGTTGGCTCCTTGCCTAGCCTACTTTATGCAGGAAATCTATGAATAGTAAAACAAAGTAAATATTTTTATTATTATTTTACTTTAATTCTCCTCTTAAATCCCCCTTCTACTTATTTATGTGTTTGTTTTCTATTTCCCCATACAACTTGTCTTCAATATTACTGGCTCATATCCAAATATTGTTATAAATTATTATATGAGAGTATAAAAGTTATATCACGTCTCTTATAAGAGCACTTTCAACCTCTAGTGACCTTGGGAATATTTGAAGGTTAAGCTTATCGTGCGAAAATCTCTATATAAATTTCACAAAGGAAATAAAATTCGCTTTGTGTTAATTTTCTATAAAAATATTGACTTAAAGCTGTTCTTAAGTACAAATAGTATAATTAAGTTTTCATCTTCACGCATCGCTCCTTACATAATAGTATCAAGCCACTTGGTTATCCGCTTTCCACCTTAGAGATTGCGTGTTGCGGAACTCAACGCTGCTCTTTATAAACATAAAAATAAATTATTCATAGCCAGATACTGTCCTACTGCGCCACTATGGTTAAATATAGGATAAAGAAATGCATACATTTTAATTTTCAAAATGGCATGTTATCAGTATTTGTTATCTCTTATTAAATAACATATCATTATTTACAAGAACTTGTTTTACTTTCTTAACTTTAGCTTCATACCTAGATTCGTAGATGCTGGCAGGAGAGAGGATCAAATGAGACCATCTGATCTCCCATTTTCACACAAATTCGATACATTGCGGTATAGTGTGCTTGTAAAGTAACAGCTCGTCACCAATTTATCAATTTAAACATTAAACATTAGGTAAAACATAAATAAAAGAAAACAAATTACGGCCAAAAATGATTCAACACATCTAAGAAAACTGAAATAACATTTAACAACAGTGTATTTTACACCAACCCTCTACTGTAATTTAGAGCTCGCGTTAATTATTTCTGAAGGATTTTAGATGAAAATAAGGATGATTTCCTCGAAAAACCAAAGTGCCTTATAAATTGTCCGTATCGCCCTTCAGGATTGTAATCCAGTATTTAATTACTAGAAAATCAGGCGGCGAAATTAGGAAGGCTTCCACCTGCCTGATAACGTTTGAATATTTTAACAAAGCTACCCTCCTGCAAAGTGGTTAATTCTAAATTTTATCGTATGTTACATATTCTGTATCTGTGTAGGACAAATAATTTAAATATTTTAAAAAGAGGCCGTCGTGGCGCAGCGGCACAGCTTGTGACTATAAATGTGACGGTTGTGAATTTGATTCCCACTCGAGGGGGTCATATATATATATATATATATATATATATATATATATATATATATATATATATATATATATATATATATATATATATATATATATATATATATATATATATATATATATATATATATATATATATATCATTATCATTCCTTTGCCCTGGTGAAAATAAGATCTTTGCGTCTTGAAATTTGAAGAACAGAGTGTCTTTACACTAGTATCCAATTATATTGGTATCCAATTATATTTGACATAGATTTAGGTGAACAAAATGCGGAAGTAATTAAATATTTAATCATTATATACTGAAAACTATTTTTTACTTATGTTTTAATAATTAATCCATACAAAAAAAAATATATGAATGCATAAAAATTAAAAACGTAGTGGAATTTGAAGTGGAAAGCCTGTTTTTCTCGGTTTGGTCACCAGAACGCTTGTAAAGTTTCCAAGAGGCACTGGTTCAAATCCCGTTACAGTACGCTTAAAATTTTTTACGTTTTTTTATACATTTTTCAAATTCTTACTTATCACTAGAGTCTCTTTTGCTATCCTTAAACAAGATATATGAGCGAAAAAGCAAAAATATAAAATAAAATACACAGTAAATAGCCGCTCGAGTTCGTGTTAAATTGTTAATTTAAATTTGCAGGACGGTGGCATTGGCAAATTCGATTACCGTGACATCTTCCAAAAAACGAGGAAATACATCTAACGAAATGGAATTTAGCGAAATTCCGTCCCTTCAATTCTGTAGGCTTATTCTGCAAGAGTTTCGCCTTAATTTAGCTTTGTTAACATAATTCTTATATATATATATATATATATATATATATATATATATATATATATATATATATATATATATATATATATATATATATATATATATATATATATATATATATATATATATATATATATATATATATATATATATATATATATATATATATATATATATAGCATAAAGGAATACCTTATATACTCATACTGGAATAGGTGATAAAAATTTAAATTCTAAAATATGTTTTTCCTAAATCCTATGATATATTATCTTGTAATATAGTTACATTTTATATGGAATTTGATTCTCAGATTATATTAGAAAAGAAGATTCGGAACTTTAAATGACTTTATTAAAGTGCGGCGGTAAGATCCGCCACTCAATACGTCGTGTCTCGAATCCAGAGGAGAATAGAGTGTTGTAAAACTCCCGAGGGCGGAGAGGGGAGACGGCATCTGGGCAATGCTCTCTGAGCGTGGGATCCACAGATGCCCATTAATATGGGCTTGTTATCGTGTTGGGCTTGGGGTCAGGTATAATCAAGTAATTGGATTAGGCGGTCAGCCTTGCCATCCCCTGGTTTCTTAGAGGAGGCTTAGGTGACCAGCGGCCTGAGCAGCAGCTCAGGAGTCGGGTCTTTTGTTATTTTTAAGTTAATATAAATAAAAATTTCTCTGGAATGAAGCCCACATGCAAAGCAATTACAGTCAGATGCTGTTTCACTACGCCATAACGGCTATAACTTTTTAATTAGCCGAGTTCAAAAAAGGATGACGTTTCTCAATTCGTCCATATAATATATGCTTATTTTATGTGTGTTCCAGGGTAACTTGATCTTTTAAAGATCGAAGAAAGATATTTTAAGGGTGGTACCATGATATGGCAACCAGCATCTGATGATTGCTTTTTACGGAAATAGACGGAAACTGTCGATAATCGTAAAAGCGATTAGTGCGTTTAAATTTTTCCATAAAGTAATTTATTTAAAGCACTACAGTTATGATAAGCCATCACTAAAATATTTTTTAACTAAAATTGACATCAAAATTAAACTATAAATTAACTTAGCACAAAGTAATACGTTAAACTTAAATTATATAAATAGTGTAAGTATATATATTTTTTAACTTTACAGTGTTCTAATTTCCGCTTATGTCGGATTTTGTCCTCTTACATCGAGGAAAGTAATTAATAAGAATATATAGAACCCACGGACATCGCGTTTACAGTCAAACACTGCCCCACTGTGTATATAGTGTATATTTTGATAATTACTATAGTATACCTGCATAATAGATCAATCGTGGGCGTCGGCGTATGGTAAACAGATAATACCGGAAGTACTATTTACGTTATCAACACGCTGACTCATTGCCGGAAGACGGGGTGCTACTAAAAATAGAACTATCGGAGTTGTAACTTGGTTTTGTGGTTCCGTATAGATTTTTGTATTTTAACGTTTAAGATTTTAAACAACGAGAAGATTGTTAGGATATATTGTATTTTCTTTCACGCTTTATTCCTCCAGAGAACCGAGAGTTAAGACACTCTGTTTGCCTTTTTCGAAATTCGTCGAAATTTCGAGACATTTGGGTGTTTAGTGGTGGAACTCACCCATACACTTTTCTTATTACCAGAGCGAAAAATGAAAATTATTAATTTCCTTAAGGAGGAATCAAACCCACAATCGCGGCTTCAATCAGATGTTGTTTGTCGTTTGCTGGAAGCTGGAACGGTATTTAGTAGAATCCTAACGTACAATGTAAAGATATCATTAACAGTATTATCTAGCGTAACATTTTATATATATATATATATATATATATATATATATATATATATATATATATATATATATATATATATATATATATATATATATATATATATATATATATATATATATATATATATATGAGAGTTATTTTAACAACGAAATTCAATAAAAGCACACAGAACTTATATCTAAAATCATCAATAAATAGCGAATTAATTATTAAATAAATATTGAAGTAAAATACGATACGATTAATAACAATGCCTATTCAAAATATCGATTCCTTCATAAACAAACAGACAAATAGACTTAAATTTACAAGATATTAGATAACCATTACAACGTGGAATCCTAATAACTAGAAAATTGAGCTATTCAATTTTGAACTTAACGTTTAAAGGCAAAAGATTGAAAATAATTTTCTGTAAGTTTGTAACGTCTTACGTGTCACCGGTGGTAGTAAAGCGATCGGACTTTATTAGTTCTGTCTATAAACACGGCAGAGGCCATAAAACTAAGTTAGTATTGGGATAAACAATGTTTTTAATAGTGGGAACTAAAATTTTTGATGTAAAATAATGCATAGTAAATATATTATCATATTTATATGCAAAATAAATACTTAGGCCGTCGTGGTGCAGCGGCACAGCGGCTGGCTGTAAACGTGACGGTTTTAGGTTCGATTCTTACTCGATAGAAGTATTTTAATTACCTCGTTGTGGTGGCAAGACATCGCGCGGCATTTTTTTTTTTAAATACCTACTTAACAAACTACCTTTTCGATATATTTGTCTACACTGATATATGAGGGACGAAGCGCGTATCTGGACAATCGTGAAGTGGTGGACTGGCATTGAGATCCGTGACATAATACGCAATGTTTTCGATTTGTAAATGGATAACGGACAGCTTGGCACTATTTTCTTCTAGCTGACCCTGCGGGATAGTTTGAAGCTAAAAATAAATAAATGAATATCTGGATAGAGTAATTTTTTTTAAATCTTATTATACCTCAGAGCGCTGAGAAGATCAAACCTATATTACAAATCAACTTAGACAAATATAAAGCATACTCTGCTTGATAACTATAAGAAACACGTAAAAAAATACTCAGTAACAAGTAAAAGGATCTAATAATTTATTATATGGCCATTACCAATAACATAATTATGATCAAACAAAATATATATACGTGTACAACACGTATAAGAATTTGAATGTAGCTAGACTCCACTCCTGACTTACTAATACGTTTTCTAACATTTTTTTCTATTTCGAAACTAATATGGAATAACGTTTTAAAACGGTAAATATATTATAAGACAGGAGATCAAACAAAAGAAGAGAGAGAGAGAGAGACCTCTCTGATCTCTCTTAATCAGCCAAATATATGCTAAGTTAACCAATCAGATCAATTATTATAGTGTAATTATATAATTAATTACAAATTCAGATTATCCATAGAATATACAGAACGGATCCAAAAAGCTTGCAGAGTCGTGTTTCATTCCAACATTTCGTTGGTTATTACAAGCTCTTAGAGTAGAAACGCAAGGTTTTAAACCCTCTTAATAATTAAGTCACAAAATGTAAATCCTTAATACCCTTGAAAACTGTTTTTAGGAAATCTCTTTGTGAAAATGCGAATGCCCAGGACCATTTTAAATCTGCTTTCGGTGAAGTAAATTTTCTCATTCGAATTTTTGATTTGAACGCTTTAAGCTTTTTTAAGAGAGCTTTTTTGTTGCTGTTTGTGTTTGTAAATGTTTATTTTTTTTAATTGTCTACACAAATATACATATATGTATATTATGTAAATTTAGATCGTTTATAGTTTTTATCTCTATGCCATGGGTACAGTAAGCTTGCAGAACCCAACCCTAACTAGTTTGTCTACCAACTAAACCAGGGAAATATTTTAAATATAAACATCAACATGGCTATCGCGTGTCCTGTCAGGCACTTCCTAAATACCCCACCAAGGCATTACTATTATAGAATTATACGGACAAGTCCTATTATTAGACTATAATATTATAATTACTAATAATAATTATAGCTTAAGTTAAGAAGATTAAAATAACTATGTCTATGATAATGTTTGAAGGTCACGTGTAAAGCGTGAGGCCTGAAAAGCTTAATCTTAATGATTAAGCTTTTCAGGCACGTGTCATAAATTGGATGCTAACGTAAACTGTATTTAGTTAAATAAAGTGTCTCAACTGTATTCTCTGTATACGCAGCAAGATATGGTGGAGAATATCCCTATATACGTACGTCTTTCGCCTCATCCTGTCCTGTCGTGTCATAACTTCTTCATACAAGCCCTTCGGAAGGTTCTCAGATAAAGCCCAGTGATTTATCAAAATATTTGTAATTTCAAATCACTGTTGTTTTTATATATATTTTTTCAGCTCCACGCTGTGTTCCACATATAGTAACATAGGCAAAGGAAACATATTGTTAAAATTGTCTTTTCCCCACATTTTTTTGTAATGTGATGGAATTCAACGTCCTCAGTCTACCAGAATGGAAAATTTTAAATAAGCCAATCCCCTGAAGGGGTATCGAATTAGCGACCGTCGTCATGTTTACAGTCAGACGCTGCTCCGTTGCATTGCAATGGCATCAATATATAAAATGGTATATTTCTTGCAAATTTCAAGTTTATATGTCAGGCATTGGTATGCAAATAAATGTCACACTCTATGCATATAAACTTTGAACTGAAACGCACTCGCATAAAATAAATGAGTTAAGCCAAACGTAAACTTGCAAAGCTTTGACAAGGAGTCTAGTAATAGGTACGCTAAGGTATTATAGATAACGTGTATCATACAAGGTGTATCCTGTAATTTTGTTTGTATGGACTATATCCCGCTATATTTGTTATATAGCGGGATATAGCCCATACAAATAAATAGTATGGCTATATTTTTTTCGTACCTCCTCCCCTCATCCTCCAATCCTCTCTTAGTGTTTCCATAAACTCCTCTAGGTTGGTATGTCCAAATGCTAGGTTTCTGTGCCAGTGCCGGAAGAATTTTATGTATATAATATAGATACAGATTGTATAATATTATATATATATATATATATATATATATATATATATATATAATATATATATATATATATATATATATATATATATATATATATATATATATATATATATATATATATATATATATATTGTGTTATATATAAATTAAAATAAAATATCAACATTCACTCATATTACTGAGCAAATATAAAAATACAGGACGATTTACAATTAATAACTAGTAATATTAGTTAGTTTGAGTAGTCCGTTGGTATTCTGGTACAATTACTAATAGACTGCCCAACGCCAATGTCTCTCTATTTCTCTTTTTCTATCAGTGTGTGTGTGTGTGTGTGTGTGTGTGTGTGTGTGTGTGTGTGTGTGTGTGTGTGTGTGTGTGTGTGTGTGTGTGTGTGTGTGTGTGTGTGTGTGTGTCTTTGACAAATGTATTTCTTATTTAAAAAAAAAATTATTAAATTAATAAATTAACAACTATATCTAAGCACCATCATTTCAAATACTTGTAGCACAGTGATAAAATGTTGGATGCGGGTACGGTCCCCATTAAGTCGAATTATTTTAATTTCTTTGCTCTGACAAAACACGGCCTTGATTTTTGCCGCTCAACACGCTAAGTCACAATTTCTAGCGGAAAGTAGTGTTTTGATCCTATGCCTAATCTGCGACATATGGAATAATATATGAAGCTAAAAACATATAATATACGTTATTAATCTGTTACAACAGATGTTCTTCCATATTCCCTAAAGAGCTTCCTAAAGAGTTATAGCGTATAACCATTTAGAAACCAGGCAAAACCAGGTCATAATGTAAGTAATAACAGTTAGAACGACGGTCGTTCCACCGGCCTACACAAATATAGGAACATATAAAACATAATCGACCACTTTATCTGACACACGCGCGACTAATGACAAAGAACGTGTCGCGGCGTTAATGATTTAGCTGTTACGATCACGATTACGATTTGTCGTACGAGTAAAAGTCGTATATTTAAAAAAAATCTAACAAAGGCTTTTTTCTTTTACTTTTATTATAAAGATAGGATCTAATTTTTAATAGCGTGTGGTTATACGCTATCCAAAATTTAAAAAAAAATATATAAATAACAGTGAATTTTAAAAATTTCGCACAATTTAGTCCACGATAATGGTAAAAATTAATTTGTATTCCTCGAAACCTAAGCTATTAAGCAAAAAGCAAGCCTTAAGCAAAAGCGGATAAAGAAAAGAACATTGGTGACCTGTTATTGTATAATTGAAATTTAGCCTCACTTGACTATACAAACATTTTTATTTGAAGAATAACTTTTGCCTTTTTTTCATTTTGCTTTTCATTATCACTATCCGCTTGCTTTCAAAATCGTAATCAAGATTTTTTTAGTTTAACTAACTTCATGAAGCAGATAATTATAAA
This sequence comes from Dione juno, assembly GCA_037127375.1. Classification (NCBI taxonomy): domain Eukaryota; kingdom Metazoa; phylum Arthropoda; class Insecta; order Lepidoptera; family Nymphalidae; genus Dione; species Dione juno. Next base: position 299,135 of record JAXRJS010000032.1, on the reverse strand, counting down.
TTCATTCAATTTAAAAGAAACTCTTTTACTAGATTAATTGCGACAATTAAAGATCTTATTACTAGGTAATTCAAAATTCACATGAATGTGTTATTTTCACTGGTAAAAAAATATCAGATAAAATAATATCAATACACTATAATTAAATACACCGAACAAAATATAATAAAAAAAAAAAAAGAATAAAAAATCCCAATACCAAACAGGAATTATAAATAGTAAATAAATATAATCATTCTTTAAATTTTTTTGATAAGTTTAAAAAAAAAACCATTTTAATATATATTAGCCGTATCGTATCGTACTTCATAAATGGTTATAAAACTCGAAATAATCGTTACATGTGAATCATGAGATAGTTGCTGTATGCGAGTAAATTATTTCGCTGATCCGTAAATAAGTGCTGACTTCAATTGTAATTTTAAAACCAATTCTATTTTATTTGCTTTTGTGTATGAGATGAGAGTGTATATATGTATAGTATAGTATAGTGATGGGAAAAGATATATATTTTTAGAAAACGTCTAAATTTGAACGTATTTATACTTGAACTTGTGCCTCTTGAAAACCTTTCAAGAACCTCGATTTGGTAAGGATTATTTCTCATAAATTATGAAATTTATTATTAATAATAAATTAATTATTAATAATAAATAAAAATAAATTTTAATAATAAATTTAAAAATGTAAAGAATTATGAGAATAGTATATGAACACTATATAAACTCTTTGAATCGAATGAATCACAGTTCAGTCTCTCTGGACTGGACAAAAACAAAATGCAGCGTTGACTTTCGCCACGCAATGATATCTCGAATTCTGATAATATGCTGACACTGGGAACTCTCCGCCTACCCTGTTCTATACGGGATGCTAAATGCATATTACATTATCTTATATCCACATATATACAATTAGTGTTTAAGATTAACATACAAATATTTATTTTATTATTTTTATTTAGGTTATGGACTGAACTTGCGACCTCAAAGCAATCAAAATACTAACAAGTATATAAATAACAGGATATTTAATACAAACAAGGCAACCAAATATCGTATTAATTAATAATTCGCAACCATAGAGTAGCGAGGGGATATATAATATTAATTAATTGATAATAAAGAATTAATGGGAAAACTACTCCATGACGTTATGTTCACGCGTTAATAGTCCGTCGAGCTGATGTAGCTTTCATTAAAATTTTAACAAAAATGTATGTATATGGAGATAATTAACTGTACCGAAGCGTCGTGGCGTATAGCGTTTGATTTTAAAGACGGTTGCGGGTTCGATTACCACTTAAAGAGAGTGACCTGTTTCGCTTCCGCTACTCAAAATATATTTTTTTCATTATTTAGTTTGTAAGGATAATTGTTACTATCATATTATTTTTTGGAAAATTTTTCTCTCACAAAAATTTTTGCATGTGGTGTTTATCGTAACAAACATATGTATAGTTCTTTTATTTTATTTTGAGTGTAAATGTACAAATGTTACTTAAAAACTGTACTGTACTTATGTGATAAACCAAATAATAAATAAATAAATAAATATGCAATGTCTCAAAAGTAAAGTGGCAGCCATTTGTTTACTTCAGATAGTAAGTTTTTCGACAAGTAAGTATAGTGATTACGACCTATCCCACCAACACTTGTCGTTCAAATTGACTTAAACTAAGGTTTTAGTTTTTTAAAGCCTATCTAGAAACAAGTAGAGAATAAAGTGATAACCAGTAGGTATACTCTATTATTTCTGAAGCAGAGATTAAAAAAAAATACATATTCGCATAAAAAATGGTTCCGTATATTTATACAGAATACACGTGTTAATTACATAACAAATAATTTTTATTAAGCCTGAAACGTAACTGACCGTGGCAATTCATTAGCGATGTAAATAATAGGGTTTCAACGTACATTGGCTTTTGTAACCTTGTGAATTAAATATTAAATCTCTCATATAAAATTATACTAAATTTATTTTATGTTTTTCATTTAAATTTTTTACCACCACGTGGCACAGCAGCTGCATGTAAGCGCGACGGTCGTGGGTTCGATTTCGATTCGAGGACAATGAATTATTTAAAAAAAAATTCTCTATCTCGTAACAAAACAAACTGCGACGTTGAGTTTCAATGCGCAATGTCTCGAAAGATGGAAAGCAGAGAACGGAGCGTCTTAGAGAGCTTCCCACTGACACTAGATGGAAATTAGATAAAAACTAGATATATTAACTAAATCGATATATCGGAGGTTGAGATATCTGTACACACAATAATTGTGGGTTCGATTCCAACTCGGGGAAAAAAAGAAAATTTTTTTCTTAGTATCTCAACTTACTAAACAAGATTTAAAAATGTGTAAGAATATAAAATAACTACAATATTTATTGCTCGAAAAATCTTGTTACAAAGTATCTTTTGCAAGCTGTACTATATATATAAGAATTAGCATATAAGAATATTGTTATGATTGAATTAAATTTGGTTCAACTGGTCAATATGCAAGTCTAAAAAGTACTGAAAGTCCAAAACGTAGTGACTTACCACTCAGTTTAATAATATATTCTACAAAAACAATTAAATAATTATATATAATGGTTTATATAGAAAAAAAGTTAAGCAAGTTACCTATAGAGGTAATTCAAATGAATGTTTCGCATGTAATAATTTTCCCTAATAAATGACTAAACTAAATAACTAAATTAAACTAAATATCTACTGGCTAACTAACTAATAGAACTATTTAAATAACTTCACATACAAAAAGTCGAATCACTTAGTTTCGTAACAAGTACAAATGCAAATATGCTTAAAGCATTAACTGCGAACTAGCCGACACTCGATGAAATCCTCATTTTAAATAAAACAGTTTTACTGAATCAGATTTATGATTCATTTTATGTTACCAATTAAATTCTAGAGCTGTTGTAGAGCGTTCATTAATAAATACGTAAATATCCATTTTTGGGTTAATTGATGAGAAACTAGAAAACTATATATACATATATATATATATATATATATAATTAAAGGCTACAAAAAACAATTTTGTACAGGTTATATATAAATATATATAACCTGTATATATATATATATATATATATATATATATATATATATATATATATATATATATATATATATATATATATATATATATATATATATACTATATATATATATATATTTGAAAGAAGCTAAAACTACACTCAAAAGATTATCTGTTTGTCAGTTTGTCTGATACTAGTTACATAAACTACTCAGGTCCCCATTTCTCGCTAACATTCGTGACAACGTGGAATAGACAGGTATACCAACAATATATAAATAAATCTGGCCAAATAATGTGAAGACGGTATACAGTATATATTATAAGCTTATGCCTTCAAAAAGGAGTAATTAGCACAATAAAAGAAGCAATAATATTCAATATGTATGTATGTATGTGTGTTCGTTCATATGTAATCAAGTTTGGACAATAGCTTTTACTTATAAAATAAAGCATGGTTAAACTCAACCATTCAACACTCAACGTGATGTATTCATATGACAATTGAAAAACTTAAAGAATTCTTCACTTTTTCTTCTTCTTCAGCTGCAAAATCCTTAACAAAATTATAACAATAAATACTCACCGCCTGTATGAAGAAGTCCTTATGCAAAACGCTGACTATACCGAAGTTGGTGAACTTGAACACCCTATCCATGATCCACATGAGGTTAGACAGGACGCCAGGTCGAGGGTTCCAGGCTGCCATCAGCATTGGCACGTCAGCTGTACTCTGGTGGTTGGCTAGCACGAGTGTTCGTCGGTTAGTGCACGCGGCTGGCTCGTCACCGGTTTCTACGACTGAAAAGAAGGAAAGGACATTTATTAGAATCTGTTCTTAAGTATCTTATATTATAAATCTGAAAAGCTTGTTTGTTTTAACGCGCTCATCTCAGGCGGTGTGAATTGAAAATTATTTTTTTGTTAGATAATAAATTTATCGAGATAGGGGGATAGGGGGAAAGGGGAAGGGGAGGGATTCAATTAAATTTGGTAGTGTAATGATTTCCTTTTTAAAGCACTAAGTTGTTTAACCCTTGGATGTTAGCCTTAGCAAGATCAAGGGCAGCAATAAAAATTGAAACACTATTATACAAATTATCAATATTGCCATAGCGAAGTTGGTACTAGTTCCACTGAACACAATTGTTGCGAGTTTAAATCTATCTTAGGCTAGTAATAGAATAGAAAATTTATTCTTGATATATTCAAAGCTTCTACAAGTAATTTATTTACGTACTTATTTATTTATAGCAAATAGTTCACCTACAACACGTACAAAAAACCAGCAAATTAAAAAAGGAGTGATTTGTCACTCGGCTTTCTATACACTCTGTGATATAATAATAAAATAACAACTAAAACTACAAAATTTATAGGAAAATACACATTATTATAAAAGCAAATGTTGAAGTAAATCGAGTTCACATCAACCGTTCGATCTCGCGATAAGCTCGAAATCTTTGTATAACGTCGCATTCAATTTGTAAGAATGTAGATACAGTGGTATACTCGTATATGTATGATTTATATCCAATAAAGTTTTAGTTTTTGTCTGTGATTTTGCAATAAAAAGCTCATATTTCTAATATATGTTATGCTAATCTTTAAGCTTCACTCTGTATCCCGCATAAAGCAAGATAGGCAGAGTGTTAAGACACTTTGATCACACTTTGAATTAAGGCACTTCGTTCTAGGTTTTCGGTCTTTCGAGACATTACATGTTGCGTGGCGGAGCTCACCACCGCACTTTGTCTGGTTAACACAGCCAGGAAAATTAATATATATATATATATATATATATATATATATATATATATATATATATATATATATATATATATATATATATATATATATATATATATATATATATATATATATATATATATATATATATATATATATATATATATATATATATATATATATATATATATAATAAGTCTGTTTTAATGATTACACAACTTGGTTATGTTAGGTGTCATCACAGTTAAAAAATTTTTAACTGTGCACACGGAAATGCGCAGCCTTGAAAACAAGGCCAAGGCCAAGTCGTACGGCACGCAATATCTTTATGCGACGGAAATCGAATAACAGAATGTCTTACATAAGTTTTTGAAGAAAAGCCATTAAGCTTTTCTTTAAAGCTTATGTAACATTTTGATTTTAAGCTTTTTGTACCGACTTCATCATATATAATACACGCATCACCGACTCCTTACACGAAAATCGAACCCAAACTAACCTCAAAGCTAAACTAGTTCCTCAAACCATTTAACATTTTATTACTTCAAGTTTAATGCAAATACCGTCGCCACGTAGTCTGCAATATAACTCTTACAGAAGCTCTTATATTACTAGCGTTATTAAACTGACCGAGATTGTTTGTACAGAGCTGAATAGTGAATACATATTTATTTGCTACCGCTTAGATGCGGTGCTTGCGGAACGTGACAGGAACCTTCTAAATATAGAAATACTATAATATTTCCATAATAATATATTTATTTATTACTGGAAACGTTTTTTTTTAGCTTCACGCTATATCCCGCTTTTATCAAGATAAACAGAGAATAATCAGTGATAAGACACTCCGTTCCCCGCTTTTCGCCTATCGGGACGTTGAGTGTTGAGTGACGGAACTCATCGCAGCGTTTTGCCTTGTTACCAGAAGGAATAAACTGAAAGTAATTCATTTCCTCGAGTGAGAATTGAACCCACACCTGCAGTGAGACGCTGTGCCTTTACGCCACTACGAAGTATAAACATTGAAATGTAGCTGTAGCACTAACGAATTAAGGTTATCGAGCTACGCAATTTTTTTGTATCTCCATTTGCATCTACGAGTATAACCATATAAAATAAACATAAGCTTGTAAAAATAGTCGTCATGACAAATTGAAGGTAAACTTTTATATTTCATTAAGAAAACAGTTTCTATTTCTGGTAGCTTTTTTTTTAATTTCATAACATTTATATATCAAAAAAAAAAATTAAGAATCCCATTTATACCAATTACTTAAATGTTTTAGAACAGCCGCAAATATTACACAATAAGTAACTAAATCTGATTTGACAATGAGTAATATTAATATCTGCCTCTAAAGATAGAAACCTCAATAAACGCACAAAAATCACTTCATTTAAATAACAATTCTACTTAAAATAAATAATTCAAATCTATCTTCTTTAGCACTCCCATCTACATAAATAAGCAAAGTCACCCTCTACGAGCAAAAATGGTCATAAAAATGATTAACTTTTTTTTTTTTATGATAATCGCGGCTCGGTCACGCTATTGAGCTCTTAATGTTCGTAGAAACTGAGCTTCTTACTAACATATATAAGGAATATAGCAATTAACTCCGCTACTGAGTCCTCCGTCATAGTATAGCAGTGCTACAGTTTTTTACTGTAAAAGCGATAACTGTGGGTTCGATTCCCATTTAGGGGAGTAGATAGTTTCATTATAGAGAAACAGAACAAAGCGTTAAGTTATGCTTTGCACAGACAATGTATCGATTTCGGGATTTGGATTTCTAAAACCTGATACCAGACACCAGGTTTAGACACCAGGATCTCTCTGCCTTTCCTTCTACATGCGGAATAAGCTCTACTACAAAATGACATGATTATGACTCGGTTAGTATTGAAATTAAAGCTAGCGTGACTAAGCTAATTTTCTATTTCTACAACATAAGACTGAATGAGCTTAACATAAGTTAATTAGAATTGATTTTATATTCAATATTAAAGTTATAAATAGCGGCTTTAAGTTCTACAACTTAATACAGAACTAGCACTAGGCTCCCTTTAACTCTGCTCTACGGGAAAAAGCGCAAAACTGTTTTAAAGAACAAAAAAAAACATTTGCAACCGCCTCAAAAGATCACTTTTCCCTTCAAGTAGAAAAGAATCAAAATTAAAACACAACTTCAATTAACAATTACCTCAAAAAAGCTCATACCAAAAGCTTATTATACGTAATTAAAAAATTAAATTCAGAACTAAAAGCTAAGTAAACCTAATTTAAATAGTCTTAACCTTTGGATTACAAAGAAGTCTCTCATTTTATCCAAGAAATGCAAAACGTATTCTAAATCCTTTGTAAGTTGTTTACTAAGCGCTTGCAGGCGGAATGTTGTGCAATTACTGCTAGGGCTTGTTCAAGTTTATTAGAAATCATTCTTGGGAAGGCACAGAGAAATGGATTTTCTTTAATTTGTACTGGTATTTAATATATAAGATGCTATGATGGCACGGTTGACAGTATTTTGCTACATACGTGAAGGTTACGGGTTCGAATCCGACTTGTATTGGAATCTGTTACTCAATATACAATATCTCTAAAATGAACAGAGAGTGGAGAGTTAGTGATGACAAAAAATCAGATACGTGCAAAATTGTAATAACTAATATCCTCAAAAACTACTATCCTTCAAGAATTTTAGTATCCGGACAATATTTGAAATAATGAAACACGAATTTCATTGTAAAACTCGACAACGTTATATAGTGAATAAATATGTGATAAGAAACTGATTAACTATAGTAAACTATACCACGTTTTTTTTAAAGATGAAAGGCGACAAAATATTAAATTAATATAGGTATATTTACTGTAAAATACAATACTTGCCAAGGAAATTAGATTTATTTATATATATATATATATATATATATATATATATATATATATATATATATATATATATATATATATATATATATATATATATATATATATATATATATATATATATATATATTACAGTACAATACTTGATAATTAGACGAATTATTCTAGTTATAAAATTTAATAGAGTTTTTAAATCCAACAAAAAAATAAAATACAAACGAACAGATAAATAAACATTAATATCATATATTAATAACAACATTTCACCTAAATCGTACGTCTACACTATCCGTCCAATCTCGGCGAAATGAAACCTTTAATTACTAAAACTCCTTTGAGATTTAAAATCTTTTAATTATAGTATCCTATTAGCTGTTGTAAATTTGTTAGCAAAACACGGAATGAGAGCTCCAAGACATCTAAATGAGGTATCGGTTACTTAAACATGATCATGTATTTATCAAACGACCTTATTAAGTTAAAAATTCTAGTAAATCATTAATAGGAGGTGTATTTTCTTGGAGTTGAAACGCCTGGAGCGAGCATTGCTACATCAATTATACAATTACTAGTAACATATCTCGATTGTGAATTTGAATGTTATTCGAGTATGGAGAGAAATGAGTCACTATATATCCTATTTTCTGATTTATTTTAGTATAAGAGTCCGTTGTAGCTCAGCGGCACAGCGTCTGGCTGTAAATGTAACGGTTACGGATTCCATTTCCAAGTGGAAAAATATATTATTTTCATTTTCCTCGCTTTGGTGCAAAGTGCAGCTTCGAGTTCTACCACTTATTACGTAATGTCTCGAGAACTAGATGAAAACTAAGAGACTCTTTCTCAGCTATTCTTTACAATCCGCCTTAAGTATCGGACTCCACAATTTGTCTTACCAAAAAGAAAAAAAAACATAAAATAACGAGTTGTAGCACACACCTTTGTTATAAAAAGTTCAAACAAACATAGAGCTTAAATTAGAATATAGATTAGACTTGCACCACTACACCTAACATATTAATACTATAAATAATTCATTTATAGTAAGAAATAAGCTATAAAGCTATAAGCTTTTTACCCAACTCTACAACCTTATAGTGAAGAGTGACTACTTCAATAGAGTATAGAGGGTCGCAAATTGGCTGATTCACTTAACCGAAACTCGGTATATATTTTAGTTCCTTTATATTTTTACCAGCATTTTTGTGATAGTGATGTTTTTAACATATATATGAGGAAATGAAGTAAGAGACGGAGAAACTCATCACTAAAGAGAGCACTGTTCTCTCCGTCTAAATCTTTGAGTATCCTGATACAGTATATCCAAATTTTAAGCTTAATACTAAAATAAAGGCAAACTTTCCAGGAAACTTAAGGACAGCGTCTGACTGTAAATAATTACAGTAGGTAGTTCGTTCCCTACCAGGGGAAAGAAGTTTTTTTTTTTCTTCTCTTTTATGACAAAATATATCTAACTAACTTAACACGAAATATATCGAATTTAGCGGAACTGAAAACGGAGTCTCTTGAAACTAAGTTCTTCTGACTACTCGATTGCTATATGCTGGACAAAGCTACAGCGTTAAATCTATCTCTAAAGCTATAGGGAAGCGCAAGTTATCTTATAAATGATAAAAAATCAGATACCAATTAAATGCTAAAATGTAATCAAAGTTCCTTATCAGTCCTGTGGAGATGTAAGTAAAATTGATTCATTTTATCTCGGCTAAGTGAATCTCGCGATGATTGCCCCCCGCGGTTATACAGCATCCAGCGGCGATATATCCTTGACCTGGCACTGTTTTTATTACATACTTTCATTATTTAATAAGGAAAAATTTTATTGTTAGTCAATTATCTTACTTAACTATCTATTTATTTTTGATATTAAACACATCGGTGTTACATCATGATTATAGCGCAGTGAGACAGCGTCTGACTGTAAACGCGACGGTGGTGGGTTCGATTCCCATTCGGGGGAGTGATTGTCTTCATTTCGTAGCTATAAGAAGACTTTGAGTTCCACCATTAAATACACAATTTTGTGTCCACGCCCAATTGGGCGGAAAGTGTGGAACGGAGCGTCTTAACACTAAGCTCTACGCTTACCATATTATATGCAAGATAGATAAGCTAATAATTTATACTTTCAAAATATTTAAGCAACAATTTTAAATGACAAAATACAAAACTGTTATTAAAACAATAATGTTTGCTCAAAAACTTCATTTTCCAAATAATAAAATCTTTAGAAAGCACTGTATAGTCTCACATTTTCTGGAATTTTCATTTTGAAGCTAAATTTCAACACAGATGGCCCATAGTGCTCTCTCTGGCTTTAGTTAATTAAAGACACTGTATGCTCTGAATTACTTTATTTTGTGTTTATCTTCTCGAAACTCTTGCATTTAATAGGTATTATGTAGGAATATATATATATATATATATATATATATATATATATATATATATATATATATATATATATATATATATATATATATATATATATATATATATATATATATATATATATATATATATATATATATAAGAAAAAATCTAGTGTTAGGTCTTAGGTTAGATCGCGGAACCTAACGCTCTGACTTAATTCGTCGTTTTCGTACTTCAATACGACAGCAAATCACTTATTTAAAGAAAATCGCCATAATAATATATAATAAAAATAGCAATGTCAATAGCTAAAGTACAACCTCAAGGGTTTCAGTTAGAAATCATTACATTTCAAAGAAAAATATATTATGAAAATCCTTTAAATAACAAGACTTTGTACTGAGAAAGTTTAATTATGTAGATCGTATATTAGCATTTTTACCTGGCCAATGGAAACATCTTGTGTATATATTCTATATGCTATACTACTGTAAGCTAGAATATTAGATTTTTAATTAAAAGGAGCTTACGTCACATTTTTCATATGTTTTTATATGCATATTATACTGGAGAAAATAAAAAAACGGTAAAATTATTAATAATTTAAAAAATATATTTTATGAAACACTAATGAGCCTATTTTGCACAGTAATTCATAAAGTTAAGTTATTTATATATATATATATATATATATATATATATATATATATATATATATATATATATATATATATATATATATATATATATATATATATATATATATATATATATATATATATATATATATATATATATATATATATATATATATATATATATATATATATATATATATATATATATATATATATATATATATATATATATATAAAAGTCTATAAGTACGCATAAAATAATTAAATTAAATTGAATGTAACTTTGGCTTGATATATTAATATGATTGAAAATCGAACTCCTGACCATAGTATATCGAAAACTGTCTCCATAATCACGTCCATACTGCACCACTAAGCTTCAATATCAGTTTAAAATAACTATTTAAGCTTATTATATAGCTTTTAAGCTCATTAATAAGCTTAAATGGAGCTCTCAGTAAAATTTCGTTAGCTAATTTAGCAATTTTTTCGTCAATTAATTTAGCAAACACCTAAGTGAAAATACAAATTTTATAATTTATTTATTATTCAATATATTTGAATCTATTTATTTTATTATCTATGAAATCAAAGAAAGACAGCAACTGTGCACACCAGGTTTAAATTTTGAGCAAAAATTTCGAAATATTAGGTCTTAGGTGACGTAAGGCAAGGCGGAGAAATTAAATCTATATTATTTAACTGGAGCTAGCAGTTCCTGAGATTGGTGCGTTTACACTATTTATAAAGGAGTAGAGATAACGGAATTGCGTCAACGGTATATATATATATATATATATATATATATATATATATATATATATATATATATATATATATATATATATATATATATATATACAGATTAAATTACAAATTCACCTTAACTCCCCAACGCTTTTACTAAATCAAAGTTAATTTTAGGGGAATCCCTTGAAGTAAACTAAGCCATTATAGAAGTTATAAATAATTCAACACAAGCTGATTACTGTTGCGTATTCTCATATGTAGAATACCAAATATAGTTCGATTATACTTGAGAGTCGTGTAGTGCGGTGGAATTATTCAAATAAATATGTTTGCAGTTCGATTCCCGACTGAACAAAATTTTAATATTTTCTTATATTCTTTGCAGTCTCCTTTTTATTTGTTTACTATAGGATTTTATTATATATTATATATGTTATATATTGAACAGGTATATTAAGTACTAAGCACATCAATACATTCATGATTTTCAGTATATTTTGAGTTATTGTGACTAAGGATATGGAATCTTACTTTCTTGTTAGAACCGTTAAACATCCCTAGACCTACATAGTACTTTAAAATTTTCCAGGAAATACTTGTAAAAATATATGCGCATATATATATATATATATATATATATATATATATATATATATATATATATATATATATATATATATATATATATATATATATATATATATATATTCATGAATATAAAGAACTTGAAGGATCAAACAAGGACTGACTGAATCCACAAGATATTCGTTATTGAAGTACTGATTTAGTTTATTCAGGACCTATTGATCTGGCGTTGGGAGGCATTATGCAAATAAACGTACCGTCTACACCATTGTTAAGAAGTGAATCTGAATGGAAAAAATCTATAAAATTTGGCATTTGCTTCGTTTTGATTTATTTAAATTTTTATTATATTTAATAAAAACGTTTCCAGCGAAAATCACGTAAAGTACGCAAAAAAATTATTTCATCTTTCTACCTGCTCCAATTTTAGACTGTAGGCAGAAATATAACTAACTATATTTTATTATGTATGTAATTCAACATATATTGATTGTAATAAAGAATACTATATATAATATAAATACTTAACAATATTAGAGATTATAGTACGTATTTTATTTATTTTCAAAGTGTTAATCCACACTAAGTTCAAATTTTTATTTGTTTGATGTAAATTCAATAAGAAAAGCGCAGCATTTTAAAATTGGACAAGTCTTCTTCTTCTTTGAAAACAGTGCCTCAGCACTATGCAAACAATACAAAAAAAAAAAGAAAAAACGCACCACAAACCAACAATAAAACAGCATTGTTAAATGTATATATTATTCGTTCTCGCAAGCTCGCTGAGCGTGAAAATTCGATTGCCTCGCTCGCGTCTTTCCCGCATTGAAATTTAGAGTACAAAACGCCTCAACGCGTACTGGTGGAATTTTATTTCACCATAGACAGACGGTGTTCGATGTAACAGGGAACAATTGGTACGGAATACTTTACTTTTCAGTTAAATCTCTTATTTTTCGGTTGGAATTTGTAGTTCGAAGCCGACAAATTTCGAAAAGTTTATATTGCAAGCTTATATTAAAAGCTTACATTTGTATATGTCGATATAACGTGATAAATAATAAATATATAAATATGTAATTTAAGTGAATTGTGAACTGGCAAGCTCGAAACACCATATATAAAGAGAGAAGAAGACGTTAACTATGAATCTGCCTTATAGGTTTTAAAGATTTCAAAAGAAGGACTTCACCGGTTCACCTTTAAAAGCATATTTCTAAGTGATTTTTGGCGTACTATTTAATTTGTTTATGGTAGGCAGATTATTTTATATTAGATACTTAGATAGGATTTTATTGATAGAGTAGATTTAATACTATAATATAGATAGTTGGTCTGACTTAGAATTAATGTGACAGATGTGGTCGAGGGCAATGTTAGATATATTTAATTGTATGCAATATCTTTATATATGTCGCGGCGTTGAGTTCCGCAATATCTCATAAATTGAATGAGAAAAGCGAAAGAAAGTGTTTTAACACTAGATTTTTATTTAGTTAGAAATACTATTTGATATAGCGTTTACACACTCATAAATCAATAGAAGTAAAATGACAAAATCTGAACAACGTAATGATGTATCACAACGTCTAGTTTGTCCGCCTATTCTGCAATATGCTGGACATTGTTGGCTCAAATACAACATTTACAAGATATTCATGACGGAGAGACGAAGAGGCACAGCGTCTGCATTTAAGCGCGACGGTGTGGGTTCGATTTCCACTTGGGACAATAAAATTTCATTTGCTCGCTCTATTAACAAAACACATCGATACGTTGAGTTCCAGCACTGAACAGGCATGTCTCGAAATGCGAAAAGTGGAGAACGGAATTTTTCAACGTTTTAACCGACTTTAACATTACTCAAACAAATCTCGATCCTACTCCCAAATAATTTGAAAAAAAAACAGACATATATTTTTACAAAAATATATTATACCAATAATATAAGCACATGAAAATTTCAAATCACCAAGCTAATACAAAATCCCAGTATACATAGAAAATTGTACTAAACAGCCGCAAAATGTATCGTCGGCATCTAATATCGAAATGCCGCGGATAGCAGATACTGAACCCGTGAATTCCAACGCATTATTAGCGGCGTAAAGCGTAATCGTGGTACTGTTTGCTTAATAATAGTACTATATATACTAATAGTACTATATACACTAATAGTACTATATATACTAATCGTACTATATATACTATTATTAAGCTACTAGTACAACGATTACGTTTTTCTAATAGTATAACTAATAATATTATAACTGCTCCATGGTTTTTCCTGCATAGGGAACGGTAGTGTTGCACACTCTCTGGACATATTTTGGCGTATTGCATGCTGTATGGCGGAACTCAACGCCGCGCAATAACCAGCCACCCTATTTTCCACTTCATCTGTCTTAGCGATATAACGTGACGAGTGGCGATTGTAGCAGAGGTGAGAAAAAAAATTAACTTGCTCGAGCTCAAATCACCATATTCATTATATATACAGCTTTTTTTATTGTTTTGAATAATATTTATTTATTTATTAATTTGAATAATAAAGCAAGCAAAGCAAATTTGTCAGATTTCCATCAAATTAACTAACATTATACATACATACATATATATAACAATTCCTTAAATACCATGACGCATTAGATGCCGCGCCGCTACCCGCATTAGCGACATAGTGATCGTGATTATCTAATAACTGTGGTTTTGGTAATTACGCGATAGAACTTAGACTAGAAATTATTAACTAATATTATATTTACTTTGCGTGACAAATAGCGTTTGACTGTATACGCGGTTGTGGGTTCGATTCCCACTCGGGGAGAGTTAATTATTTTCATTTTTGAGCTACGATACAAGATAAAGCGCAATTGAGTTAGCCAGTCTACAGATAATGTCTCGAATGTCAGAAAGTGGGGAACTGAGTGTCTTAACACTAGGTTCCCTCCGTCTACTCTGCCACGTATGGGATAAATGGCGAAATCCCACATAAAAATAACAAAACAAAAGACGACTAGTGTTAACAAAAATAAAATATTATAATACATAATATGTGTAATATTAGTAGTTGTAAAATTTAATAAAAAAAAAAAAAAAAACAAATATTCAGCTATTGTTTTTATATTATTATTATATATAAGTTCTTATGCCGCTAGGTAAATATTATACACATATAAGGCGGCGCTAGTAGAATCATTCTAAATTTTTAGGATGGCTTCAAAATTTTAGGTTTATTTTAAAACCTACACTTGTTCCAGGCTTCTTTCCCTGCAACGCAATGTATCCGGCACCCGTCAACGGGTTAATCGCAAGTATATCACTGAGCTTCTAAGAAAAAACAAACTTTACGTTCCGTAATATCTCTTAAATATATATCAAACTTATTACAAGGTACATTTAAAGCTAGAAATATTTAAAAAATAACAGAAGAAATAAGTTTCATAATCATTATAACGGAATGGCGCCGTCATTGCACCGTTACAGACATGTCCCATTATTGATCGTTACGTACACAGTACTTTTTTAAATGGGTAGAGAAAATAGGGTCATTTCTGTTTATTTTCTCTTTTCCATAAAAAAATACACAAAGAACTTTAAAAAAGCAGAAAAAAATCTTAAGCAAAGAGCCATTACTCTTAAATCATCATACCAAAAACCCGTTACACAATCATACATTCATACATACATATATATATATATATATATATATATATATATATATATATATATATATATATATATATATATATATATATATATATATATATATATATATATATATATATATATATATATATATATATATATATATATATATATATATATAACACCAACCACACACCGGAAATTAAGTAAACCGTTGTCCATCAAACTATCTCTGGTTCACACTTAACTGTCTAAAGTGTTATTAGCATGTTAACAAAAACAGTTAAGTGTACATTTTATAGCATGTCATTTAAAATGCTTCTGTCTTTTAGTAAGTAATGTTTTCATAAAATTATCTTCTATTTCGCTTACAAATTAATTTATTCTACCATTTTAATATATATATTAATAGCAATTTGAAATTAAATCCAATTACTTCTTCAGAGTTATTTCACTAACTATCTTTATATTAAATATTCATTGGAGGCCTGTTCGTGGCTGGATTCAATGTTTGATTGTTCATGCGATAGTTATAGATAAATTTTAGTTATTTACAAAAAAAAAATTGAAATGCTTGGGCTGCGCTTTGAAAATTAAGTTCTAGAATGTCTTAAAACTAGAATCCCTCTACAGTACAAATAATCTAAATATTGAAATTTTGTACCCAGGATACATTATTGGGATTAATATGTAAATATCTTACAATACTTTTGAATATAATTTAGCCCGGGACTTCCCACGTAAAGAATTACATACATATATGTATACAGCTAGCACACCAAACTCTTTAAACATCAACATAACTTTCACATATAAATACAATTACTCAATTAGAATCCACGTCCTACGCTTTTAAAAATTAGGACGCTACCCACAAGACCGCCCATCGAGTGATCTAGGTAGAGTATACATGTGTATTGTATATTTCAGAAACACTGTAGGGAAAATAATTTAGGTAAATATTGTATGTTTAAGGATTTTGATAGCAGAGAAACTAATTGTACGTTCCAGGATATGCTCGTTTTGGTAAAAAAAATAAGTGCTGGGACCCAAAACTGCACTTTTGGGTCCCAGCAATTAATTTTTAACTTAAAAGCTTACATTTTTATATTCTAATTATTATTTTTAAGTGTTAATCCATAGTAAAGATAGAGAAATACTTAAATAAAAAATGAAGCTCTTAAATACTTAAAAAAAACATAAAAAAATTTACGCAGATGGATTTGAACCCGTGCCTGATGAAACGATTTCCATGAGGCACGAGTTCAAATCCCGCTGTGTTCAAATTTTTATATGTTTTCTTTAAGTATTTAAAAGCTTACTTTTTATATAAATAATGTTAGTTAGGTTTATAACACGTCAAAATTAGTTTTGTAAAAAGAAGTAAAACGTAGAGAAAAGTATATATTCTGTCTAATTAGCACGTTAATATCATTCAGACTTTTCGAATACTGATTTGAATATAAAATAAAATTAAAATGCAAAAAAATCTACGCGAATAAAAAAAATATATAAGGTCTATGATTATTTTTAGCTAATTTACCCAATTAGTCTAATTAAACCGAATGACTATGCAAAGCCTTTATATATTTTTTTCCATTTATATTAATTATTTAATCAAATTATAATGTGGATAATTATTTATACGAATATTTATTGTCTACCAGGCTTTATATATACACAGAATATGTAGAAACTATTAAATAAAATTATTTATTAGATATGTATATATATATATATATATATATATATATATATATATATATATATATATATATATATATATATATACGTATGTGTGTATGTTTTTTAGTTATCTAGTTTATTTTTTAATGAAATATAATTAACACTACAGACACTTGATCCGTACCCTTTTATCATATCATCAATATTAAGTATACTACTGTTAATGTATAGAATTAATAATGTTCATAACAAACTCTTATCTTTATCTTTACTTTTTCTCTCAAGGAGACACGATAGTGCTTGCTACTTCTCAGGGACAGAGTACCCTCTTCCCTCCCCAACCGGTGTCACTGTCAAGGCCAATAGGGCTAACAGCATTAAACTCACAAAAAAAAAAATCTTTACATTAGTGTTATATTAATCGTTATCTAGAACTAAGGCTATTACAAGCGAATTATCTATTGTCACTTTGTACTCAAGCTTATTTAACTAATTCTATATTAGAAACTTTTTATTTGCTTTTAGTTTAGAAAAATATTGTATTTTCGCCATCTCTATCTAGTATACGTTTTACAGTTTATATATACGTTAATTAGCATTATCTGATCACTTTATTACATGACCTTTAGATCTTGTAGAGCGATTATGAGTCTTATAATAAGGAGATAAACATATTTATTGTTCGTTTTATAATGATACTGTTTTTGTAGTGTTTTCGTTGTGTGTAGTATATATTTGTAGTTGGGTTCATTGTAGTATATATATATATATATATATATATATATATATATATATATATATATATATATATATATATATATATATATATATATATATATATATATATATATGATTCCATATTTTTCAAATACTGAGTTCTGTCCGTCACGAATATTAATAAAATTCAATAAAAGATCGTCGTGGCGCAGCGGCACTGCAATTATAAACGTGACGGTTGTGGGTGCGTTTTCCACTAGGAGGTATGAAAAATATGGATTTCCTCGCCCTGGAAAAAAAACGGTACGCGGCGTTGAACTCCGCCATTCAACGCGCAATGTCACGAAAATTGAGCGGAAAGTATTGAACGGAGCGTTTTTACACTAAATTGCCTCTATCTATCCCGCTACATGCGGGGTAAAGCTTGGAACTATTTAATTTAGTTTCTAATTTTTAAACCTAAGAACTAGGATTAGCCCAAAGGTAAGTTACAATTTCCCCAATCTCTATGTAATTATTAGAGCTTTAGTCATCTAAACTAGGTCGTTTACTAGACCTCAACTGTAGTAAAAACGTAGTGCACTATCGTATATATGCCATAAAGATTAATTCTCATTACATTGATGTAAGGTCGTGTGAACCAGTTTTATATTCATTGCGGGTTTATGAGACTTTAAATAACTTTGTTCTTGTAACAATTTGTTTCATATTAAGGTGGGGGAATCTAGACCTTTTTCATATTAATTATTAATATATTAATTGTAAATGTATAACTGAATATTAAGGTAGTAGCAGATACGATTTTAATTAAAATGTATTTTTTTTTTACTTTTTCTTCACATATTTTTTTATCTTTTTCCCAGTCCGTTTTTCCTGTTCCCGTTGCATTTACGATATTTTTTTGCCAGAGTGAAAACAGTGTATTATTTTTTTGCCAGAAAAAAATAATACACTGTCCCAAATGAACCTGCAACCTTCGCGTTTATAAACAAACGTCTTACCGCTGAACTACTACGGTTTCTGGCTTCAACATATGCCAATAGCCTCGTATAAACACATAAATACAATTAAAATTGTTACTAAATCGATAGAACATCAATGTCGTCCCTTTTTCAAGAGAGTTCTCAATCAGGGCATTCATTTACTAATATCCTCTATAGCCCATCGGTTAATCTTATTAGAGTATACGGGCGCGGTCGTGACCTCGGACAAGATGTGAACGATGCACACTGACAGACAACTTTCTATACAATGATGTCTATTAACACACTATAAGCAGGCGGGTACAAATATTTATAGCGACTTTGTTTATTTATATACATGACATTTACAGTTTGATAGTTATCTAAATTAATATTATAATAAGGAAACGTTTGTGATTTTGTATGTATTTTGGATTTTGTACGTTTGCAATATTTTCACACAATCTCTAGTGGAACGATTTCAAAAATTATTTCACCATTAGAAAGCTGCCTCTTCACAGAGTTATATAGGCTTTATTTAATTTTCGAAATAAAAATGCAATAATATGCAACCAACTATTGCATTAATAAAAATGAAATTAATACAAAATTAGAAACTTTTTATGATTATTTTTTTCTATCTGTCATTTCGTGCGTTGCGGAAACTATTACGAAAATATTGATAGAACAAAAAAAAATCTACAGTATCAATATCTTAACACCTTGCTAAATAAATCATTGTGTATTTCGAGCGGACAAAGCCACAGGTGAGTCTCTAGTTCTTTATATACAAGTATTACAAATTATATCAATATCTTTATTCTATTTTAAAACCTTTTAAAATATATTTTAAATATTAGGCGCTCATGTGATAATAAATCAAATTAATTGCTAATTAATTTAAAAGTCTTTACTATTCACAATCATATAAAAAAATAATTATTTTATTTATAACGTTAACTTTAATCGAGTCAAAACTTATTTTTTTTTATTTTTATAGGATAGTCAAGCAATGCTCTTCTATACGGGCGCTATCATAGCCCAATATCACGTCTGACTGCGGTGGTTGTGGGTTCGATGCCCACTCAAGAAAATGAATTCATTATTAGAATTTTTAATTTCTCACTCTTATACTATCTAAAAGTTAAGCTTTTAAAATTATAATGGAAAAATATATATAAGCCAATTTCACAAAAGGTAACTATAAGATGCGTATGCGCATTAAAAATTATGATTACCTATGTGAAATATAGAAATAGTTGTTTAAAAGTTTTTACCACTTATGTTATTATAATTTTATTAATTTCTAATAATATTTTATATTTTATATATAACAGGAATTTAATGTTATAAAGCTTGCAAAGAACTTATTTATTTAAGGTCAATTTAATAAAAAAAATATTTATCGTATAAAATATTTATTTTTAAGTTAGAATATAATTAGCTTTTCAGAGTATTATTAACATATGATTCATAAAATATTTAACAATATTTTAAATACAATGGAAGATATTTGTTTGTTTTTATTAATGGTGGAATTTAATAATTTCATATCTAATTAATATTAATTAAATTTATAAAGTAAAGAAAACTTAAAATATTTTCCAGGTTCATAAAGGAAAAAGGTATTACGTATATAAAGCAACATAAAATGGACTTTCATTGCATCTGACCTATAAAATATTTTAAAGTTCAAACAATTATCTTCCCGAATTCAAATTATAGTATAAAATGGAAAGTTAGAAAAAAACTTTTTTTTGGTCTGACTTCACTTTTTACAAATAATATATATTTTAGATAATTTTTGCCTTGCCTTTCCTTTCTGTTGCTATACAACAACGGAATTGATTCCGGGCTATCATATTGTTTGCCAAAAAAGTCAAGCCAAATATATAATTTTCCAAATACAGAACATTTATCATAAGTCATGAAGTTTCTGAAACGATCAAGTATCAAGAATCAATTAATATAATGATAAATTAATTGTAGTGCAAAAAATACACTAGTCCGGGTAGTTCTTCTCGTTTCAATCGTAGTTAAAGTTCATAGAAAGCCACACGTTGGACGATGGACTGGTAAATATATTACAAATATCAGTCCTCCGTCGGTCCGGTAGCTCACATGAGATCATTTTATATATTGATTACTCATGAACAATATTTTCGAAGGACTTCAGATAAATTTCTACTTCTGCTTACTTCTGGTACTTCCGCAGTTCATTCTCTCTTCTAGTTTTCTTTTTTCAGCAAATATTTCATAGGAAGTTGACGTGAGACGACGAATTGGTAAAACTGGACATACCAATTATTCGTATGACGTAACTTCGTATGTAGGATTTTCATTTTATGGAGAAATGCAATCTTAAAATCTGGAAGAAATATAATTTATTTTCTGCTGATTTATTGTGAGGGTGATGGTGAAACGTCTGATGATGAACTGGTAGATCTCTCCTTATATCAGTTCTCCGTCTTCCGCCATCTAGCACAAAGTAAGACATTCAAACATTTATAAAAAAATAAAAAAACCTGAAAAGTATAACAAGAAATTTATAACTTTCTTTCGTTGATTTTTCATGGGAACCCAAAGGATGATGACGAACTGGTATAACTTACCAGCTACCCGCCTGACTCTATTTCACATATGTGTTCTCTATATCCCAATTGGGTTCTGTTTATAAATGAATAAACGAAGAGAGGAGATTTACCGTCTGTCATAGACTAGAAACAGATGGTCATCAACGTATATCTAGAATAGAAATTAAAATAAATCAATATATATACATTAAATAGCAATAAAAAAAGCAATTTTTCTTCCATTCTTGCAATAAAACTCATAGATTACTCAGAATGACTCATCGAGAAAACTATATGCAAGAATACCTTTCGTACCAACTTTAGTAGATAAATCATAAAATGCGAGAAGGCTGACGATGAGTTTGCAATACGTAGACATGTCCAAGCCCCCCGTCAGCCTTCGCATCTTACGATAACGTATCTGCCCTAACAATTTCTTAAAAGCTGCCTTCTGCCTTCTTCCTTTACTTGCTTAATGTTTATCTTCTTGTCCATTTGGTACATTTATACACACATTTGTATCATTGAATATTCGCGCAAAGAAAGGAGACTGACGATGAGTTTGCTATACACAAAAAAATATGCAAGCCCCCCGTCAACCTTCACTTTGCGTGATAATTGAAGAAAATCTTTATATATATATATATATATATATATATATATATATATATATATATATATATATATATATATATATATATATATATATATATAACTCTTATCTATATAACGCTCAAAATTTTTCAACTTCTTCGTCCCGAACTGATTTCCAGATTTTTTTCTTCCTTGATATGAACAAGTTCTTCTCTATTTTAGCTTCGTACTGTAGATTTTTCATGAGAAGTGCGAAGGCTGACGATGAGTTTGCAGTGTTGCAACATGCAAGCCCCCCGTCAGCCTCCACCTCACATGATTACTCTTGCACACCAAAGTTTTTCCAGATAGAACCGTTGTATTTTATTATAAAAACAACACTTAAAACTATCCTAAAGCCATCAAACAAAATAGAATTAGTGACTACTATAAATGAATGCTACTGCTAACAAGTGTACTAATAATACAGTACTAATCAAAAAAATCTCAATAGCTTTTTGTTTTGAGCTATACCTGTTACTATTGTTAAATAGTGGTAATAGAAAAAAAATATAATCATAAATCTATTCAAGTTGATCATAGAATACTTTACAATTCATTGGAAAAATATTAAAAGTACATATTGTTTTATTATCATTCAAAATGTAATATTTGTATAGATAAATCATTATCATTATAGACAAAGCCTATATGACAGGTTCCATACATGATGTAACACAATTTAGAAATAGCTAATACAGTAGGTTATATCGAAACAGAAGTTAATCGATAAATGGAGAGAGAGAGAGAGAGACACAAACAAACTCTTTAACTATATAATAATAGAGAGATGACAGAGAGCTTTGTGCTAAAACACTCCGCGCTGTATGTGTGTCTGTTTACTTGATATAAATAAAATTAGGTCGTCGTCCTATCAGTCGGTATTAATCAATTGATAAGCAGGATGTGTTCGTTACGCCTACTACTACTTTTGTTATGAGAAAGCTGCACGTCAGATGCACTTATTGGTTTTTATTGGGGGCAATTGCGCAAAATTACCGAGAGTACGATCCTTTGATGTAAAAAAATATAAATTAATTTTAGTTTTTTTCTATCTCTACTTACTCTACGAAGCGGGAAAAGGTATTAAGATTCAATTGGAAAAGGCTTTATAAGTTTTTATATTGTTTAATTTTAATTTAAAAAAATCCTTAATTTTAAGTGGTGTTAAATTTAACGTTAATAATGTATTTATTTATTGGGCAATATTTTTTATGTAATAATATATCATTACATTTGCCTTACGACTTATTTGATGCATTACCTAGAATGAGTTGGAAAATTTTGAAACCAAAGGAAAAGCTAAAAAGAAAGCATTTAAAATCTCAACTCTATATCAAACAAAATGGTACAAAGTCGCAATAGACAAAGTACCGGGCAAAGCTAAAGTTACACGCCCCTGTCAAAAAACACGCGCGTGGGTGCGCATGCGTACCCCCTCCCCACCTTACCCTTCTACAAATACTAATTTAATATCCAAAAATATCGAAAAATACTTATATTTTAAATATTTTCGAAAAAATATTTAATATATATTTAAAATTAAATTTAATGTTTTTTTTGGTACATTTCTATGTAAAGTATCAAGTAACAAAGAACTACTGTATTGCGCATGTCTAAGGGACGCCATTTTCTAAATCAATATCTCATGACAACATTTAATAAATAAAATTAATAAAAATAAGTAAATAGATAAAAAATCACTTATAAAGAAACGACTATAAAACTTAAATATGCCATTTTATATTTAACACACTTAAATATATAACTTAAAAAGCTTATTTAATTTAGAAATTACTTAAATGTATGTTTATACAAAATTATATAAAAAAAGCCTTAAAAGTATGAATTAAATGCTTTACTTATTAAATAATTAAATAGAATCATTTAAAATAAGACTATATAACAAATAATAAGGACCAACGCCCAAATAAAGTGCACGACAGACAGTATTGATTTTAAATGGCCGTCAAACAACCCTTCCAATATTCAAAAAACAAAGAAAAACATCTTAAATACGCTAAAAACTAATAAAATAACATATTCTTATATAATTTTTAGTATAATATATATGAAAAAGGACTTACAAATATTTAGAAGTGCGGACGGTACACGAGCGTTCACAGTCAGGGTGAAATGGCGAATCGCCCTCCACCCTCGCCCCTGACAGATGCTATACATATATACGTATATATATACTAGGTATAGCTCCTTAATGGCAAACTATTGACAGAATTTTTCTGGTTATGCCGTTTTGGTATGAGAAAATGAAAAAAAACGTTAAATTTTTTGATTATATCTTTAATGAAAAGGGAAAAAAAAGTATTTAAAACGTTTTATATGCTGGAAATTGCTAATTGTAACATATTATTAAATTTGGCCAATTATATGTAAATTATTATTATTTCTATGGATTTAAGGTACATTTACATATATAAATATTATACATCGGTGCCAGCCGAAAAAGTGCTAATGAATTTTTTTCCTGCACATTGCAGGGTTGGCAGAGGGAACCGTCGGCTCAAGGAACCTAGTGTGAAGACGCTCCGCACCCCGCTTTTCGTTTTGCGTTGAGTGGCGGAACCGAACGCCGCGTAGCTAATAAAATTATTTAAAAGTATACCCAGATTGGCACCGATGAATAAGGGATATTAAATAGGAAATAAATCATGTTAAGTATTAATAGTATCTCTAAATATTTTACCTTTACTTAACGTAATTCAAATAATATTTTCTATTCTAGTGTTGAAGTCGATTTTTTTATTTTTTTTCTTCACGCTGTATTACGTATATAACAGGGTAGGCAGAGGAAACCATAGGCAGAATTAACCTAGTGTTTTAACACTCCGTTCCCTATTCGGTCGGTTTTTGGTTTTTTTTTACCTAATCTTGATATAACTACTAGTATTTATATTTATAATATCGGCATTTCCCAGATTGATTAAGAAAGTATGACTGCTCTCTCAATTTAGAAAGTAGTGACTTTTCACTAAGATCTCCCTCCCATTTTCCCTCTCACGTAATCAATTTAAAAGATTCCGTGTTAAAAATAGTTATATGCTTCACGCAATTTTACGCATTATTACGCATATTATATATACGCATCTCGTATATAGACGGGTAGTTGAAGAGTACCTAATATCAAGTCTCTATCTATATCTCCGCTCTCCGTCCGAGTACGAGACACTACGTTTCGAATAACATAACTCAACGCAGCACTTTGTTTTAAAATAATTAATTATATCGAGCGATGATCGAACCCACGACCGTCGTATGTACACTTATCCCACGCCACCACTATGCTGTCTGAGCTTTACTATAAAATTAAATTAAATACAAAATTTATACATATAAGTACCACAGATTTTAAGTACCAATATATTAGGACGCGAGACAAATACTTCAAAGTAGGGTCGATATATGAGTACCGACGCGACGGCCCGCACCCTGCCGTAAACCTGACTACAGGTGCCCTTTATATAATAATGGAAAACTTCTATAATCGTGTTTTTTGATAAGAAACGTATGTAAATAAATTATAAATAAATAAATAGCTTCACGCTATTTCCCGCATATAGCAGGATAGGCAGAGAGACCTAGTGTTAAAACACTTCGTTACCCACTTTCCGCCCAATTTACATATATTTACATATAGTGGCCGAATTAACCCAATGACATATGCAGGTAAACAATTAAGCGAGTGGGAATCGAACCCCTAGCCGTAAGCTGTGCTTCTGCGCCAATACGGCCTCTATTATATTTGTAATTCTGATAATATTATTATTGATGTTGAGATGCAGAGATGCACTAGACTTGTCAGTTTTATTGTTCGTTAATACATTCAAAAACATGCAAGTATTTTAATGGTTTTTAAAGTGTTATTCCACAATAAGGATAGAAAATATATTTAAAGAGAACATATAAAAATTAGAACTGAAACAACGCATGGCCAGTGGTCAGATTTCCGTGAGCCGCGGGTTTAAATCCCGCTGCGTTCAATTTTTTTATCTTTTATTTAAGTATTTTTCCATTGTTAGTATGGATTAAAGCTTTAAAAATAAAAAGCTTCACAGTTTTCCTCACATAGCAGAGTAGGCAAAAGATACGACGTCTCTCCGTACCATTCCCTCCTCCGCGAGCACATCGAACCGACCTTTTCAATATTCAATATTATTATAATTTGAAACAAAAAATAAATATAGCTTATAGTACTACGGCAGAACTTAATCGTATGTAATTTATCTGCTTGTGAAATATTCTACTCGTAAGAAGAATTATAAATGTATTCGATATGATTTGTTTTAAATACGAACTATACCATGTTTGCAAACTAAATAGTTTGCAAACAGGATTTCAGTAAAGTAAATATGCAATAATAATCGATTACTGATTTTTAATTAAATAGCTTTTTTTCAATACTACAAGATATCAGTTTTTGGAATACATATAAGGTAATAACATCGCGTTTACAATTAGACACTGTCACTGTGCCACGGTGGCTTCTAAATATACAATTTTAATTCATTTATTACAAAGTTCTCTATTTTAATACTAACTTACTAGTAATTATTAATTAATATGACATTTCCAATTCCTAAAATAATTTTAAAACGTATTTTTAGTAAGATCCATTCTGTCTATAATAATTTAGTGATGTACACTGAGAAGACGATCCCCCTACCATACAATGCTTGTGTCTCATGGCGTCAAGTTCCTAGTAATACGTCAGTCCCATCCCTACGTAGCGTGAATAAATCAAGCGCCGGCACCTCTTGATCCTTTAAATAAGTACGGCCGCATGTGTGAAATATCGAGTATGTTCTTTGCATTGTGCGTTTTGGTGGTACTGACAGAAGCGAAATAATTTGAATCTTTCGAATATCATGTTTATTATATGAACGTATGTCAATTAAATTTATAAATTTAATAAAAAAAGTATCTAAGAAATTATTTTTATTGCGACATTGTGAAATCGTGAGATTTTTAATAAAATAAACGAAAGTAGTAATTTTATGAAAATGATGTACTAATGAATTTTTCAAATGTATGTTGTTGTATCTAGCAGGAACATCGTTTACTTTATATTGGTTGGTATTTTTTATAATTTACTATGTACTTAAAATTGCAGCTCTATCGGACATATAATATGACCTATATTAAGCTTGTAAGATTCGTTTTTAATTAGATTAGTAAGTGAGTGTGTGTCTGTGTGTGTGTGTGTGTGTGTGTGTGTGTGTGTGTGTGTGTGTGTGTTTATACACCACATAGTAACATGACAAGTAAATAAAATAAAAAGGCTAAAAAAATTACTATATTTATATACTAAATAAAAACTTATAACACTTTAAAATACAAAAATTATTGTATCTTAGTTATATAGAATAACTAAGATTAAAAACCACCACTTTAATTATTTTATGTATTGAAATTACAAAATGAAGCAATAATCACATATTTCTATTTTCACGTAATGTGAAGACAATCTGATCTCCACACATAATTATAAGCATTCACTTTAATCAAACACTACAACTAGACAAAAAAATAATATATTAAATATCAGTGGTAGTGGTAGCACCGATGCAATGCACACAGCGCGCTATTCGCGGCACGTCTGCGCGGTGCGTACGTCGGACATCCTTCTAGATCCACGCACTTAACCTGTTAGTTCACTTGGTTTTAGTTGAATTTGTTTGTTTAATTCGTGTTTAGATATTGACAGTATGCTTTCTAAGTTTCACGCCTTATCCCGCATGTAGCGGGATAAGGCAGCAAGAACACAGTGAATATTCTCCGCTCTCCGTTACTTTATAGTAAATACGAGACAGTTCAGAGTGGCGGAACTCAATGCAGAATATATTTTATACACTATTTGTATATATATTGTATAAAAATATGTTGAATAATGAATTTATAACAAAATTCATCAAAATCTCCCTAGGAATCCTTGATATGAAAGTCCTACTCACACTTAACTGGTATTTTTTTTACAAACTTTACTTTACTTTTACTATAAAAACTTTATTAATGTAAATAAACGCCAACGCGAAATATATATGAAATGTAAATGTTACTGCAAATTTAAAGTGTTGTAATAAATGTAGTAATATCAGTTCGCAATATAATAACTCTATGATAGGCTGTTGTGAAACTGTGTTAATAGACTTAACAATATTTACTTGAGTACGAATGGCTCAGTTAGTGAGAATAAGAAAGAATCAGTCAATCATAGCTTGTGAAGTTAAACAATAGAGCTTTTTTAAACTAAATTATATGACATGAGACTAGAAACACGATGGTCGTGATTTCAGTGTTCGTACGGTGCAATTAACTTCATATTTTTGTAAGTACAGTAAGCTCAACGATAGTGGGTTCGATTACCATTCGGAGAGACCTTAACTTTAACTTGCCTACCCTGCCATTTGCTGTATACAGTGTGAAAAATGACTTAATTTCTACAATTTTTTTTTTCATTTCGGAATAAATATTTGTATAACATGTTGCAGTTAGCCTTTACAACACGATATTCTGTACATGTATGTACGTGTGTAAATTATATATGAAAGATAAAATGTACTGTGTGCTATACTGTCTTCCTTTATATACAAATAAATCAACTATCTATCAAAACAGGATATAGTACGTAAGTACTCATAAATCAAATTACATAGAATCATTACCCAATCTGGCCATGAATAAAGACAGTTCAATAAACCGATGAAATTTAGAACGTGACAGTTGTAGTAAGATTCCTTAACTATATGACTAATATTCAATTCAACTGGAATTTGAAAGCTATAAAAAAGACAGCTTCACGCCATTTTCCGCTTAAAGCAGGGTACATAGAGGGAACCTAGTGTTAAAACTCTCTTTTCTCCACTCTCCGCCCAATATGTTAGACATACAAAACTAAATGTGTTTAATACAT
This sequence comes from Dione juno, assembly GCA_037127375.1. NCBI lineage: Eukaryota > Metazoa > Arthropoda > Insecta > Lepidoptera > Nymphalidae > Dione > Dione juno. The sequence continues at coordinate 269,926 of JAXRJS010000032.1, read as the reverse complement.
TACATTTTAGACACTATTACTTCGCGAAGTTACTATATAAATTTAAAAAAAAACACATCGATCCACGTTGATGTTAAATACAATGATATATTGTATTGACAAGTAAAGCAAGCAATACGTAAGTAGTTGCAAAGCGGCGACAGCTCAAGTTTGACAAGTATGACCTAATCAATCTCCTTGTTTTAGTACAATTAAATGTAACATAGGCGTTTCTTGTATATTTCCTCACAAAATTGATTTATCATCAACACAGTGTATTACTAAAATTAGCGAACATCAAATATGTAAGTGATTTTATTATGAAAGACAGTTACAAAATAGTTTAACTCATTGTGAAATAATTACAAAAATGTGAAAAAAAACCGTGTAAGAAAAAAAATTATAAATAATTTCCAAAATTAGTTTGCTTCGAACGTTTATATATAGGAACGTTTAGGCATTTCGAGTGTACCAGTTCACTTCGCCATTATCACGTTGTATGGAAAAGATATAAAAGAGATTGTACGGTTAAAAAATAGAGCCTTCTAGCTGTAGGGCTAAGTGTTTCAGTATTTAAGCTAATATGCCAATAGAATTATATAGAATATATTTTAAAACCCGTCGAAACAATATTGGAAACTTTATATTTATAACAGGGGGCTTCGCAACTTGTTCACATCGCTCGCTAGCCCTCACACGCTTCGCTCGATATAATGAGAAAAAATTAAACTTCTTAAAGGACAACAACTGCATACATTTATTTTTATTATATTTATAACAGTTCTGAAAATAATTTACACAAACTCATAAAACTTTATATATATATATATATATATATATAAATATATATATTATATATATATATAATTTAAATTTTTTTATAAATAAGCTTATAACACTATTTATATTTTTTATTGTAGCCTATAAAACCTAGATAAACACTACTACGCGCCGAGTTTGCGTCAATTTACACCACTATTTTGATACTAAAAAAACTATAGAAGTAAAAGTCGAACCTCCAACCATCGCTTAATTCGCATTATAAAAACATAAAAATACCAAAAGCACAAAACATAAACAACAATACAATACAATACACACATACATACATATCCATGTATGTGCCATCAAAAATTAAGGCCAAATCCACATCCACATCCACCTTCAACGACAATCGTACTATTTCCGTGAATAGATGACTTTGTGATGAGCTGGTGAGCAATCTCCGTGCGGTAATATTTATACGCCAATGCGTATAGCGACGTGTTGTATTTACAAACTGTACTCTGCAATTTTGTTTGGGTGGACTTACAACGTCAAATTCCGTTTTTTTTCCATTCCCGTTGGAATTTCGGAAAATTATCTCTTAATCCTCAAGGACACTACATGGCAAATTTCAGGTTTCACGTCACTCAGTAACGAAAGAAAAGTGGTATGTAGATTCAAATCTAAATTAGGGTAAAGAGATTTATCCGTCAATATATAAATAATAGAAACGACTTACCTTTTATGACTTACCTCTTTTGTCTCTGAACTTAGTGAACTGTCACTCCGTTTATGTGAGAGATTCGGTGTTTCATGGGGCGGAATAGAACACTGTGTTTTTCTTGACCAGAATGAAGAAATTAAAAAAAATATCCGACTCTAGAAAGGAGGTGATTAAATACAAAAATAAATTTACTTTAAATAGTAATCGATATCTCTCATTATTAATTTTCACTTACTTTATAATAATTAAAATATCATTTTCGAATATATTATTTCGCTTGTGTATTCTTTTTTACTTTACCCTCATATTTTCCACCACCCACCCAGTGGTGGGACCCACAGTCCCAAACACTGATAGTGGGACTGCGCCACTCTACAATCATTATATAGAAATTCTTTATAATATTTCATTCGCATATAAACAAGTCCAACTTTAACTATTACATTTTATTTACTGAAACCGAACTCCCGTGGCGATTGTAAAACTGCAACTGAATAGTTCAACAACTTTCGGCATTCGTTATTGCCTTGTGCACTCAATGTGTTTTGATATTTGGTATATAATATAAAGGAATATTGATAAAAGAATTCCACACCTCGTTTTATCTAGCATTAAACAGGGTAGGCAGATCGAACTTAGTGTTAAGACACTCCATTTCTTACTTTTCGTATAATTTTCGAGACATTTCGTGTTTCTTGGTGGAACTAAGCATCGATCTTTTTTTGCCAGAGCGGTAAAACGAAAATACCTAGAATTTTATTATCATACTAATATATCCTATAATGATCTAACCACTGTACCATCACTGACAGCTTTTTTAAGAAAAAGTCAAAAAGTATATACGATCAACGTCATTGACAATTTTTTTTAAGGCAATATTCGCACATTTGGGAGTAAATAAGACTATAAAACAAATTTAAGCGAAGCAGCCGACTTAAAAAAATATTAAAAGACGGATTCCAAGAGTCTAAGAATATGACCCTTATACATACAGATAATAGACAGGCTCATTATCGTTTAAAATAACTGTTACAAACAAATTAAGAAAAATAGAACAGAACGCATTGTTCAGTAGACATATACCAGACCCCAAAAAAAAAAAGATTAGTGTGAAGACTTCTCCACAATAAAACCTAATACACGTAATCTCTTCAAAAAATTAATAGTAAATTAATAACAAAATCTAAACTAAGCTAAATATTCATTATACAAAATTAATACTGGCCAAAAGCATGTTTGGTAAAAACAAACGTACGAGCGAACTAGACCTAGCGGCGGGCAGCACCGCTTAGTTTAGTAACTTATAATTGAGGCATCGACAAGCTAACGTTAGTATGTACGAGTACATATGCATTCGTGCTCCTAGCTTTAATCTATAAAGGTAAAAAATATTAATATATAAAAGAAAAATTGTAACAAATGTATAAGACTTTGAGGCTGTCGTCGCAAAGTCACGGCGTCTGACTGTAAACGCGACGGTTATGGGTTCGATTTCTTCCTGGGGGGAATGATGTCTATTACTATTTTCATTTTTCTCGTTCTACCACTCGGTGCACCACTCAACACACAATGTTTCTAAAGGTAGAAAGCGGAGAACGGAGTGTCTTAACAATATATTCCTACAAACGGGACACTAAAGCTAAAAAAAACTGCAGGATAAAAAAGGTAGTGTAAACTAGTTTTTTTTTGAGAAAACTATTAAATACGTAAAATTAGCATTAGATAACTACTTAGATAAAACTGATACATTTTATTACAGAAAAAAAAAAATACAAATATATATATATATATATATATATATATATATATATATATATATATATATATATATATATATATATATATATATATATATATATATATATTGAGATATACTCTCAGTCTATTTTGCTATCAGCAAAATAAAGTGTCAAGTTGAACAAATCATTGACATTTTCTTGACATGGAAGTTTCGAGACCAAATTACGCCAGATTTATGTTTATTCAAACAAACAAAAAGGTACTTTTGTGATGAATGCTCTGAGCCGTTGCCATGACGTTAACAAATAATCGACTGCTAAACAGTAATACCTACATATATAACACCGTTATAGCTATTTTTAAGATACAAGTGATTATATTTAGGGGCTAAAATATTTCAAGTTCCTTTACTACTTTAAAAGCTAATAAAAAAAAAAACAATAAAAGCAGCTTCCTGCTTTTTGCGACATACAGGCAGCGGGGAGGCAGAGCAAACAACGTATGGGGTGGCGGAACTCAACGCCGCGCCTTGTGAATCATTCACTCGAGTTGGGATTGAACCCACACGTTTACAGTCAGACGTATTTAAAACTATAATATTTAAAACAATTGAGTAAACATTATCTTTTACGAGTATGTATATCACTTATCACTAAATGAAATGATCTTCCTCGGTAACGAAGTTCAACATAGTTTCCTTAAGCAGATGATAAGAGTAAAAGTTGTAAAAGCCCTTTGCTTAAATAGCTAGAGCTCATCAGTATTAAAAAGGTACGAATTTACATTATGCTACATATATTTACTAAGAAATTTATACGCCTGCATGCATTCAAAATGAAGCTGTTTTATCGGATTAATCGTGTTATTTTTGGAATTTCGGAACTAACCGTACAAAAATATACGCGATAAATCCGGCAGAAGGGTTTCATTTTAAATGTGTAAAAATCGAGAAAAGCTTCATGCTGTATCCCGCATATAGCACGGTAGATAGAGGGAACTTAGTGTTAAGACACTCTGTACCCCGCTTTCCGCCTTTCGAAACCAGAACATGCAGAACTCAACGCCACGCTCGCTTTGTATTTTTACTAGAGCGAAAAAAATTAAGATAATTCCTTCTCACTGAGTCAGAATCGAACCTACAAGATCGTTGTGGGTAAAGGAAGACGCCATACTACTGCGCCACTCACATCCACGCGATCTATCTCTATATATCTATTTTATATATATATATATATATATATATATATATATATATATATATATATATATATATATATATATATATATATATATATATATATATATATATATATATATATGTGTGATGATAATATTTTTCAAGCAAATAAAGCATATAAGAAGTAACTAGACATCAATCTTACAAGTAAACGACAAAACTTTTTATTTTCTGCCAACTTTGCAAAGACCCTCCCTCCCTATAGAGTAAACTATGCATTGCCAGGTAGACAGTAGACAGTCAATAGACAGATCGCAGTTCCGAAGTTCGTCTCCCTGGACAGTTGTGGAGATCTGAATACTGAATGTGGAATAATATAAATATAAATTTGAAGATTAAAATTTACAAAATTAAAGTTATTGTCAGTAAAACTATAGTATATATATAAAAATTATAAAAATATTTGTTAAATTTGTAAAATATATATTTACTTGGAGACAAAAAATATTTAAAAAACGAGAAATCGAGCAAACGGCATATACCCTATGGAAAATAGTTGTTGAACATAAAACCTCCTTTTTTTAAATCAGTTAACAAAATTATTTTCCCGTGTGAGATTTAATCTCACTTTACAAGTATCCAACTTGCATCAGCATAGTAAATAAGCCGAAAGTGGACAATGAATTTATATACTTTAAATTGAATTATTTATGCTTTCAAGCGAATTGGAGATGATGGTGGTTGTGGGTTTTCAACCTATTCCTCTCGTGGGTGGCGTAATATTCCCACTCTTGTATAAAACAAATTGCGGCGTTGAGTTCCGCCACTTAACGAACAGTGTCTCAAATTTGAGAAAGCTGAGAACATAGTAACTGACGCTACATTCTTTATGCTTATACTGTTATATACTGGACAAAACCTGCAGCTAAATAAAAACTGATTTATTTGATATTAATATTTATAAAATAGACTGACTGACTAACAAAAATCAAAATAATAAGTGCCTTTTAATATTGGCAAAGCAAAGTCATACATAAGCTTATATAAATATAAATAAATATAATAAATATAATTATATAAATATAAATGAGGAAATGTTCATAATCAAAATACAATTCGTAGGAATATTATTTTTGTACAAAATCATGTTGAGACATGTCGACTTTTTTGAATAGCAGTTGATAAAAAAAAAATCTAATGAATAGACGACGTAAAGGCATTAAAATTGGGGTGTGCGTTATTTTATTTGCGTCATATCGATAGATTTATTTAAAAAACACAATAGATTATGTCACTTGTGAACTTTAAAAATTATTTAATATTAAAAATATTCTCCTAATTATTTCTAATAATAGTAAAAAACGTCATCGGCACGACACTATTAAAGCACATCAGGACGTTGATAGTAAGCGCGGCGGTTCTTAATTCGACTCCCACTCGAGGCATAAATTATTTGTACTTTCTCACTATAATATTGAACAAAGTGCGGCGTTAAGTTCCGCCACTCAAGTGCTCCAAACTTGGGATAGAAAGCGAAGAACGGAAAATATTGACAGTAGGTTTACTATATATGTTTACTTATTGTGTTATTTAAATATCTACTTATATAATATATTTAACACTTAAAAAAAGGACAATTATTACTAGTACTTTATCCTATAAATGGAAGGATTTATTTATAATATGATACTCGAACCCGTGACCTTGAAACATTTTCAAGAGCTTCAAATATTATACTAAATATTTTTAGACCCATAATAATAATAATATCATTTATCTAAATGTGACTTCAAAAAGCTCTATACAACAAAGTGTTAATAAGAGATCAATTTTTTTTACGTAAAGCAACCCATTCTACCCTCTTAATAAACATTATTATTTCCTAGACTATTATAAACAAAACATCTCACAACATACAACAGATAAAAGCTTTTCATATTTTATAATTCAAAATAAACTTAGGGTCAGCGTTAACTTAAACGTTTCTATACAAAATTGGTAATATCGATATCCGTAATATCTAACGGCATCCCTAGCTTGTAAAATATTATAGCGGTACAAAAGGGCGCACAATAGCTAGGTGAGAACAAAAAATAAAATTCGGAGCCACTATGTCGGGAATTAGGCGTTCCTAGCTTTGATTTTTGATAGACAGCTTAAAATAATAGCGTGAATTGTCATTTGTTCTGTCAGTATATATGAAAAAAGTGTTTTACCTTCAGGTATTTAACAGGGACATATAGTAATTGAGCGGAGAGCGGAGTGTCTTAACACACTCCGCTCTTCGCGTTTTGCCCGGTTTCAAGACATCGTATGTTTGAGTGGTGGAACTTAACGACGCGTTTTGTCTTGCCAGAGCGGGAAACAAATAGTTATTGTTTTTTTTTAATTTTATTTAAAGTTATTCCACTCTAAAGGAAAAAAACATACGCCTCTTAGATCCGGCTTCGTTAAAATATCATTAAAAATTATTAAAAAAATAAAAATCTCGTGTTAGCATCACCTAGACTTAGCTTAAGATAACATGTGTGTATATTAACATTCAAGGTTTAATAATTATTATGCTAGAAAAAAAAATAACAAAAGAAAAATATATATTACATAAACAATAGGATTAAAATCAAAAATTGGAAAAAAATCAAATAAAAATATATATAAAATATATAAAAAAACTAAGTTCTAACAAAAAGTATTAATCATTTGCCGATAGCCGAAGGATACGAGTTCGTTGCCATTTAAAAAATTACTGTCTCGTAAAACGGACCCATTTTATAATTTAGTAAATATATAAATAAATAATAAACATTATAATTTTATGATTTTAAAGTGTTGATCCACAAGGATTTCAAGGACCTTGATGCCATAACTTTGGACGCAGCTTGATGAAGAACGCATGGCTTAGTGGTCAGAGCACATGGGCGGTTTCCAAGAGGCGCAGGTTCAAATCCCGCTGCGTTCAAAGTTTTATAATGTTTTATAAGTAATGAATATTAAATTGCAATTAATATAGACACCACTGTGGCGTAGTGGGACAGCGTCTGATTATAACCACGATGGCTGTAAGTTCGACCTCCACTCGAAGAAGAAAACGTATTTTCACCATCTGGTAATATAAAGTTCAGCGTTGAGCTCCACTCAAAATATCTTGAATACGAGCGGGAAGCGGCTCTCATTATTTACATTTTTATGTGATATAACTTTTATGATACAGTGTGAAGCCGCAAAAAAAGGAAACCGCTGTTGGCTCAATTCTTGTTTGAGGAAATGCTTATATTTACAATAATTTATCATTACATTTTAGCAAGAGATAAAAAAGATAAATTAGATTGAAAAGCTTTTAAATATAACTTATAAATCCTCGCTTGTATGTAAATTGGTCAAAATTGAAGAATAAAGAACTGTATCACCTCCACCATGGCTTCAGCAGATTCGAACTTAGTTCTACAGCTAAAATAAGCTGGCAACAGAAATGTTAACATATTCAACTGAAGCGAAGTCAGAAGAATAGGCAAGTATACTTTATTCTTATATAACGAGTTTGGGTCAAAGGAATGCGGTTACCGAAAAAACGCAGCTAGAATTTATTTCTGCGAGGACGACTCAAATGTCATTGACGTTGCATTTTATCTTTTGAAATCGTTACACATGGTTTTTGATTAGTAACTTTTACCCGCGGTTTCACTTGCGTGGTGACTTATATATCCACAGAAATTAGATAAAATATACACTTTTCAGTTAACATATAAATCTGAACGTAGCCGGATTTGAACCCTCGCCTCTTGACCTTAGACTTTAAACAACCAAGAGGTTATGTTTCACAATTCCGTTATTTTCTAACTTTTTTGTTTTGTTAAAAATATTGAACAGTATTTAAATAGATGTGAGTAACATATTACATATATTTAAATATCTAAAATATATATATATATATATATATATATATATATATATATATATATATATATATATATATATATATATATATATATATATATATATATATATATATATATAATCAACATATTTTTTAATATAATTTGAACTCATTACATTGTGTTTAAATAACCACATCCTATACAATAACGAAATAAATAATTATGAAACATAAAAGGAAAAACATGATAAATAAAGGAGATTTCATTCAAAACTCGCATTTCCAAACCGCATCGACCGCAAATTATATAATATCGACACCCGACTCTGTTCGTCTTGATAATAACGCGGCTAATAATGAAATTATTTGCAGTACAATATATAAGCGTATAGAGATATCAAATATGTAGTTTTAAAGCTACAATGGCGCAGTATAACACTTGGTGTAAGCGTGATTGTTGCAGATTCGATTTTATACTATGAATCGAAGTTTGAGTTCGAAATACGAATATTTTTTTTTTGGTAAAATAAAATGCTTTTATCTCGAATTCGACATATTGCGTATTGAGTGGCATAATTCAACTAAATAATAAAAAATAATTCTCTCAATCCCTCAAATTTCTCATCGCGTTCAGATAATATCGATAATATACCTAACGATATATCTCATATATATACGATATATCTTCACACTATAGTAGCTAGTTATAAATATATTTTTTCCTATTATATAATATATATTATCGTAAACACACACATATTATAAAAATAACATTCATTCCAATCAATATTTGATGATGATACACTAACAGAAAAAAAAATCTTAATTCCGCTATATGCTATAAATTAAGACAGCAAAGAGCTTATAAGTTATATTTAAATTAAATACCGTTATTCCCACGCTCGAAAATCTCGTTTTCTTGAGAGGTCGCATTTTGCCGGCCAATTTTTTGCAGATTATCATTGTTCTTAAGGAATTCCAATGTTGTCGCGTAATTATATTCTTTAATGATATTTATATTTCAGTTTGACAAAAAAATAATAATATAGAATATTAAATAAATAATACAATATAGAAATATAAAACATTTAGTCAAACTGTAGACGGTTTATTATCTAGAAAACCTATTTCTAATCCATTCTAAATTACCCACTATAGAAATTTTAATTTACTGGAAAATAACTTAACTAATAAGTAAAGCCCATAATACTGTTCAGGATTATGAATAAGTAAAACCATATGGAATGAATCACATTTCCATTTCATCTAGAATAGCTTGTACCATTGTAGTCAATAATAATATCGTAATTTTCAAATAAAGTGATATTGACTTCTAAAAAATAGAATCTCTTGCTTAATTACCATATAAATTATATATTTTACGTTTTTGCATATATTTATAGAATTAGTAGGCACCATCTTTTCAGCAGAACTGTTTTCCGCATCGGTGATAGCGACATATTCATTCAACGACAACGACGCCAGCAACGACTCAACAGTGTCCGTAAAAGCTCTATCCGAATAAAGAATATTTTGCCACAAAGCGCATCAGATAAAAGTAGATAAAAAAAACTTGAAAGCACTCACATCAAAATGTGTTCAGTGGTTTTTGCGTGACACACGAACTTACACGGTTCGTTTGAAATTACCCCACACATGTTGTCAGCTAGCTTTACACCGTCTTAAATATAATAAGCTTTCGTCTCTTCCTGAAATCACTTTGTGTGGTTCTCACGAATATTTTAGTTTCACACATCTATATATAGCAGGGTACGCCCAAAGAACTTAATGTCAAGACACTCTCTCGATTTTCCATCTGTTTCTAGGCATTATGTATTGACTGACGTAACTCAACTCCGCGATATATCATCAAAAAGATCCCACAACCATCGTGTTTGATCACGCACGGCGTCTACTGCGCCACGATGTTATCACTCATATTATTTGGCTTTAATAAAATTATAACATGACCTAAAATTAGATAACTGAAGTGGGCTTAGAGAAATTATATTCTCCAAATTGGTACTGCATGAATAGAGGACGTACTTGAAAGTATTCCTAATAGGATTTGTATGCATATAGTCAAAATCTAACAATGCAAGTACAACTGATTGAAGGATTGATACATTTAAAAAATTAAATTAAATTTAATTAAATATGACAAAATTTAAATACGCATATTTAGTATGAACGAGTACGACTGGTTGTGCTTACCTTAGAATTACAGTATAATTCGAAACAGCAACTTACCTGAAACAAAATAAATTATTATTAGTATATATAATAAATTTAAAAATCAATAATTTCATATGTTATTATAATATATTTTAATTAAAAAAATATGCAGCCATTTGAGGCGACTTCAACAGTAGCAGGTTCGATTCCCACTGAGTGAAATGTATAATAAAAACTTAACTTATAGTGTCTTGAGTAAGCGTAAAATGAAGAACAAAAAATTAAGATTATATTCTCTCTGCCTACCCTGCTATATGCGGGAAAAGGTGTGAAGCTATTTATTTATTAATATTGAACTTGGCTCTCGTTTTCACATCACACAATATCAGTGACATAATCGGCTCTTAAATCAGATTACTCAAAGTATCGCACAATGCTACGAGCCACATGGCTTGTTAATTGTTTTATGAATAATAAACCGAATATGTTGTGGTGGGAGAGATTCGATTTATTTATAAATATGAACTTATTAGACATGCGTATTGAAATTGGCCGATAGCCAAATAGTTTTATATCGACTTATATCGTAGTACAACTATTACGAGCTTAAAGCTGTAGTTTGTTTCATGCAAAATTAGTGAAGTAATTAAAAAGAATATTAATAAGCACTTGTCAAAAGTAATGAGCAGAATACATACATATAGTATTTTTTCTTTCATTCCATTTCATTTGGCAGTGAATGTTTTTAAATAGTTAAAAATAAGGAAATAACTATACAAATAGCTTCACGCGATAAGTATAACGCATATAGCAGTGTAGACAAAGAGAACATAGTATCAAGAAACTAGAATAAAAAGTAATAATTTCAATGTAGCTCGATTAGAACGTATGGCTCAATGGAAGGAAGAACACTTGGACAGCTTGGAGGAGGTGCAGGTTCGGTTCTGAATATTTAACTTATCACTAGGTCCAGAGAAGCGATAGAAATATACCTTGAGATTGTCCACTAAATTCAGTTATCAATATTCAGTATAAAATTCCTACTGAGGCCTAAAATGGTATAGATTCAAGGAATTCATTCAATTTCTGAAGCTATTTTGATCTTCAAGATTAGTATCTTAGAATTCTCAGAATGATGAAATTCAATTAAACGTAAGACCGGGATTTATTAATACATTATCCAATATGAACGAGATATTCACAATAAAATGTGCTTGATTTACATTATCTTAATATATCATCCTCAGTCATTTTGTTACTTAGAGGTTTATATTTATGTATATCGATAACTCATATACAAGGAAAGTAGCTTCACGCTATATCCCATATATAGCAAGTAGACAGAGGAAACAAGATCGTCGTTTTACAGCCAAACGCTGTGCCCACATCGTCACAACAGTCTCAAGTATATTTAAAAATAAATATTTTTATAGCTTAATTGACTTGAGGTTAAATAATAAATAAAACTCACCTCACCAAAAGCTCTGGAGCTTAAAGTACGAGAACGTACTATGAACGAAAATTCGTTTAATTTTTTATGTTGTACGAAATCGAATGATACTAAATAATATTTCCAAAGCCAATGGTGCGCACGTAAGTATGGTATACTGAAAGAATTTTACTACAATTTTATGACTCCGTAAAAATATAACAAAGATCGGAGTTTGCAGCGAAGTGTATCGGAGCATTCAATTATTAACCTACTTTTGGAGAACATTTCATAGATGCTTTATGTAAGAGAGAAAAATAATATAGCAGGGTAGACCGAGGGAACCTTGTGTTAAGACACTATATTACCCGCTTTACGTCTCAAATTTTGAGATATTGCATGTCGAGGGGTGGAACTTAACGCTGCTCTTTACCTTGTTATCTAACCGAAAACAATCGAAGTAGAAACTGAACCCACGACTGTCGCGATTACAGTCATAACCTGAACCAAAATAGATTTTTTTTTAACAATCACTCTGCTCTTCATTTGAGTTTCTTCACTTACAGCCAATATACATTATATTGTATGACACCATCATGGTGCAGCAACACAACGTCTGACTGTAAACGCGATCGTCACGGATACGATATGCTTTTGGGGGAATGAGCTATTTTAATTGTCTATTCTGAAAATATACATACCCTCTATATACGAGAAAATAATGTAAATAAAATCAATTCGACTGACATTCACTTAGCTTACATAAAGAGCGACATATAAAACGCTTTACGGAATTGCGATACAATATCTATCTATGTATATTGACTTACTGTCATAGCGAGATTTCTATACGAGTATTAAAACTCATACTATACAATGGAACATTATTACAACATCATACACTACTTAACGCTAAATAATATTAAATGTTAATCCAACAAAACTGACATGTAGTTGAAGAAGCAATATTTTTGTTTTCCCAATACATTCCCATAGTACGACGGGCCCTTGTCAAATAGTCCTGAAAAGGGTTGGGAGCCATTCCATCTGTCCGACATGAGTTGTGGTGTGATCTCGTATAGAGAATATCTTGCTTAAATGAAAATATTTTATACTACTTTTACATCTAGCGAGAGAGAGAGCAGTTATTGGCAGAGAAAATCAAGAGTTGAGTCACTATGTATCTTGTTTAAAACCAATACTTAGATTTATCTCTAAAATGTATAAAAAACTGAAAACTAAGTGTATTTTTAGCAAATTGTATATACCACATAGTAGCCTTCACAAAAATAATAATAATTTGTGTCAAGATGGCCTATTCCTCATTTTCCACTCGAACCGGACATTACATTATGAATAGCGGAACCCAACGCCGCAGTGTGTCTCAGCGAACCAGAAAATATGAGCTAATTAAAATTTATAGGAATATGGGTATACCCAATATCCCGAGTGAAATAAATCTACATAATATATAATATAAAAAGTATTTCCTTAAATTGGATTCGAACTCACGACTATCGTAAATAAATTGGTACACAAAATTTTCCTAGAACTTCAAAAATCAACATATACATGCAAAATCTTCCATTCCTTTGTCCTCATACCACTACTGTACTACACGTACATACCGATTACTGTATACATATGTGTATATATATATATATATATATATATATATATATATATATATATATATATATATATATATATATATATATATATATATATATATATATATATATATATATATATATATATATATATATATATATATAAATAACGCTGTAACAACCGAACGGTGATAGGTTATCTCGCGAGGTCAGTACATTATACAGGATGCTACTATACTTATAGTATAGTGAAAATAATATTTATTTAGTTGTTTTTTTTTTTTTACAAAAACAATTTATTTTTAATATTTATTATTATTGAAAAAGGAGAGAAGTAAATTATAGTTAATAGTGACACAATAGACATTAGATACAGTACAAAAAATATATTTTTTAACATATATTTTAACAGTCTGTTAATGAAAGGCAAGGTCTGGAAAGGCAGAGGAGGGCAGAGGGAACCCAATGTTAAGATACTCAATTCCCCATTCTCCACCCAATTTTTGAGTTGAGTAGGAGTTTGCGTGTGAAGTGTCAGAGTGAACACATGAATGTTCATACTATCTTACGATAGTAAAAATACGTTTCAAATCGACTAACCATAAAAGTATACTAGAAATTAATAAAATTGGAGCGGATTACTACACTTAATAAAATTGGAGCGTAGCAGAATAATGCCATGTTTTTAAAATTCGTCGGAAATCTTTATAAAATAAAACCATACGCTCACTTATTATCATTATCAGCATCTCAGCCTTATTATCCTGGACCTATCTCTAGCATTAGTGCCTATTCCCAAGAATCTCCACGACAATCAATTCTGCACTGCCGCCTATATCCAGTGGCTCCCATCGACCTTTACCAGATCTTCAATTCTTCGGTCCACCCGGTAAGAGGCTCATACGACTTAAAAATATATTTTATGACAATTTAAAACTTAAAATATATTTTAATGACAATTTAACATATTTTGAAGCTTTAAGTATGTAAATATAATTTCAAAACATTATTTCAAGCCAATGACATACATATACATATACATACATATACATTTGTAAATAGTATTTTGCTAATCAAGCATACCGACCGACCATCTGACCGCAGTTTGCATGTATTCCATATATTTACATTAATTAGAACACATTAACAGCTTACATTATAAGGTGGCGTAAGCTGCATACAGCTACAGCTACGCTTGGTAATTACTGAAATTGTTCATTTAGCATACGGCTTCTCCGCTTTATCCCGCATAGAGAAGGAAACAAAGATTGTCTAGTGTCAAGACACTCCGGTCTCCACTATCCACCTTCAAGTCAACCTAATCTTGCAGTCTTGCCATTTCCACACTTTACGTTACGTTTATTATCAGAGCCTGCCTTTATTTTGGTAATAAAAATGAAAAAGTTATCACACTATATGAATTAATAACTTCTGAAAAATATTTGAAAGTCAAATCAAAGAGTCAAGAAATAATAAACGAGCTTTTTCGACAAATTCGACATCAGTTTCTTCAGACAAGTGTATGAGAATGATACTAGTTTTAGTACATTTACTATGAGTCCATTTATAACTTATGCATTCCAAATGTTGGATAATTTTCTATCCATTCATATATAATAGACATAATTAAATCTGCAACCAAAACACATTTTGAAAGATTTTGATCCATTTTTAGTACGAAAGAATAAAATTTATATTAATTTAATTTAAATTGAAAAAATAATATCAATAAATTGTTATCTTTTAAATTTATAAAAATAGTACTAATACACCAGAATCGAATCCACACTATTTCAGTTAAATTACTAGCCTAATACCGGGCGGCTTCCACTTGATTAGGCGATATATTGATATTAATTTCTAGGAAACCAACCAATCGGCATTCGTGCGGCCGGAAGCTATTGGCCTCACGAATACTAATGTAATGTTAATTTAACATACAACTATAGTATACCTACATATGAAAAAAAAAAGTTAATAGTAGGAAGTATAGCGAATGACTCTCGCGCGAGACCACTGAGAGTGGTTTAAAACAATGCATTGGGTCCAACATCTAATCTACTTTAATAGTACAAATTTATTACAAATGCTATTTTAAAACTATAAAGCTTACTATACCATGATATTTGATCTTACAAATTCAACCTATACTATAGAACAGATCTTTGATTGCTAGAACATTGAGCTTTTAACACCAACATTTCCACACGCCCAACGCTTTCCTCCATTAACTCCGAACAGCCATACATAGTAAATGTTAGTAAATCAAAACAGACCATATGACAGAGCATTTGCCTGCGGCGGCCAACAGTGGAGTCGATTTGTCAAGCCCCGACACGGCTTTACTCGATCCGTCTCTGTAATACCCAGTACGTTGCTAGGGTGTATGAGATATACGATGTTTGTGTGCAAGAATCTTATGCGTAGCGTGTTTGTATTTAACGTACATAGCACGTTAGACGGGGTGAATATGGTGATATAGTGATAAGACACTCTGTTTTCCATCAATTTCAAACATGTTGCATATTGAATTCTAATGCACTAGTTACGTAACTTTGATCACAACATTCAAAATTTTTAACATTTTTTAGCCATTTTCAAAAACTAAGCATAGACAATATATGAATATAGAAAGACTCAACATCACTCTTTTTAGGGTTAAATACTCTATCCAATAAAATTATAATTTTAGCGAGCAATGTCCAAATTCCTTTTTTTTAGACTCAATCTCTATTTATCCGTTACCCCAATAAAAGTGGCTGTGACATATAGACGGATAAACAGACAGACAGACAGACGTATTAAATATTCGTCATGAATATTTAATACGTTCGTTTAACCCTGATAATATTTAAAAATTATAATTTGAACAAGAGACCACTGAATATATATTTTTTTTATTTCTTTTATATAAAAAGATATATAAAAAAAGTTAAAAAATGTATAGTTTCGAATTTAAAAAGTTTACCAACTCCCCATATATTTCAATTAGTTATAATTTCACGGTGTAAAATTATTATTCATATCAAAACTTTTATATTTATTAAAATTAGACAAAAACACAATGAATTGTAAAGGCATTTCCTTTCCCTCTTATATGTTTGATTTTTTTTAATGACTAAATTTAAAGAAATGTCTAGTTAATAAATTTAAATTCTATTGCAATAATCACAAGAATATTCCACTGGAATATTATTATATAAATATTGTTCTAAATTCAATATGCAAGGTACTGTTTTAGCTTTACACTTTACAATTAATTGCCCCGAATGGAGATCGAACCCACAACCGTCCCGCTTGCAATACTTTCTCTCTTCTCTCTCTCTCTCTCTCTTTTTCCTCTTTTTTCCGAACATAGCAGGGTAAGCAGAGGAAACCCAGTGTCAATACACTCCCCCATTCTTCTTACAAATGAAAAACACTCAAAGAGAGTGGAATTAGCTTAATTTATTCACTTTAATAAGATGCTATATGCAGGAAATACCGTGAAACCATTTATTTTTAATTTATAAAGAAATTACACAATAAACATGTAACTTTAAATTTTAATTTTACATAGACGACCTAAGGGTTAAACATGCAAATCGTGGGTGAACGTACGCTCTATACAGAGGCGAGTGAGGAAAACCGCAAATATACAGTATAACAATTAAAGATAATATTGTTTACTTCGTAATGATTCACTAGTTAGCTATAAGTGTCATAGGACGTAAACAATGTACTAAATAACAGGATAAATTGGAAAAGGAAGAAATATGTATTATATCGACAGATTTTTTTCTAGTCTTTGGCAAAATCTGGTATCGTTATGTCTTGTTACCAGTCTTGTTGTATATATAATACAACAAGACTGGTAACAAGACATAACGCGGCGTTGAGTTACGCCCATCAACGCGCAATGTCTAGGAATTGGGCAGAAAGTGGAAAACGGAGTGTCTTAACACTAGGTGCCCTCGAAATAGCATAAAAAATTATAATTTAAGTTTTTATAGAGCATTGGAGATGTATGATCAAACGCTGGTTATATTCGTTGATATACCACACGTAAGCTTACTATACTCTGAGAGACCTAAGTAAGTTTATATTATAGCTAAGATAGCATAGGACGAATTATATAGAAGTTTGGCAAAGCTCTTTCACAAACCAGGACATACAATTCTACGATTACGCTTAAAATTGTATCGTAACTGAATCATGATGGTGTTTTTTTTAAATTTAAGATGCAGATTTAAAAATTCCATTGAATTCAAACTTGTTGTTTTTTGATGTTGCATATATATATATATATATATATATATATATATATATATATATATATATATATATATTATATATATATATATATATATATATATATATATATATATATATATATATATATTTTTTTTAATAACAAAGTACCGCCTCAATTGTAGGCGACGACTTCAAGCATTTCTTACACCTACAATACAAAAAATATTTAAAATAGTAAACTAAAAAAAGGAATTCCAAAAAAAAAGTTGTACATTAAAGTAACACAAAAAAATTAATATAATTGAAATAATATTCATAATTAAAAATAAGCATAGTAACGACTAAGTAAAACAATTCAGAAGACACGTGCGATATGAATTATCGAAAATTATGCTTATTGTCAGAAATATCCTATCATTTAGAAGCCATCATGGCACAGTGGAAGTGTCTCTACATTAAGTGCACTCTGCTAAACTTAGGGTACTAGTAAATGAAAAAAAAATTGAAACCATTTTTTTACCAGATACTTACCTTAAAAAAAATCATTCAAAACTTATGATCTTAGCAAAGCAATTTCATCACCATAAACCATTGACAAAAAACTGAACACAAGGCTATTCCCATGTCACCTAAGTATTCTTAAGACCTAACCTTAAAGCGTCATACATTATAATTTCGAGGCCATCTGTAACGGGAGGCTGCTATAACTCCTCCCTGTCGGCCCTATTTCATCTTGATACATTACTGGAATAACTCTAGCATCACTAAAATAGATTGTGCCCTTGAAACACGTCTTGCTCTACTTTATTTAAACTCAAAATTATCTTCTAGCTTTGTAGTTTTAAAAGTATTTTCATATATAATTACTTTGTTGTAGGTTTTAATATGATTTAAAGGTTGGACATACCAAGAACAGCGTCTGAGAGCAAGTAGTGAGTTCGATTCCAATGCAGAAGAACGAATGAATTTCAATTCCTTGCGATAATAAGAAGCATGTCAACATAATAAGAAGCATGACAAAAAGAGTTCTGCATTTCAACACTCAAATATCTCAAAAATAGAGCAGAGAACGGAGTGTTTTAACGCAAGTATCACTATGCCTACTCTGCTGTATGCAAGATACAGCATAAAAAAAAACAACCCAGTGGGGATCGAACCCGCAACTATCGTGCTTACAGTCCATCCCGTCCCACAGTGATGGTGGACGATGACCTTTAATAAATTAATATGCATAGTATCAAATGACATACAAAATATACTTAATTACGGTTAAACATAAGTCACAACAAAAGCGATTCTTGGAATCTTAGTGACATACTTGAAACAAATAAGTTTTTGTAATGACCTCTTTAGTGTATAAGATATAATAAATAATAATAATTTGATAATATTGTTCCATAGGGGCCGTCACGACGCAGCGGCACAGCGTCTGACAATAAACGCAATAGTTGTGAGTTCGATTCCCATTTAGGATGAATTAATAGTTACATTACATAAAATTATTGATTTCATTTCCCTAACTACACTAAAAGTTAGAGTGCTTAATACTAGATTCTCTCCTACTTTTCCATGTGTGCGAGAAAGCTTAAAACTTAAAAAATATATATAGATTTAGGTACTAGTGGTCCCAGCTAATATTATTAATAAATATTCATAAATATTCATTCAACAAGTTTTTTATTTTTTTGTTAAGACGCCATATTCAAATTTCCTTCCACTTTGTTCCTGACTTTGAGCTATATGTAAAACTAATTGACTATAAATCAACACGCTGAATAAATTGTGCTGATGCACTATTTTTCTATTTATTTCCATTCAGTAGGTCTATTACGATGTATAAAGAGTATAGTGAAACATATTGAGACAGGTTTCCGCTTTTCCAGATCATCCATAAACCCATAATGTTACAAACATACGTACAGACGTATTATATATGTATATTTAAAGATAATATATAAAAAACACAACTCAATCACAAGAAGTGATTTCTTTCTCTGTGAATCAAATTCTTCACGAAGATAATAATTTTTCATGAAAGGCCTCTTGTATCACTACGAAACATGTGCTAGCCAAACCAAATTATCTCGCTTTTTCTACATACAGTTGCTAGACGTTGTTTACGCTAATTACTATAAATATTTTGTTGAACAAAAATGAACTAAAAGAGTCATTTAGGACCATATTCTAATTTGCCACAGCACTCACATCCGGCGCCATCTGCCCGCCGCGAGTAGGGTGACCAAATAACACTATATAATATTATAGTACACCATAAATATATTACAAAAATTAATATCCGAGGCGTCGTGGTACAGTAGAGACTGACTGTAAACTCGACGGTTCTGGATTCGATTCCTCGCTCTGCAAAACAAGGCAAAGAACGGCGTTAAGTTTCACACGGACGGAGAGTCTTCAAACTTTCCCCCTTGCCTACCTTGTATATAATAAAATACTTTTTTAATTATTCCAACTTTATATTTTACTTTACTTTATGTCACTCTACTGAGCTATTAAAATATAATATGGTTATTAATGGTGACAATGTTTTTTGTAGCTTCCCGCTCTATCCCGGAAATAGGTAGGCAGAGAGGAACCTCGTGTTCGAGACATTGTGTGTTTAATGGTCCACCATCTCAATCCCGCACTTTGTCCTAATACCAACGAGAGAAAAAGGAAAATAAGTGGTACCACACCCATCTCGCTTATAATCACAAGCCGTTGCACTGAACCACAACGGCTAAGGAAATTTATGTAAATGAATAATTATATAATACATGCGAACCATTCGCGACTTTGCTCACTTGGAATTTGATGGTAAGTGATAACAAATACACTTATTATGAGTTTATTTATTTATTTATTCTTTATATTCTTTATTGCACACATTTAACCAACCAACCCAACCAACTTTTTCAAGTATGTAGGTGTATACATATTTTAATAAGTATATATATATATATATATATATATATATATATATATATATATATATATATATATATATATATATATATATATATATATATATATATATATATATATATATATATATATATATATATATATATATATATATATATATATATATAATGGACACATGGTGGCCCTACAAGTAGCGTCATAGTGTCCCATTTCAAGTGTCGACCGACATTTACCCTCAGCGCGGGGTTGACAGACTGTACACGGATACTTGGTCAGAGCGGAGTAATAAACAAAGTTTTATGTTCAACAACTCATAAGTGAACTTTAAAACAGATATAAGTATAGACCATTGATATGTTAGCTTTAAAACAGTAGGAGCGTTGTCTGGCAAAATGTTTAATATATATATATTAAATATATATATACATATATATAAATATATATATATATATATATGTATATATATATTTAATATATATATACATATATATATATATATATATATATATATATATATATATATATATATATATATATATATATATATATATATATATATATGTATATATATATATATATATATATATATATATATATATATATATAGTAGACTACGCAAAGATCCTAGTGGCTCAACGAATGAAACATTTCATTACCCTCATGATGGGTCGAAGCCCCACTGCGCTACGATGGCCTCAGTCCTGTCAATATCCCAATAACAAATATAATTCAAACAGAAAAATATCTCGTAAAATCCTCATTCAACTGCACATTTATAGTATAGTATATAAAAATATCTTAAAAATCCAGTAAACTTTAACATGGACCGTACAAACAGTATTGGTTTACTTCAAGAGCTTGGCATCGTATGAATGACCCACATTAACCGGAATGCAGGAGGCTAACTCGACCTTTCCAGTGCATAGGTCACTACACTAATACTAACTCCGATAGGAATGTAATGAGAGAGCGTTCTTTATAAATTATTCTAGCTTTTGACATCGTGAACTTATTCGTGTAATGTGAGCTTAAAGTGTTTTTATTACTTTAAAGTGTTATTTCATAAATAACATAACATAACTAAGGAAGGAAATATACTTTTTATAAAAATACCGCTACATTTTATGTAATTTTTAAGGTTGTACGATTTTTATACGATTCTAATATAATTTTTGAAATTGAAATATATAATTTTTAAATTTGAACTTTTAAATTGAATTTAAGTCATGTGAAAGTTACAAAACACTAGCGTTTACTCGCGGCTTCGCCTGTACAAATGGAATTAAGTGAGTGGCGTGTATGACACATGCTACATCTTAAGTTCCTATGGTAACTCCGACCGCAGTTGATTCAAATATATATCAAACGCATCATAAAATACCTTCCCTGTGAATGATGTGCTTCACCACGGTAAAAAATAGCAATTATCAATCTCTGACCTACCAAATCTCTATATACAAAAAATATATGAAATCATCGGTTGCTGCGATTTAAAAAAAGAACAAACAAACAAACAAACACACTTTCGTTTTCACAATAATATTATAGATTAACTTATTTCTATTTTAGTATTGAGCTCCATCAGAATTAGCAAATTTAAAATTGGATAGAAATTATAAACCAAAATGCTAAACTCCCTATACAAGCTAACGCCCACAATGATATATGAGTCATATTTAAAAACATGCCTTTAATTTAAAAAAAGAATTATAATATTTCAATATACCTTCATTGGAAAGAGCTTAAACAGGCTAAAGTGCTCTACAATTATATTTTTATAAATTAATTATTTTATATGTTTAAGTATTGTTTCAAAATTGCTAAAAGAAATATTTTAAAAATGTTAAATTACACATAAAATTCAAAATTAGCCGATGGGAACCTACACCATCATTTGTAAGATATCGCAGAGCTCTACCTAACTTTGCATTCCTGTCATAGTCTTACAAAATTTTGTAACGCATAGTATTTTGCGAATAAATAATTTAAAAGCTCCCTTACTAGAATGTAATCACAAATAACGAATTTTTGACGACTGTACTTAAGAACTCTATAATATACTAAATTATAATTAACGCTTATATTAATAGCTCTAAACTAAGTGTTAAATATTTATAAATTCAATAGTACTGAACAAAAAACAACGCACGTCTTTAATGCCAAGGTTAAAACTAAAAACAAAAAATATGCAAAAAAAAAGCTAAAAACCAATTTTTAAATAATTATCTTATATCCCAGTTAAAAAAGCGCGGCATTGAGTTCCGACAATCAACTCGCAATGTCTCAAGAAAAGGGAGAAATGTGGGCAACGGAGAGTTTTCACCAAAAAAAGAAAACACTAGGTTCCAATTGTCCACCCGTGCTACATGCGGGAAAGAGCGTAAAGCTATTATAATCATTTTTAAAGTGTTAATTCCACACTAAGCGCTGGGCGCGGGTTCAAATCCCGCTGCGTTTAAATTTTAATATGTTTTTTTAAGTATTTTTTCTATCCTAAGCGTAATGCTATTTAATTTATTTTCAATCACCTTGTATGTTATGTTACCTTGTTGTATGTTAAATAGTGACCACTAACTAACTATACTCTACAAAGTTGCTCAAAATCGTATTCTCAAATGAAATGAAACGGATAATTTATTAATACTGTTATATAGATAACAGAGCAATGTATCCTATACCGTTGCACAATACATCCTAGCATCAGCCTGAGGCTCTACCCACGGCGAAATATAATTAAGACCGACTCTATTTCTTGAGAGCTAAAGTCGAAATTTGATTTTATTTAAAGTGATCGACAATCGCCTATCTGCTTTCAACACCGAGAACTATACTGAATGCAGTCACGAACGACATAAATAATACTAAATCTTAAGGAACATCAACTAAAATGGCCGAACACAATCAAAACGAATCTTTATTTCGTTTATACTGAGCGTAAAATTCAAAAAGGTAAGTTTAGACCCGAAATATGTGTGAGAGAGTAAAATATATACGCCTGCGTAAGTTAGAATGAGATAGAACATAAATCTTTTAATTTAGTGATGTGCTCCAACAACTATCTCGAAAATTCTGAAGATTTATATTTATATTTTTGAAATATTTAAAACAAAACAATCTATATTTAGTAACTTAATGTAGAGAATGTATTAATAATATGATTTTAGGACAGACACCATTGACATTTTTATATATAACTATTCAAAAATGCTTGCAATGGGCTAATCGAATAAAGAATATGTTAAATTTGTATCAATAAGCTTACCGGCGGAAATCTAATGTTATAATACAATCATCGTGTATCGTTTCTAGCTGAGCAAGACGATTTTGAATTCAAATTACCTTTGAAGAGTTTATAAGTTTATATTTATTTGTCTAGATCTGGATCTGGTTTGACAGAGTATAGTATTGTATCTGCTACCTTAAATTGGCGGATAACGATACACGGAGTGATACCTTCTTTATACCACAACCATAAAATGTAATAAAAAAATTAATAAATAATTTATTTTATATAGAATATATTTAAAATTAATAAGGAACCCGCAACTCTAGGATCTGTCCAAGCTCTCTCGCCAAGCAGACCATAAGTTAAATTATGTTTAAATATTTATCAAAATATTATTCTTTCCTTAGTGTAGAATAACGCTTTAAAATAAACTAGACTGTGTTCTTGTTATATATTTACTTAAATATTTGAATATGAAAAAAAATTAAATCTTAATAAGTAAAAATTTAAAAAGTATAAATTTCTCTAACATTTTATTCACATAATGGACATAATTTATTCCGCTAGTGCAAGCGCTAAATCAGTTTTCTTATCGAATGACCTAATTAAAATTGCAGTAGAGTCCGTTAAAAGCTCGTCTCGCTGAGCTTATCTTATCTAATATAATGTATAATGGAATATACAATATGTACGTATAATTAAATGCAACAAAGGCAGCTACTGGGATGGGATATCACTTGTAAGATGCTTACTCTTTGAACTTTATAAGAAGATTTTTATATTTTTATATAATATGGTATGTTATATATATTATTAATATATAATTTTTCATTAAACTTATAAATTATATAATTATATTATATATGTATATATATTATAATTATATATGTATATATATTAATAAAGATAAGGTCACCTCTTTGTTTTAATTAATAAATATTAAATTCGGCAAAGCTACAGGAGAGCAGTAGCAATAATATAGAGTGAATCCTATGATTTTGTGGTTTTTGTTAAATATGAAGGATATAAAGCTTCATTACAAATATTTTATTCAAATTACTTATATTGGCTCAGTGTACAAAATACATTTACATTTAGTGTCTCTTAAGTGACTGGATATTTTGGACGTTTCCCAAAAAGAAAATCGAACCGACAACGTATAGACAATAACAATAGAGTTATACCCTAATAGCAACACTACAAAGAATTTTTATATATGTACTATTTATTTTCCTAAAGTTTAGTAAATAAATCTTTAGTCACATCACTATCCCAAGTTTAAGTAAATTCTAGATGAATGGCGCATACGCATGCATTCTTTTCAACGTGAAACAACAATACCCGCATCTTTCTTTCCCTCTCTTTTACTCTACTGTTACCGTAACAGAAAAGGCTTTCGGAGATTAATTGTCCCACAAAAGCGATCATTTGTACTAGATGAATTGAAGATGATCTTCTATGTCTAAGTTATGTTTGAAGCTTGAATTCGTTGATGGTATGCTTTTGTTCTAGTGAAGGAATATATGTTACAACCTTTGTGACCTAGTGGTACCTGTCTCATTGTGAACGGGAATTTAGGTTCGAGCTACACAGAAGTCAATAAGTTATCTACATATATGCACGTAAAATAAATCTGTAAAGACCGTAACTATGGTATAAATAATGGGTACCCATTATGGATTCACTATAGTTATATAGGTTGGTCAAAATTGGTCAAAAACAATTCATCGGCGCCACGATGCAATGTTCTAACAATAATTTAAATTAATATTCATGATAATTCATCAATTTAAAATTTAAAGGAACTACAAAATAAGAATTAAAAAAGTCCTTATGAATGGTATAGATGGGTTGTACATGAAAATGCTGAGCTTAATAAGCCCGGCGTAATTAAGTTTGATAGAATCCACAACCAGTACGTTCAACGAGATTATTAACAAGTTACAGGAGACAAGGCAATTATATGGTTAAATAAAACAGACCTCCTGACTAAAGTGGAAATTTGGGGCTACATTTTGATATCCTCGGTCGGAAACTAGTAGTGATTGAAAAAGAGATGAAAAATGTAAAGCTAAAGGCTAACATACAAAATCACCGATGACGCCGTCCTGTATCAAGCGTGTGGAACAAATAGAATTAATCAATATAATAATCGACTACCATTTATAATATACATTTCTTATATATATTTAATATTTTTTTTATATATTTGTGGCCGGCGTGGAATAGCGTCCAATAATCTAACTGTAAACGCGACGGGCTATGGGTTCGATCACAAGTTGAAGGAAATTATTTTCAGCTCCTCGCCCTGGCAATAAGACAAAGCGAGACGTTCACTTCAGCTACTCTATGTCTTAACACTAGGTTTCCTCCGCTTATCCTGGAAGCTGAATTGTCCTTTCCCTCACTTAATACTTATGCGATACATTATTACAGAACTCCCACCGGCATACCGACTTTCATAAAAGGCACCTACACAAGAGCACAATGGAACGTGCGACAGTAATTTACTTGCGTTTCCGTAATATTCGAAAAAGCGTAAGCACGAAGCTATATTGCGTTATGAATCACAAACAAAAAACGACCAAGTGCCGTTTATGATATGAAAATGCTTTGAATTTATAAATGTGTTTCCTCATATTGTAATAGGTTTCAAAAATAAGATGCATTTGGTTTTATAATGTAATATATTAAAATATAACATTGCGTTCCTAGCTTTAGGACTTTAAAGTCGATCTGTCTCACTAAAAAATATAATACTTTTCCCTTAGATACATCGAATTTAGGTACATATACTATATGTAGAGATATATAAACTCTGTGAAATCAACACGCAACCCAGAAAACTTTATTAAACCAAGTTACAAGATCCAATAACACGTAGTCACTAATCCATAATCCCATTAATTCTTTCCTGAGTTAACTTTCGATATCTTTGCTCTACATAGGGACTGTACATATTGTGCGTGAGAACGTCTGTAATTACTATATTTTGACGGGAATCAAAGGCGCCGCGAGGGACGGTTAATCGGCTCTATTTGAACTGTACCCTCCCATCATACTTAATTCAGTTGTAAAACTGACGCCAGCTTCAAAGCGTTTTCGCTGCGATTATGCATATAATTACAGGGTAAAAATATTGAAAGCTATAAAATGTATGAAACAATAATAAACTTTCAATATAAGGCAAAAAATATCAGAAGTTATGATTTATTTTTTTTTACGTAACATTTATGTACGAGAATATTTATTTTTTATTGTTTAATGAATCCCAATGTTCTGTAAGTTAAAAAACCGGTAACCAGTTTTTTTAAATCTATGTAATAAACTGAGTACCTTCCTATCCTACATAAGGCTTCCAGTCGTCTGTTGCTGGCATTATATCAACAATCAGGACCAATTGCTTAGCGCTCTATCCAAAGCACAAAGGAAGCCATGCACACCCATCAATATTTAACTATCGAGAACATGGCTTAGCCTTAAAACGATGTCACAAGGCATTATCGATTAAATTTATAGTTAACAAGGAATTTATAAATATTTCTAATAAAATTGTTTGTAACAATACAATATATTACTAATGATACTGTCCTGGATGACACAGCGTGTGACGACTGGAAGCGTAACGGTTATAGGCTCGAACCCAACTCTAAAGAATAAATTATTTTCATTACTTATTTTCTTGAAGGTAAAGTGCACACTGAATTCCGCATTGTGCATACTTAACATGCAATATCTCAAAAAATAGGTTGAAAGTGAGGAAAAGAGTGTCTTGACACTACGTTCCCCGACCTATCCTGCTATATGCGGGATACAGCGTAAAGCTAAAAAAAGAACAATATATATATATATATATATATATATATATATATATATATATATATATATATATATATATATATATATATATATATATATATATATATATATATATATATATATATACATATATATATATATAAATCATACCAGTAAGTATCGTTTAATAGATGACTATTTTGGACACGTACCAAGCTTCCTATTCTCAGAAAACATATCAATATCGTAGAAACTTTATTGTTATTTATTGTGTAGCATTTGATAAATATATGCACATGGTTCGTTGAATTTACAAGGCAATGTTTACTTATTACAAATTTTATATGTTCAATTGTATGAGTTACCACTTCTGCTTGGATTGGGCGTAGGTTCAATTCCCTGTCAAAATATGTATGTATACGAATATATTATACATCACCTTTGCAGATAAGCTTCTTTTGTGTAGCTTTTCTCGCGTTATAGCGAGAAAAGCTCGGAGCAGACTTGCAGTCTAAGTGTTAGGATCAAATTTGAAATGCTACCACCTTACCCACTATTACCTTAGAAGCACGTTCTAGAAATTAATTTATGATGGTTCTATACAGGCTAAGATATTTTAGCAAACTATAGAAAGTCGTTATTATACCTCTCGCTACGTTTCCGCCTACAAATTTACTCTAAACATATTCCTGGTCAGTAAAAAAACCCAACCCATGATATTAAAAAGTAATTTATACTTACTAACAATATTTTTTTTTCGCTCATTGTTTCAAATATTCCCATACAAAAGTAATAAAAACGCAATCAGTGTGTAAGCCCCTTAACATGTATTGAACAGAACAGTTGACGAAAGGGATTTACCAATCAACCGAGTATTGATTTAAAAGTACCTGCGAAGGGACAAGTCGCATGTTTGAGGGTAAGTAATAAGAAACCTTTATTTGTTTTCACTAAATTAACTCAATTATGAGTTCACTATAAACGGTGTGGTTGTGAGTTCAAATCCTATTCGGGGTACTGAATTAGTATCACTTACCTGCTTTGGTAAAAAAACAAAGCGCGGCGTTGGTTTACGTTACTCAATACTATATTTCAGATTCGAAATGCGGAAACAATATATAAGAAGCTTGAGCTAAATATCAAACCTACGACTTTGGTTAAAATGTATAAAAAAACTTCTCACTAACCACAATACCTTATTGTATTAAGTAAAAAACTTGATGTCGTCATTTTAACAGTGGAAGCGCAAAATATTCCATTTACAAACATTATATTGAATGGTGAAAAAAAAAACCCCTTGTGTAACGAAATCAGGAAAATTGCTTTTATTCAATAAAAAATTGTTGAAAAGAGCGAGAGCGTGACCCTTTTTACGTTCATTCATACAATTATTCCAAATCAATAGTTATATTCACACACATTAACAATTACACACACAAACACACAACCAATCACACACAAAAATTGTTTAAAACAAAGCGTTCATTGTCAAATGATTCCTTTAACAGGTGGTGCACTTGAAACGTACCAATACGACTAGAAGCGAGGGCCCAACTTCTTGGAGAAAATCGATACTCTCGTCTCCCGGGAGGATTTCTAAATAGTAAAACCGTTTTATGGGCGGGAATAACGCAAGGTGGGAAGTAGCACTCTTTCAACTGTACGCCAAATACTACTTATTTTTAAAGTTTGCCTTCAAACTATTTTAATTTAAAACTTTTTTATTATTAAGTATGGCTTTTTCTTTAAATTTTCAGTTCTTTTGTGAGTCAGATAGAAAATAATTGGCTAATGGACGTTTGTAAGCACTATAGAGATACACCAAGTAGAATGCTCATCACATAAATAAATTATCCATCCCACAACATCTGGTTCAGCAGCTCGTTATTAATTACTAAAAACAAAAAGAGCCTTCATACATATCTTTTTAGGTTCACGCTAGAGAATGCAGAGGCAAGACTCTATTTTCTCCACATTTTTCCAAGGTGAAGATTTTAGGAGTACAAGAATTTTGTTGAGTGTGGATCGTACTAATTAGACACTCTCTCATTGTACCAAGGCCTTAAATCTTCAAATGTTTCTAACACATTACAATATTTCATATTCTTATCAAATCAGTTCATAATCCAATAATCCACAAGACAAAGCTAACATTATAAAAACGTAACTTAATTAAAATCTTACTATCGCAAATCCGAATGCATTTATGCTAGCTCTATTAGTGCTTCTCTAGCAAGAATTATAAAAGCTGCTAGAAAATTGTAGAGTACATTTTAAAATTCACTGAGTATCGAGAGCTGAAACCTAAAAAAGATAAAATTTATATCCATGTAGAACTTTCGATATTACTGTATCAATATTAAGTACTATATATGTAACTAATATTTTCCAGTGGTTACAGGTTCGAATACTGGGGCAAGATTAACATTTTTAAATAGATAAAATAAAAAATAAAAATAAATAAATAGTTTCACGCTATATCTCGCATATCTCAAAACAGAAGAAACGGTAAACAGAGGAAATCTACTATTATGACACTCCATTCCCCACTTTATGCCAGAGATATCTCTGGCATAAAGTGGGCATATTGAGTGATGGAACTGCGCACCAAATTAAGGCACTTTAAATAAAGTTTTCACATCCTGTCTTCATACCTAACCAAATACAGGTGTATAAATTATATCATATACATATATTCATAAGACTGTTACCGTCTACCGTCTGTTTGTCTGTTTGTTCTAACATCCGATAGCACTAATTCATTTATCCTCTCAGCTAGATCGCATTGATTGTAACAACATTCTAGGCGAAGACACTACAAATATTTGATTCTGCTCTAGAGCTAAGTCCTTTGTCTAGTAATATAAATGTTATATAGATTATGAATTCAATAGAGCGTCTAATTTATCACAATATTGTTGTAAGTTGGCCAATTCTTATTTATAAATATTATTGACTAGAATTTTTTACTAAAAGCCCTCTTTAGTTTCAAATTCATAGTAGCACCTTTTACTAATCTCTCTTGAACGAGAAATTGAAGTAGTTAATAAAAAATACAACACAAATATTTTTTACAGATAAAAGAAATACTATATCCTTAGGAAAGTTTGGTAGGCAAGGTCTTAAGGAAAGTTGATAAATATGCCCGTAGTATCAAGCTAGTGTTCAATGGGGCAAAATCTGATTGTGAACGTGATGGCTGTCGATTCAATTCCCACCAGAGGAAATTCCGTATTTTCATTTCTCCGTTTTGCTGGATAAAGCACTGTGTTAAGTTTCTAAGTCTGGATAGCAAGTAGAAAGTAGAATGTCTCGACACTAAACTCTCTGCCTACCTTCCTAGGAGCGGAATAATATTTAAGCTACCAAAACCAACAAAAATAAGACTATTTGGTTCCACTATATAGACTTACAAAAATCAGCAATGAATAATTTATCCTATATTTATTTTCCTCTTCACAAGATGCAAGAGAAAAATATAGATATAAATATGGAACCAATGAATACACTGCTTTCATAGAAATTTCAGACCATAAACATATCTTTACAATTCAACAACAATGTATGCGTACAGCTGAATGAATTACGTTGCTATAAATATCGTCATAGTTTTAATAATAAATTGTAATTTTGTTATAAAAAATGTAAATTTCTGAACATTTCCTTTTTACATAGTATTTAGTAAAGAGAAAGAAATTAGTGACGATTCACTTTGTTTTCCATTGTCTATATATTATATACATATATGATACAAATCCTGCTACATTCCTATTGTAAGTAATTATGTATAGTATTTTTA
The DNA here is from genome assembly GCA_037127375.1 of Dione juno. Taxonomy (NCBI): domain Eukaryota; kingdom Metazoa; phylum Arthropoda; class Insecta; order Lepidoptera; family Nymphalidae; genus Dione; species Dione juno. Next base: position 238,475 of record JAXRJS010000032.1, on the reverse strand, counting down.
AATATATTATTTGTGAGTTCAAAACCATATTATTATTAATTTGAGGTCGTCATGGTGCAGCGGCAGAGGATCCGACTACAAACGACGATTGTGGGCTCGATCCCCACTCGGGGGATTCAAATATTTCATTTCCTCGCTCTGATAATATAAAAAGAGTGGCATTCCACCACTCTACACGCTTGGGCTAAAAAAAAAAGTTTCAACGCTAGCTTTCCTTTGTCTATATGCGGGAAAAAGCGTGAAGCTTTTTTCTTATATATGTTTATTTTTATTTTCATATAAAAAAACACAAAAAGTTTATAAAACACAAAGAAAGCATATAAAAATTTTAACGCAGCGGGATTTGAACCCGCGCCTTATGGAAACTGTCCAAGCGCTCTGACCACTAAGCCATGGCTTATGGTATTTTTTTTATAATATATCTTCATATATTATAATTATAATTATTATTTCCAACTTGGCGCTTTATTTCTTATATAGCAGGGGCAGGCAGCGGGAGCCTACTGTCAAATTATGCCGTTTTCCACTTTCCATGTGAACTGGAGATATTACGTGAGTGAAAAAATTCAATGACGCGCTTTATCTTACTAAATCTGGGAATATCAGATAGCTTAAATTGATCCGGGTAGAGATCGAACCCACCACTGTGTCAACAGTCAGTTGCTACCATACTGTGGCTCAGTAATTGCTCTAAAATAACATACTATATTAAGAAAAAACTCAATTCTTTTTCCAAATCTATTCAATATTTTATTTAATTCAACTTATTTGTTATATATGCACTCCCACATATTGGTTACCAAGTAACTTAGTAATGAGTAATATTTACATACTAATGTGTGGGTCAGTCTAGACGTATGTACATAATGACTCACGTTTCTTTGAATAACTAAAAGGATCGTAATACGGTTAGTAATAATTAAGTATTTTATAAGAAAAACAAACAGATTCTTAAGAAAATTTAATTCAATTGTTTTAATCAATTTTACGAATATATAATTAGTGGAATTCATGGTCATAAGTTTACTTAAGCTTGAGAATTTTTTTACTTAATTCCATATTAAAATATAGTCACAGTTTTTAAGTTATCTCACATATACTAGGGCAAAATAATTCATTAAGATTCTCTTCTCTTCGCTTTCCCTCCGAATTTGAGGCATTGAGTGATCCCTCTCATAACTCTCATCTCAATGTCATATTATGTCGTGCCACACCGGGAATATAGTAATAGCTCTTCCGCAAAGTAATGAACCCAGAACTACTACGTTTCCAGTCACACCCTGACCCACTACTCCGCTATAACCTCAAGGATCTCCTGCCGTTCATTGTACGAATTTAAACGGCATGGTATTAAAATCCAACCAATTCTTTCAATCAGGTTTCTTTACTAATCCTACGAAATTCGAATAATTTATATGTAATAACAAAACTAAATTTCACACTACAGAACCGACTGAGACGCAAATTGTGTACTTAGAAATAGTTATAAAACTAGACAGCTCGTCTTTACCCTATTATAAGCTCTCTCAGATATCAAAGTTCAATTTTAAACACCTCAGTCACATACATACATACATATATAGAAATACATACATACATATACATACACACACATACAAACTTGCATAAATTACAAACTAGCAACCTGCCATAAGCCCCCAGAGGCATAAAGCTTAGGATCTAGCGTTGAGGTGCAAACTAGAAGTTTCCACTTACAGAGCTTTCATCTAAATCATTAGTAGTTACAATCAATATCATCTCACTGAGAGGATTAGAGGAAACTGGTTTCAATTATAGACGAGTACCTCTTGCTTGGATACAAACGTCTTTTGATAGTTTGCAAATACATATGTACGGGTAATATATCTAAGGCCGTAGAGTAGAGGCCGTCCCGACGGTTGTGGGTTCGATTCCCACGAGGGTACAATGGACTATATATGGAAATGGAGAGTCTCAACACTAGGTTCCAGCTGCCTAGCCTGCTATATGCGGGATACAGCGTGAAGCTAAAAAGTGTATATATATATATATATATATATATATATATATATATATATATATATATATATATATATATATATATATATATATATATATATATATATATATATATATATATATATATATATATATATATATATATATATATATATATATATATATATATATATATATATATATATATATATATAATTGACCTCAAACTGTGGAAAAGAGCAATAATAGCAATGTTTTCAACATTGCTATTATTACTAAACATACTTTAATAGCCTTTTTTTTTATAGTTAAAAAAGAAAAACCAGGTGTTCCACCTGGTGTTAAGTGGAGATCTTCAACCTCTGAGGTTGCGATGCGATGTGACGTGACCTTGATGCGGATGAAGACGCTTAAAAGCTTATAAATCAAAAAGCTCACAGATATCCTCAAGAGGTAGTATATTTTACCTATAATTGTCACTAGCCTTGAACAGTTATTAATTTATACATAGATTATTATTAACGCTACCGTAATTTTTTGTATAGGGGTATTAGTAGTAGGTATTTAAGTTCATTTGAACTTGCCTTGAAGAACTAAATCTATCAAGGACATACGCTATCGATTATTCATTCAACCTTCTATGAATTTATATTAACAATAATTTATTATTGCATCCAAATAACCAAGTCAACATGCTCTTAGCGTTATTAAATAAGTTAATTATAGCAGGTTCAAATCCAAAATAAGGTAAATAAATAAAAACCACCTAGTGAAATAAAGTTCTGGGTTTTTTATATTCGCAAGTTTGCAATTATAGTAGAATTTATATATTATGTATATAAAAAATCGAATATACATAATAAATCTATGTATTTTATGATATACGATTGTATCAACAATCATCGTGTTTGCGTACTATTAGATATGTCAATATCTTTATGAGGATAAAGCAGTAGGCACAAATAATCTTATTAAGACTGTGTTTGGATTTTTCTAAGTAAAATGGGGAAATGAAAATATTATATTCCTCCTGGTGGGGGTCGAACCCGTAATCACGCAGGCGTTCCCCACTGCGCCGCAATGGTCTCAATCCATTCATTATGATAAATAAAATCAGATCACCGTACAACACACTCGTATAGAGCTGTCATATCTTTTCAAAGTGCATTTTAATTAAGAACTTTGACGAAAATATTTTCGTATATTTCGCTACGTTTTAAAATAACATAATTAATTGGAATATCATCGTGAAATATTTTCGAGGCGCAGTGGGACAGTATGTGATTATATACGCGACGGTTAAGGGTTCGATTCCCAGTTGGGGATACGAATTATTTTATTTCTTCGCTCTGGTACAAAAAACAAAGAACAACGTTAAGCTCTGCCACCCAACACGTATTTGGAGGAAAGTTGGAAACGGAGTGATGAACTAGGTTGTCAATCCTGGTGATAACTGAAGGCGTCGTGGCGCAGTGAGATAACGTCACACTGTAAGCGCGATAGATGTTACTTCGATTCCTATTCGGTGGAATCTATTATTTTCTCCCTTTTTGCAAGAGATTTTTTTCAAAATACTCCATGTATTTTGACCCTATTTTAGTTTAATTACGGTACGCGGGAGATTCGTGTGATTAAAAAATAAAATTGATAACCCAAAATGTTTTGTTTCAATTTCATGCTGTATACCGCACATGGAAGGGTATAGTGAGGTAACATAGTGTTAAAACACTACATGTAGGAAACGGAGGTAGGGCCATTCCAACCCATTTCCTGCCCAATTTCAAAATATTGCGCTATGAGAAACAGTACCTAACGCCGCGCCCTATCTACTAGAGTAAAAATTAAAGAATAATTCCTCCGAGAGGAAATCGAACTCACAGCCGTTTAAATAAAAAAAATATCAACGTCATCATCATCACTATCCTACTTACTATCTATTAATAGATGAGATAAGATGAAAAAAAAAAATAAGAAATCCGCTTCATAATACGAAACTTAGAAAGTAATAACTGCATTGGACAACGGTACGCCAAAGAATCGACAATTCGACGAGTTCTGAGCAGTAAATCATGAGCCACGCGGGGGGTCGCACACGTGGACCCACCCTCCTCCATTGTAACTTGAGCTGCATGTACAAAAACTATTGGAAATGATCGCTTTGAGTCCCTCGTGTGACGTGGCCTAGAATTCTGTACTACTGCACCAGTATGGAATTCGATTTAAAAATTATAACGAAAACATATATTTATGTTATTAATATATAACAGTTGTCAATTTTAATAGTTTACTTACCTTTTTCTGGAGTATATATATGTTAAGTTTCATTATTTTATACAATTTATTTTTATTTTTTTTATTTTCATATAACAGTCTATGTTAGGGAACAATTCTGAACGTTACAAGTTAGCCTTAAGTGAGATGTAAAGTGTACATGAAGATATTCCACACCAAGTACTGTACGAAAGATAAAATGCACTGTATAGGCTATTGGCTATTTACAAAAATAAATTAATTAATTGTAGATACATAGACGTATAAGAGATATTATAGTGTATATATTATAAGTATATGTATATAGTACTTTCCATTGCAACAATTCTCTCCTCTGACTGTTAGGTGAAAGAGATCGCTAATTTGATAGCCTTCTTAGTAGGCACTGTTTTAAGATCAATATTGTACTATCTATTGTATATTAAGCCGACAGCGAAGGGTTTTATGTTATTAATATGACAAATTTCAGGAAAAAAAATGCGAGATAGAGTTAAGCATTAAAATTGTTATAGCTTCACGCTATCCCGCATATGGCAAGGTAGGCAGGCGGTGGTTATTTTGAGAACATTGCGTGTTTAGTGTGTATATAAATATTATATATATTAATATATATATATATATATATTATATATATATTATTATATATATCTATATATCGTATATATATATATATATATATATATACATATAGTCATATATATATATATATATATATATATATATATATATTATATATATATATATACATATATATATTTATATACATATATATATTATATATATATATAGATATATATATTATATATATATATATAATATATAATAATTAAAACGAACCAATATTAAGTAATTGTACAGCAATCACTCAAATCATATATTGTACGAGAATATAAAAAAGAAATTACAGTCTCATAAAATAAACATATGGTATTGATTAATAGGTTTTATAACGATGTAGGTATACTCAAGGAAATTGTAATGTAAAAAAATTATACAATACCGTTAATTTCAGAGTGGCGTATGGAAAAATGTTTTTAAATAATAATAACTAAGTGATTCAGTTCTCCGCTCCACGTTAATTTAAAAAGTTACTGATAGATGGTATAACATACCAACATCAATTTTTCTTGCGTATTAAAATAGTTTTTCAATGGGATTTGAACCAACAACCAATGCATATATCAAATACAAACTATTATTATCAGTAATCATCGTAAATGAAAAGTACCACCTAGTTTTTTTTAGCTTCACGCTGTATCCCGCATATAGCAGCGTAGGCAAGCGGCATCTAGTGTTAAGACACTCTGTTTCCCGCTTTCCGCCTTTCGAGACATTGCATATCGAGTTGCGGAACTTGCGGTTGCCAGAGCGAACAAAATGAAAATAATTAATTCACCTCGAGTGGTAATCGAACCTACAACTATTGAGTTACAGTCTTACACTGTATCGATACACGAAGGTGGCCACATAGATTATATAAATGTATATCATGTCAAAACGATTTTTTTACCTATTCCATATTTACTATACTAAAAGTCTAGCAAAGTACGTGAAAATGAAAATGAAAAAAAAAAAAACAAAACCAGTTCTACCAAGGAAACATCAAAAACTATAAACACACTCTTAAATTGCTTTAGTATAGTCTAGTCTGACAGTTCAAAATACACTGGCTGTTTAGAGAGCAGCTGTTAAAAGCGTTGTAAGTATCTGTAGTTCCCACCGCTTACGTGATCTTCGTGACCACGTACTGGTTGGGCCAGGGGGGTACAATTATAGCTGGTGATATCCAACTCCCTTTAGAAAGGGAAGGGGAAGCTTACAAGTTACAAGTTTTGAAAGTATAGGGCTTTATAATAATAGCGTCGCAATAGGGTTCCTAGGATATTGTATTGAACTTAGCCCTAGAAGCTTTTAAGGGTATGCACCCTTCTAAGCTCTGTGTTATAGTTATATTGTTGGGTAAAAGTAAAAGTGAAATCGATTCGACCACTTCATATGTACGAACAGACGAACTGTCGATAACTATGAATAATTAATGTTTGACGTTGGCAAGGCTTATGTGACTTTTATATAAAAAATATATCAATTTTAAATTTTTTCTTAATGTTTTTACCTTTTACAATAATAAATCATGCGCCATAATGTGGCCGTCATGGCGCAGTGCGACAGAATCATCTCAATGTTAACGCGATGGTTGTGGGTTGAACTCCACTTGGGGAAACGATAATAACAATAAAATTATTTTTGTGTTACACCACTCAACATGGACGACACTCAACGTGGGGCATGGAGTTTACTCTGTTCTATTATATATATATATATATATATATATATATATATATATATATATATATATATATATATATATATATATATATATATATATATATATATATATATATATATATATATATATATATATATATATATATATATATATATATATATATATATTATATCTAATTTTATTTTTAACGTGCTCCCATATAAGTATAGGCGAGAATTTTCTGCACATGTAACCGCAAACAAAAGGTCTGAGCTTTAATAAAATTTTAATAAATCCCCTTTTCCCAAAGCGAATCTACCCACTCATAGACACGTCCGAAAAAATTCAAATCCTTGTACGTTTTGTCGTTGCTCATTCAGAAAACATCCTATTAAGTATTTTTTTCTGTCCAAATCTAATGTCGGGGGTTGCATCCCATATGTGCCCGTGGGATTTTAACAAAATTAATAAAAACAGTCTCTACTTAGGGGTAATAGAGTCACAAATTCTGACAATCCCATCGATCTGCGATCAACAGCTGGGCACTACGCTACCCTTACAATATTGCGCAGTAATAATAAATTTCCAAGGTATTCTTTGGGGTGAAAAGTAAGGGTTGTTATCGGTACGTTCTTGCGAATTTAATGTTTTTCTAATTGCAACGGTCTCTTTTGGCTCACTGAGCTGATACCGAGCGAGATGAATGGGATCGCGTTTAAAGAATGTTACAAATCACTGTGTATAACGATTTTTAACAAGTATTCTTTTACTAATTTAAGAGTTATTATGGAGCAGATGCACCTATGATAGAACAATTATATTTTGTTTTAAGTTTTCTGTTCACAGTTTTGAGTCTACATACAAAATTAAAAATTAATTATGTAATTTTTTTATACATACAACCTCACAGTACCAGCAGGCTACAGTTTTTTTTTACCTTATCAATGTATATGGCACGAACAAGTTCAGTTATCTAAAATAACTATAGTTATAATATGGTTTATAATTTTATTAGATAAATTAATAAATTAGAATATCTCATATATATATGTGCAAAATTATTTAACATATACATATGTCCTTCTTATGCTATCCTTATGCTATAGCCTTAAACCTTCACTTGGGTCCCAAGTCGAAAATCCATGGGCAAGGTATCCATGAAAGGCTAAGTAGTTTCTTCTCGTTAGAGTATATAGAAAAATAAATAAAACTCACGTTCAAAGACCTCCCTGCAGGTGTGCATGTTGATGGCAATGGATGAGGTGTGAACTGTAACTGGTCTACAACCTAGTGTTAAGACACTTAGTTCTCTGCATTCCACTCAAATTCTTAGCACTATGTATCGAGTGGCGGAACTCAACGCCATACTTTGTCTACTAAAGCGGAGAAATACCACTGCACCACGATAGTATATTTCTCTTCATTTCACAAAATAAAAAAAATTAAATCATGAACATAAAATAGTTCTAAAGTCTACAATATTTCAGCAATGTAATGTCTAGTATGTCTAGTATCACTTTACTATAAAAATTTAAACATAATAATTATCGCCAATTTTAGTTTCGTAGTGCAAAAGCTTGTAAATGTTTCCGAACGTAATATGCCTAAATTTTGGCCTAAACTAAATTTGAGTTAGAGAATATAACCAAATCTATTTGGATTTTTTAACTTGTCACTGTAACCCGCACATAGCAGGAGTAGTTCCCTCCCTTGCAACTTTCAAGACATTTCATGTTGAGTGGTGGAACTCAACGCCGCCTTTTGTCTTTTTATTAGAGCGAAGAAATTCAAAATCAATTCATTCCCCCCTAGTTGGAATTGAACCCTCAATTATCGCGTAGACGCTGTGCCGCTGTGCCACGACCAATATCATAATATTTATATACTAGCCTATAAATGCAGCTTCGCTTCCATTTTCGGAATGGAAATAATTAAGAGTTGTTTAACAAATGACTTGTGATAAGAGCCCGAGAACTGGACTGTACTGAGGTTATTTTGCAACGCATAACGTTATGTAAAAGTAGAGCTGAAATGATGAAATGCTAAAATGAGAGAGTTATGTATAAACAGGCAATATAATATAAAAAATTGTATCTATTCAAACCAGTATTTGCTTCGATAAACGTATGCAATCTAACAAATTTATTAGCTTTATAATATTAGTATAGGTATAGCAAAATAAATTTAGCTACTTTAATGTGAATTGGATTCGAACTAGTTATCTCAGCAAGAAACACTAAAAAAATATCTATTAATTAATTAATTAATATCAAAATTAATAGAATTTGAACTTAATTTAACCCTCCTACAAACAGATAGTGCCACTAAACCCAGCTACTACGACTAACAGCAATTTCTTTAAATTCCCAAGTATCCAGAGACTCGTCCATTCAGCATTCAGTAACTTGTTTAAAAAGACCCGCTCACCGTTTCAATTCAAAGGAGAATCACGTGGATAGTTAGCAATGTTCTGTTTTCGACGTGTCTACGTTGTTTGGCCTCGCTATAATGGGGGTGTGAAAGGGGTTCGAGTAAACAATCTTTTGTGAGGAGCTCATGGCTTAAAACGTTGAGCAAATAGATTATGGTGTAAGGATGGTAACGGCCCTTACGTTTGCCATCCACTTATTGTGTCTGACACAGATTTCACTTGTTCCTTCTGATTTTAGACGATGTTTTAGTCCGTTTTATCAGTTTTTGCCTATATTTTGTCTAAGTTGGAGATTAAAGTGATGGTCTCATCTTAATATGAATATGTGTAAATATATTATAGCCAGACTCACTTTAAAAAACTGCGTTGCTAAATGATTGGCGGACAATGCATGGCTGTAATTACTAAGCGCAGGAGGCGAAGATTTGGCATCTAGGTATCTTGGTTATAGTACTCGTACTCTCGGTGCACTCGTATTCTCAAAATTCCCACGGGGACCGTATAAAACGAGATTTGGCATACAAACAAAATTGCGAGCTACAAATTTACAGCTAGCTCCAATAAAATAACAATACAAATTAATATTTAAATGTGAATTTACATAAAAAAAGCGTGTATACCAACCAAACACTGTGTTTAGATACATATCTGTTCTGTGTTAGTAGGTACAATGGGCTCGAGATCACTGAACGATCCGCGTGCGGTAATAGAGCACGTTGCTATTGTTACGAATTACGATTGCTATCTGTATGTCGATAGCTAATATGAAAATTTTTGTGTAGACGTTAAAAAGAATGCTTTTGGTAAGCTTATGTGTTTTAACTGGCTCTTGTGTATTATCATTAGTATTGACTCGCTGTGTCAAAATAAAGCTGGCTAAAGCGTTTATTAATTTAATAAAAAAAATATTATAAATAATAATTTGGTATAATGTTATAACTTTTATCAATTATTTCCATTTTCTTCTCTCTGGCAACAAGGCAAAGCGCGGCGTTGAGTTTCGCCACTCAACACGCAATGTCTCAATAGGCGGAAAGTGGGGATCGGAGTGTCGTAACACTAGGTTCCTTCTGCCTACTCTGCTATGTGCAGCGTGAAGCTTAAACAAAATAAATCAACAATATTCACGATACAGTAAAATAATAAATGCTGATTTTGGTAATTTATTTAGTTCTTTTTTCAGTTTCACATTTTTCCCCGGTATAGAAAACTTAATATCAAGACACTTAAATCTTCATTTTCCACCAGGATTCACAACATGCTTCGTTAATACGATGAGCGGGAAAATAAAAAAGAAAAAATTGTAAAATTGGAATCGAACCCACGACCATCGCATCGCATGTCACGATAGTATCATGTATAATGTAATTCGATATCAATATTTATGAAGGAACGCCTTATAAATAAATCAATTATGATGACATATGAGTACATATATAACGATAAACCCATAGAGATGGGATCAAAAGTCACTGAAAGAATATTATAATACATATAAATATATCTAAAGAATATATTTACACAATTAAATATATATTAAAAGTAAAATATTTATCACATTAACAAGAACAAAGTACCAACAGGGATCTCCACACCCGCCGATGCGACCCCCGCGCGCCTTCCAACGTACGTGAGCAAATTAAAACTTTCGACGACTCAAACTAAATATGAAGCGGGATTCCGAAGTGGGAGTCGGGCGGGAGGAACTTTGGGGTGTTCTTTTCTATTGTTTTCAAATCCATATTTTATGCCTTTTTCTGTCTACAGTGTTTTTTAAGTTTCAAAATTTGTAAGCGCTATTGTGGCGTTGTGGGCACGTGTTTGACTCTACACGCAATACGTCAATTTGATCTCTATTTATTTAGAATATTTACATTTTCTTGACACGGTAAGATCATTGAAAATGGCAGATATGGTCTATGTCAGAGAATTGAGAAGTGTTCAGAACGTAAATGTGTTAAAATGGCTCTACTTCGTTATTATAACAAAAAAAAATACCGCGCTTTATGATAATAGGCAGAGAGATTTAGTGTTAAAACACATTATTCTCCGTTTTCCACCTGTATTCGAGACAATAATGGAATTTAACGTCGCACTTTGCGCCGAAGCGAAAAATTTATGTTATATTGCTAAAAGATATTTTAAGTCCCAGCAGTAATAACTAAAATTGGTACTACAAATTATTATATATTACCTTGACCTATATAAAATATAAATAAAATAAGATAAAGTATTGAGTACGTAAGTACTTAACTTTTGACATTAAGCTTACTTGTTCACGAAGTCCAAGAAACTATTGTACATACGTACTAAAAGCAGCGAAACTTAACGCTGAGCTTTATCTTTACGAACTTTATTGAATGAATTGAAGAGAAAAAATATATTAAAGTGCCATGTGTCATATATTCTTAGTTATTTTTATTTGATTAAGAATGCGAAGCAGGAGGTGAATGCTAGTATTACAATATAAGCAATCATATAATAGTGATGCATCACTATTTTCTCTATTCTCTCTCCTTCTCTAAACGGATAAAAAATAATAATCAAACATAGTAGAGTGCAGGAACGATCCGTATCTAAATGTTATGAAACTTGAGTTATAGATAGTGTGTAATTTGCTTTAGGCTTCGGCTTATTAATTGTGCCTTTGTGTTATGCAAAGAAGTACTTAATTAATATGAATAAGTAATGAAACTATTTAGCATTGTTAATATTATACATACTAGCTTTACACTCGCGACTTTTCCTGTGTAGTTTTGATTTTCCCATGAGATATTTTGTCGTGTAAAACAATAATCTACAATCTCTAAACATCAATATCGAATTCAAGGATAAAATACCTATATATTGCTCCACAACTGCTATCTTCCGGTGAAAATCCCATCGTTTCCACTGTTCCGGAGATAAGCCCGAATAAACAGAAATACAGACAGACACACTACAATTTTTAAAACGTTTGTTTGTATTTTAGTAATGTTGCAAATACACTTACACTTGAAAAAAACAGACACTAATATTTTACTTATATAATATGTAGATAATGGTCACTAACGCTCTAAAAATAATATATTTGCAGAAAAGACTCTAGGTCAGGGCAGATCAACGCAGCTTACTATAATATATTTATAGAGAAATTTTTTTTTTCTTTGTTAATTTTTATTTTATTTGAATATATATATTATAACACTAGCGGGACTTACACTTTTTGCCATCACAGCACTTCTTAGACTTAAGTTATAACCCACATTGATGGCTTCAGATTTCATATTAAACAGTCTAATATGTATAGGTGTTTTTTGGGTAAAGTACAACGAGATAATCGTAATGTATTATGGACACTCTACATTAATTTTTTTTTTAATAACTATAGAAATAACCAGGAATCATTTCTGTCCATACCATTGTATGGTATGAATCCATTAATTGCTATAAATTTTCTTTTTTAGCGTCGTTTTATCCGTCTTCGTTACATAAGCGAGAAAACAAAAATAATTACCTCTAAGCAATCTAACCTTTATAAGTTATCTATATAAACGCGAAAGTAATTTATATTACTTAATACTTGATTACTTAGTTAGTACTAATTAGATAATATTAAATACCACGCTATCCGCCTATTTTTGAAATATCAACGTAGCCGGCTCCGTTGATTATTCTAGATATAATATAGATTTAGTTTTAATTCTGACTCTATAAATGATAGAATATAAATTCAAAAATTCGAAAGTGCTTGTAATAGAAATAAATAAATATGAATAAAGAATATTTCGATTTTGATTTTACACTTTATTGTAATAAAAGTCAATGGCAATTTCCTTAGCATTCAGGTACAATATGGACACGTTACCTCTCTTATAACCGGTCCTTCTAACGTTTCTACAGTAACTGACGTAAGTGCGCAGACGTAACTTCAATAGTAACGAGTATGTTATAGAATATTTAATGATAACCGTGGTTCAAGGATACAAGCTCATACATCATAAGTACTTATAGACCCTCTTTTTCAGCTTCATGCATACAGTAGGAAATAACCTAGTGTAATAGTAGTGACCAAAACTCTCCGTTCTAAACCTTCTGCACAAATGCAAGATATTTCGTGTTGAGTGGCGGAATCTTACTGCGACGCTTGGTCTTAACCAGAGCGGAGATGTGCCCGAGTGGGCAACGAATTAACAACCATGGCGTTTATGATGGACAAGTACATATACAAATACAAGTACGCCGTGCTTTCTCCGAAACCTAGTGTTCAAACACACCGTTCTCCACTTTCCGACCGTCGAGACATTGCATGTTTAGTGGCGGAACTCAACGCCGCGGTTTGTCTTGTTACAAGAGCGAAGAAAATGAAAATAATTCATTCTCTCCGAGTGAGAATAACCCAAAAACCGTCGCGTTTACAAGCAGACGCTGTGCCTTTGCGCCACGACGGTCCTCAGTCGTATTTTGTATACATAATAAATAAAGTAGGTAACTATATATTATACCTATATATAATAATTTGAATGAAGTGATATATCTCTCCATATTTCAGTTTCTGACACGCACTCCATGACCTCGAGTTCCTTCTAGTTATATTTGAAAATACACAGTTGCTATTTTAATATGATTAAGTCGTTTACTTGAAAATTGTATCTAATCTTAAGATAAATCAAGGTACCGAATGAAAAAAACTTGTTTTGTACTAACCTACCCACAAGCCAAATACATTTTTTTTTGTATAGAAAATAATCTCATTATAATTCAAAAATTTGATTTGTACGCAATAATTTTGTCGGTAACCTTTTATCTGGTACGTGATTTTATTGTAAAAGTGAAAGTTATAGTGATATATACCTACTATCTATACTCTAAGCTTTTTTATTTTTTTTATTTATACTTTATTGCACACTCATAAGAACACACACAAAACGTAATAATGAAACAAATTAATATAAAATGTATATTCAAAGGCGGTCTTATTGCTTTGAGCAATCTAAGCTTATATTATAAATCTGAACAGTTTGTTTGGTTGAACGCCCTAATCTCAGGAACTTGTGGTTCGAATTCAAAAATGTGTTGTATAGTCCATTCATAGAGGTAGGCTTCAGCCTATAGGCCATATTATATAATATTAATCGTTTCAATGTACCCCACTGTCCCCCACAGTCCCATATACACCTATACTCAGCTGCAGTTGAAAAGTAATGTAAAAATTAAGATTTTCGTTTTACGATATATTAGAATTAACAATTACTGTTGCAAGGCCTTCTTAATATTATTTTAAGAAATTTATTTATATAGTAGAAGCTATTAATCTCGGTTAAAGTTAGAAGCGAAGAAAAATCTACACTTGGATGAAGAAAAATGATACATTTCAAATTAAAACTAGACAGATCTTTCTCGCTACAACAAAGTATATAACAAAATATACCTATTTTTTAACTTCACGCTGTATCCTAGATATGTATAGTAAGGTAGGTTTAGGTTTAGGTAGGTTTTTTAGACAAATGCTGGCAGACCAGAGCGAGAAGATAAAAAAATATTTTTCAGAGCGGGGATCGAACCCACAACCGTTGTGTTTATAGCTAGATACTGTGTAATTGCACCAAGATGGCCTAAATTCCAACTAAGAAAATAATTATGTAGACATGCCGTTTTAAAATTTCTACCTAATCTCGAGATGTTGTCGACTTGCGGAACTCACCGTCACGCGAATATAGAAATATTTTATAATATAATCATTCCACTGAGTAGAATATGAATTCAACACACTATCATCCTATTTACAGTCAAAAGTTATCACACTAGGCCACGGTGTCCTCAATTTAACTTATATTATTATTAATATACATAAAATCCAAATATAATAGCACATTATTATTCATATACCTTAGATCTAAAGTTGGCTCAACCAGCTACTTATCTTACTTTTCCGAAAGAACGCACATCTCTTATCCCAGTTTTATGTGAAATTTGACGTGCATATATCAAGCACGGCCTTCTACTAGAGCGATATTTTGACTTGTGAAGGGCTTTATAGCTACCTTCATGCAGCTTTGTATAAAACGAGATTTACTGAAAATGCCTTAATAAAGTACATTTCTTTATAAGTAATTTAATAAATAAATGTACTTAATTTATATGTACTTCTTATTCTTCAAATATATCATCTCATGATAAAAGAAGCCATCGTATCGCAATGGTACAGTATAAGTAGGTATAAGTTCGATTCGCTTGAGGGCACAAATTAATTTAAATTTTTCTGCTTTTGCTTTTATATTCCGATGGAAAGCGGAGAACAGTGTCTTGACACTAGATTCCCTTTGCCTATTCTATCTACTCTATGAGATTAAACAAAAAAAAATATTATAAATTACTTACTTCCTAATTTTTTTAACCAAACAATACAATATAATTAACTAACTAGAATTTCACTTCTTTATACTGCATATAGGGAGACTAAGACAGAAGATAAGAGAGGGTATTAATTCATTCTCCCAAGTGGTAGTTCCCCGGAGTGGTCAAACCCACAACAGTCACGTTTACAGTCAGACCCTGTCCCGCTGCTCCATAGCATGGTATCAAATATTACTCTAGTGTGTTCGCTTATATACAAATAAGTTTACACTTGCAAATTAATAAAAGCTTATCTTACAAATAAACATGAGCAACATCAAAAGCTCTCAAAAAAGCTCTAAAAATTCCCATCCTATCCACAGATCTCGGGGACATTTTGAAATGGATGATTTAAATAGATCTTCTAGATGGGGTCCTTTCGATAAAAGCGCGGACGTGACCAGCAAAGTAAACTTTGTACCGTAATGTCAGATAGCTTTTTAATGTAGTAGGTTTTTTGTGATGATTAGATGAGTATTATGTAAGGGGATGTGCTGTAAGTATATATATAGATAATATTAAGGCATATTTTAGTCTGTATATTACGAATATTCATTAAAATTATTTATAACCTTATACTCTTTTTTTATTTTTCACATTTAAATATGCCGCCATCCGAACCTGATTTTAGTATCTATATATGTTAAAGAATAGTTTATAATGATAATCATTAATTCTATATTATATCAATAGTAATATAATAAGAAAAAAAAATTAATATAAAGTTAAAAGGGTAAGAACCGAGAGCCTATAGTATTGTAGTATTTAAATTTAAAAAACCTGTTGTAACAGTTTTCTAAGAAAAAAATATTTTGATCATAGCACGTAGTCAGGGACAATTTTTGGAATACAGGAACAGAATGTTATAACACTCCGATCTATTATTTACCCTGCACAAAAATCGAACTTACACTAAGCTTAAATCTTTATAACGTTTTTACCAAGCAAAAACCATTCAGACCATCAACACACATATGAGAAATTTTATATACAAATTAATTCGAGGGTTGTTTCAGAGGATGTCAAAAGTAGACTTCGTCTGTACTAGTCCCATGCAATTTACAAATTAAACACCTAGTATTAAATAACTAAATATGACCCATTTTCATTTGAAATATTTTTATTTTTAAGATGAAAATCAAATTAGTTAAATGTTTCTATATTAATGAACATTCAATATATTTCATATTATGATTCCGTACTCCAAAAGAAAAATAATCATAACCCTTATAGGATTACAATGTTATCCATCTGTCAGTCTGTCTATCTGCCCGTCTATCAAGGCCAGTTGTTTCAAGATCATGTGGAGGTATCAAACTAAAACTAATATTAAATATCCACGTCCTAGTCCTTGGAAACCGAAAACAATCACATTTCTTAGTCAACACAATCAAAAGAACGAACGCTTATGCTTAATTTTTGGTAAATTTTAAAATTAGGCTAAAAGTGAACGTATGGTACAAAAAAAGGTAACAGTCAAATCTAAAATTAGTAACTTGTGAGTATATTACTATAAAATTATATGTGGAATTGGCCACCAATCAAATTGGCTAAAAAAACTAAAAACACCCTACGTTTCTTGATCTCTTCACAGTATTTGTTTAAAATTGTTAATACAATGTTACGATCAGGTTAGTACCGTTGAAGAAGAGAATATTTCAAGTATAATTTTTTACTATGTTAAATATTTTGCGACACAGAGAGGGAATTTGCTTCATAATTATTTCTGTTCTCCACATTCCGTTCAAATAGATACGCGAGTAAAGTGGCGAAACTTAACGCAGTTTGTGAAATTACTAAGCGTTCCATGGCTTCAGCGTGCGACTGTCACGCCCATTGTGATGTAGGGAGAGAGCTCAGATCAGTGCCTGGCCAGCAGAGCAGTGACCCATGAGTAGGTTTAAGGGATTTACGGCCCAAGTATAGTTTTATGTAAAAAATAAATATTACAATACTAATATTAATCATTGTCCATTAACGTTTAGCGTTTGTAATGTTTAATTATCATATAGGTTGAACAAAAATGTAGCAAATATAAATAAAATATTTTTTACTAAATTGTCAGTATAAATTAACTACTACATAACTATATACAGCCAGTAGAAAAGTATATCAAATTTGTAATTTATTGCAAAACAAAAGAAAAATAATCTAACCAATTTTTATCTTACATGCCTACTTATACAGCCGATGACCGCTACAAAATAGGCATAAATATAATTGCATACAATCAATTAAAATGCATAATGCACTTCCATACGTCTAGAGTCGAGTTCCACTCGAGGGCACCATCAATATTCTGATCAGTAAAAAATTTGCATTGTAAATTGTGCAACTGCGATTAGAAGTGTATATGATTTTATTTTTAAATTGAAGACTTATTAATGTAAAATTTCTTCTCTTTTTGAAATGTGAAAAAATTTCCTTAAAAGATATATATAACATTAAAACATTACCCGTTTTCTGTTCACTTGTAAGGCTTCAAGTGTCTTAAGTTTCTTAAGTTTACATCAAGTGTCTTAAGTTTACTATTCACTTAGTTTATAGTGAACAATCACTCTAAATACTGTAGGGCCAAAAGAAGTCACTACCTATTGCTC
This sequence comes from Dione juno, assembly GCA_037127375.1. Lineage (NCBI taxonomy): Eukaryota > Metazoa > Arthropoda > Insecta > Lepidoptera > Nymphalidae > Dione > Dione juno. The sequence continues at coordinate 220,555 of JAXRJS010000032.1, read as the reverse complement.
TGCTCTACTCTAACCTTGTCAAAGTAGACAACTTGGATAAGTGATTGCGAATGAAATTTGGCAATCGGATACGAGCAATAATATATTTTTAATATTAATTGTACACAATAATAACAAAAAATATGTTTTATCTGTGCCTCTATAATTCTTGAAGAAGGTGCATAAAAACTATACGCCGTTAAGATTGTATTGAACAAAAGGCTCGACAGGTACCTACAACTTGTTAAAACAAGAATTGTCATGTTCGCTCGAGATTGGAATGCGAATATAAAGCAAACATTTAAATTTACTTTGATGAAATATTTAAATAAAAAACATCAGAGAAAAAGAAATGCTCTACTTCTCTCTATGTTTTGAGATATTTGATTTTAGTCCAATAATAACCTTAATAATTCAAATATAAATTGTCTTGAATTAAATTGTTAGACAATATGTCCAAACACATACACATACATTAGTACACCTATGACATAATAACTGACAATTTACAGACTCTACCATACATATATTTCACTCCAAGAATCTATAAATAAAACGCATATCTCATACAAATAACATGTGTTTTTACGACAACGTTCATACATGGTCAGATATCATGGTGTGAGACAGTACAGGTTGCTAGTACATGACTCGCGATCAGTGATGCATAGCTGCAGTTCCAATGACCTTTGTGTATAGAGCCTTATGAGCATAGTTTTTAGGAATATCGTCGTGTCTTTATCGTAGACAGTGGGATAGTGATTAGACACTCTTGTCTTTGCTATCACTGATTAGGTTGAAGAAATCATTGACACGCCAGTTAACTAGATCCTAGAAATTGTACTAATATTATAAATTCAAAAGAAATCTTTACTTTTTGAAGTAAAATAGTTAATAGTCGTAGATGATACAAGTCACGTGATTATTTAGCTAATGACTAAAATAGTTAAAATGATTAAATTTTTAATTACAATTATCCACCGACTAGGCTTGACTACCATCTTGCTCAAGCCTCAAACTTCAATCGAATATATCTCCAATATATCTTATTATCATTTAGTGATAAATCGATATAATATACATATATGTATATTATATCCATTTATCACCAAATGATAACATTTGAATTCTGCACACTCGTCACATGGCACATTGTCGCTCGTTGGAATTCGGCCAGGAGTTAGGACTTAGGACGTTCGTTCAAGGACTATTGATAAAATTGTCGCAACGTGTTTGTGAACATTCTTTATATATGTGTATATATATAATATATATAGATTTGAGTTTTACTCGTACAGTGGACATCGTGGCGCAGTTAAGCAGGGTAGCAGGTAAAAATAATCGGGATAAATATTTTTATGAAAGTTTGTGAAGAATATAAAAAAATAAGTGTCGTAATTTTCGTTTATACAAAGTTATACTATAAATACGTATATAGCAAGTAAATATCAATGTAAGGTACCTAGCGTTTGTTATTTTAATTGAATTAAATGTTTATTTTAATATTATAGGTACTTAGGCCATCTAATACTGGAATATATGCAATTCGGATATCAAGAGTAGAAAATAGTGATGCATTCTTAATACGTTAGATAAAAAAAATACAATCAAAAGCTTTACTTATTCTCAATGGCTAACATTGTAAGTGAAGTTTTCGATAGTAGGTATAGATTATAAGTTCCTATCATAGAAAAAAATATAAATCGAAATTTTATTTAATAAAACCAACACGTAATAAATCTTCATTTGATAATGAAATTCATAGAATCACATACAATTTACTTACATTGACGAATGGCGCCAAGATCACACACACACACACATATACACTAATAACTACATAAACATACACACACATATAAAGAAACAACGCATCTGATTGGCCAAAAAAACCTGTTTGACAGCACACTGGTTTACGCACATATAATCTGTTGAAAGGAAGTCGGAAACTTTTAATAATTTGTATCTAATAAAAAACAGGATGGAGTTAATAATCAACGAAATTTAATGAATAACAGTTGTAATAACTCGTAATGTATGTAAGTACAATGACCGCAACTCTGACCACAGCACGTGCTTCGTATTTACCTTATAATGTCATATTTGTCAATTATATATTTGTTCTGCTTCACGCTGTTTCTCACATATTCCGCTATATAACAGGGTAGACACGTCAGGGTCTCGTATGCAGGGCAGGTATGGTAGTCTAAATACCACGCTCTCCACCCATTTTGCGGAGTGTTAGGGGCGGGTAAGTCAACGCCACAACTTGACTTGTTACGAAAGCGATGAAATAAAATTAATTAATTCCCTCGTGTTGGAATCGAACGCATAACTATCGCGTTTATACTATTTTGCGTTAAGATTATTTAAGCTTAACAACATATACAAAATATTTATAATTAGGACCAAAGAAATAAAATCATGCAAATATCTGTCTTTTTTTTATTTGATCTGTTTTAAAAATTAACAAAAAATGGAGACCGTGTACTAAGAAATAAAAACTTAATATATTAAATATTTAATAGGATAATTAAATCTTCGTTAAATCGTCTAATGTCTATATATATAGAACTCTTCCGTTACAAAGTGACTAACAGACAAAGCATATTGGCATATCCTCGTAACGTCGTGTATAGTGCAACTTACTAAGGATTGCCCGTAATTGCGACGAGAACAAGAAAAAACAGTAATACGTTTAAAGTCCACACAAATGAAATTGTATCTATAGGCAAAATAAAAAAAAAATAGCTTCACGCTGTATCCCGCACATGGCAGAGGGAACCGCAGGAACCTGGTGTTAAGACACTCCGTTCCCCACCTTTCCGCCTTTTGAGGCATTGCGTGTTTAGTGGCGGAACTCAACGCCGCGCTTTGCCTTGTTGATGGCACAATCATTTTCATATAATTTCATAACCAACTCCCAAAGTCGCTGAACCATATCGTATTTCATTCAAAATATATTTATGAATAAACTATGTAGTATATTTGGAGCAGAGCTAACGTTACTATAGTAATTGGTTTTATTGAGAAAGTACAAGACAATTCGGTCAAAGCCAGATAATATTAGAGTACGGTTACCATAAAAAACTTCGGCGGTGACCGGGACATTCGCTTTAAACAGGTATCTAAATAAAGAAAAATTATACAGCAAAGTGATTGATAACTAATAATAAACTTACTATAGATTCAATAATATGATTGGATTTTTTTTTAAGAATTAAACATTTACTCCTTCAGAAACGGGCCGTATCTTTCATATAGCAGGGTAGGCATACAGAATCTAGTAACAGATCAATTTTCCGCTTGAATTCGATATTGCTAGTTAAGTCGTAACAAACACGCACCTTAATTCCCTTGAGCGGGAATCGAACCCATAACCATCGTCTTTACAGTCACCTAACCTAAACAACAATGTCAGCACCAACATATAGTAATATATAAACACATTATATATCAACTATCGATTAATGATATATAATATATAGTCCCCATATAATTAAACGTATGGCCATATAAGTTTTATCGCATCGTACCTGCCTTGTAGCGTGGCGTCAGACGTCCTTGTACGTGATTCACCGACATACTTCCAAACCAATTTTTTCATTCAACGATATTTCAATGTTAATCATGAATCGAATATTAAAGTTTTCTTTTTATTTAGTGGCCGAAGCTATACTTAGTTATGTTTTAATATATGGAGTTTTAAATGGATATTATATATTATTTAATTATAAGTGGAAGTTACTCCAGTAAGTAAGTAGTTAGTAAGTAGTAAGTAAGTAAGTTAGTTACTCTAGTAAGTGAGTATATATATATGTATGGAGATACTAGTTTTGCTCTGTTTTTTCCGCAATACATGGATGTGTAGGAAAACAAAATATATTAGATACAAAAATGATCTTTAATGGTTTACTGTAATCTCGTTTGCTGTGGGTTCGATGCCCACTCGAGGGAATGAAACACTCTCATATTTCAACTCTAGTGAGACAATGCGACGCTTAATTCCGCTATTCAACACGCAACGTCACTAGTTCTCTAGTAGGTGCTCTCTACTTATTTTCTACCCTGTATAGAGGACAAACGTGCGTCTATTTAAATTTAATTAATTTTTTTTACTTTAACTTGAGCACAAAATTAAAAATGGCCCTGAATAATTTAAGTTACGTTCAATACACATATATGTCACTATATACCTAACACATTAATAATCATACACTAAAAGTTCAGAAAATTATTCAAAATTATACATATTCCTTATAATAGAAACATACAACACAAAAATAAAAACTACCAAAGATGTAAACTAAATAGTCCACATTACAGCTTAAAAGAACTTTAGGCCAGAATGACCAAACTCGCACATACAAAGGTACGTAATATTATAATATTCTCAAAGACCATAAGCTACCCATTGTCCATGGAGGCTCCATTCATGGCATTGTCTCTGCTATAATTAAAGTCCCGCTTTTATCGCGACATCTGACTGATAAGTTTTATGCAGCTTTAAATATAAAGCTGAAAATGCACTGAAATACATGCACTGAGATTACGGTGGTTAAATAGCTTTTAGAGGATTTTAGGTTTTTGAAGTCATTGTAGCACACCGGGTAGTCTGATTTTTAGGTCGAAAAAATATTATAGATTTAACTCTAGCTTCTCTCTTTCTCTCTGTTTACTCTTCTAAATGCGGGAAAATGCATAAAGCAATTATATAGTCTTGAAATGTAATAAGTATTAATTTTGAAATAAAACTAAAACTTGAGTTGAATGTGTTTATATTGTAGTAACTACTATAATGAAAGCTCTTAAAGCTTATAGAATAGCTGTATAAAAGTTGTAAATAAAGCTTTAACTTAAAAACGATAAAATGCTTGTTATGTTATATAGATATTCAGACTAAATAAACAACAAAAATATTACAAAAAAATCAAAACAATGAAACTTTAAAGTCCACGCAGACAATTTCACAGGCGAATGCTTGTAAAATTTTAAATTGCATAAAAGCTATGTTGACTTTTGAAAACAATTATTGTCACAGGCAGGCGTTTTCAGATGGTGTATTATTATAGAAGCAAATATACGTTTTAATTTACAGCCAAAGTGGCGCCATTGCGGCATTTTATTTATTTTTTTACTTAATATAATTTTATTTTAATTTTTTTAATTAATTTTTTTTTCTCGAAATTAGATTCTCATTTTGTATGAAATTAATTACATATATGAGCTTGTATTAGTTTTTTTTTTTCGGTGATATATTTCCAATCTTCAGCACAGTAAGTTCTCATTTCTTGTCAAATTGATTTTTATTACGCGACGAAATACATACAAAATAAACGCTCGTATCTTTTGTTTGCGTTGCCTTCAAAAATGGATTTTTCTCTTCTCAGAGAGACTATAGTTAATTTTAGCTTAGCCAAAATGGTCTGGAAAGAAGGACAGACAGAATACACAGACAGACAACAAAATGATCATTTAAGGGTTACGTTTCTTTCTTTTGAGGTACGGAATCCAAAAACTACAAATATCTCTGCCCACTAGTAACGTAGAAAATGAATAAATTTTAATAAATACACAAAATGAACGGAAAAAACGTGTTCATTTTAATAGAACTAAAATAGCTTGGCCCTTTTGTAGGGCACACAGTAGATAACATACTCGTACACATGGATGAGTAAACATAATTATTGTAATTGTTATGAAAACCCGGGGCTTTTCACTCAGGAACTACAATGAATAAAGTGCTTTCGATGGAATAGACTTAAATGAATCATAAATAGTTTATGCAGTCTTATTTTTGTTGTTAGTACAGAACTTAAAGCAAAAATGTATATATATATTTTTACATATTACTAAGTAGTATTTAAATAAATAGCTTTTAGAAAGTGAAGTTTTATAAATATATTGTTGTAGAGGTTCTGTTATTGTTAAAGAAGTATAAAAATTTGACCCTAGTGTGATGTGAACGCTTGGCTTGTCCATAGCTTTTGATAGGTCAGCAAGAAGATTGAAAAAGTTAATATATTTAATTGGTATTCAATATATATAACTATATATATATATATATATATATATATATATATATATATATATATATAGTATATTATATGTATATATATATATATATATATATATATATATATATATATATATATATATATATATATATATATATATATATATAATATATATATATATATATATATATATATATATACACATATAGTGTAAGTGTATAAGTGTTTATCATATATACGTAATCTAAACGTAAAAAATATAAATACCTTAAGTGAAAGCGTGACGTCACTCCGTTCTCCATTTTTCTTTCAGAAATGCCTATGCTTAGATTTCTATAAACCAATGAATTTACAATCAATCATTAGAATCTAGTATCTAGCTATGGAGCCATCAACGTTAATATCAATATATACTATTCAATTTATGAAGACTTGTGTACGCCCCGTCGTATTGTGGCGCAGTACGACGGGGTTTGGCTATGAACGCTATGGTTATCAGTTTATTGCCACCGCCAGATGTATGAGCAGCGTTGAGTTCCCGTACGCAACAACACCGTGTCTTGACAACAACTTTCCTCTGTCTACCCTGCTATATGCAAGGAATAAAGTTCTTTTTTCAATTTTCTAACGCTAAATCGTGTTTTTATTTTAATAAAAATATACTAATAACTACTTTAGTTTTTAGTATATTATATAGACAATATCAATTTGCTTTAATTAAAAGTGGAACCAATAATTTTCAATGCAATTAAAATATTAAAATTGTATATTTAATATAAGATTCTATAATTTTTACATATAAAACAAGTACCTATACTATAATTCAAGTAGTAAATCTACAAAGCAGGCGTGACACGGTCACTAATCGGGCGGTTTTGGTTTCAATCAATATACTCGTGGCAGGCCCCAGCGGGTTTTCCCTTTGCAATCATGTTTAAAACTATTTATAGGCTATTCCCAAGTAATTGCTCTGTGTATATGTATATATATATATATATATATATATATATATATATATATATATATATATATATATATATATATATATATATATATATATATATATATATATATATATATATTCTTATAAATGGCAGAGCCTAACGCCGCGCATTAACTAACCAAATCGAACTAACCAAACAAATACTTTTAAATCGTCAAATTACATAAGAATGTAAGTAAGTAGTGTAGAAGACAATTCTGCTCAGAAAAGCCGACGAAAGAAACTCAATACTTTTAGATTTAATTTTACGATAAATGTATAACAAGCATAAACTTTAAAAGGGAAAACCAACAGCATTTAATTCCACGCTTAAAAATTATAATTGTATTATTATATAGAAAAGTAAGTAATTTTTCACGTGACAAATCTGGAAACATTCATGAAAAATTTTTGCCGACAACCGATACCATACATTTCTCAAATATCGTTTACATTATTTCAAATTAAGTAAATAAATGAATTCGTCATGGAGTCTGCCTCTGCCTGTAACGCGACAATTCTTCACTCCGGGAGATCATTCTCCAATTTCAAAAAAACAAAAAACAAAACCCAGCCAATTATTTTGACTATATACAGATTTTAATAATAAAAAAAAAATAATTAGCGTAATTAGTTTAAGGATAATGGTCGTGGGTCGTGGTTTTCCCTGTCAGTACATTCATTTAAATTCTGTTATCGAACACATATACGAATAAAAGCAGAAATTAGAGAATTAAAAAATATACTTACAAATAGGCTTAGACAATGTAATGTATGGAAAATCCGTCCAAATCTGAGAAGTCCAGTTTCCGCTCGAGTTCGAGATAATGCAGGCCAAGAAGCGGATTTGAACTCCGCTTTTTGTCTTAACAAATAACAAAAATGAAAATAATTCGTTCCCTCAATCAGGAACCGAACCCACAACCACTACGAACACTACGAACACTACGAACAAGCCAACTCAAGTTGAAATTGTGCAATAATTGAAAAAGAACACACAAAAGTTATTGTATTTAAGGAAAGTAAATAAATTAACCAGATATAAAATTTTATTATTTCACAACACAATATTAAGATATTGTATTGACACAAGCGCTAATTAAGTCACGTAAAGTTGCAAGTAGTATCCTCTATACGTGTCGTGCATGTTAACGAATTTGCAAATTTTGGAGATTTGTTTAAAATTACATAATCTCATTTTTTATATAAGTACTTATATTTATATATTTTTATTGATACATATATATAGTCTATAGTTGTAAGAAACCATAGTAGAACAAAGTAACAGATTCAAATCCCGTATAAGGGTATTTACACGTTTGTATTGAACATTGATGTCTTTATGCTGTTATTTTGAGCTTTATACGTATAAAATTGTCATAAAATGTACAATTGACATATACAATTGACATAAAATGTAAATTGTCATAATACGTATAAAATTGTCATAAAATATATATATATATATATATATATATATATATATATATATATATATATATATATATATATATTATACTTAAATGCCAATTCATGTTCATGACAATATCTCATCTACAATGTATCATCTAATTATAAGAATAAAAGCTTCCACAAAACCAATCTATCTTAATACCGGCAAGTATCATTAGACCGTGAGAAGTAAAAAGCTTTGGCAGATCAAGTTCAATGTACCTACTTATTATATCACCAATTCAAACGAATACAATATCTACACTTATATTGTGAAGATGATATTTAGTTTGAAGGAACGCGCTAATCTCAGAAACTATTGGTTAAAATAAAAATGTTATTTTGGCTTTGGATAGTCTATTTAACGAAGCAGGCTATAAGACTATAACACCAAAAAAGTCCACAGCTCTTAGTTACTTCTAAAAGACCACGGAAGCGAAGCAGTATATATATATACATTATTTGTATATAATATGAAAGCTACTTTCGGGTGGTCTGAATTTTTTATAATCACAATGGAAATATAAACGGCTAAATAAAACATTATTTTAGTGTTTACACATTACATTCTCAACACTCGATCCATTTCATATAAACATTGCCCAAATCAGTATTCGAATCTATAACAACCGCGTGTAAAGCGAAACAATCCTGAAGCCACAATGGCGTTAGTTAGATTACTACTCTATTATTAAACTTGTAATATGGAATCATTAATTAGAGGTCCGCTAAGCTGTCATCTGACCAGCTATCGACGTATCTCCGTACAATGGGCTGTAGGGCTGGCTGACTGAGCTTTTATTATTTATATTTATATTAATATTAATATTTGTCAAGTTGATACAATAACATTATTTCAGCTGTACATTTTAGTATGTTATTTATGATATATTTTTATCCAGCATTGTGCAAGACAAGCAGAATAAAAATTTTTTTTTTCAGTAAATACCAATACTAGTTTTGGTTTATTTATTTATAGTCATTTTCAATAAATAATAAATCTAAAATATATTTGTCAATATTATTTAAGTTATTGAATATAAAAAATATTCTATTATTTCAATTATTATATTTTTTTATTTTAAAAAACGATTATATTTTTTTGTTATTTTTCCCACCAAAAAGTATATATATATATATATATATATATATATATATATATATATATATATATATATATATATATATATATATATATATATATATATATATATATATATATTTAACTTTACTTAGAAATTAACCCTCGAGTTATGTTAGCAATACTAACATATAATTTATCTATTGCTTTACATTATAAGCGACAACCCTGTGCTAAATCGGTGTACGCCATCTTGTGCCCGTTGAGAAGCGATAGTAACTATTCAATTTGATATAATGCCGTCTACATACTATCTTTAACACGGAGAGTCCAGTGATAACTCACTCCGATACACAAATTTAGAGATATTAGGTGACACAAGCCTATTAGTCATTGCCTTGCTATAGTAAGGACATACATACATACATACATACATATATATAATAAGAGGTTACTAAGAGGAGTTTATACAGCGGCATTTCATAATAATTAATATTATTGTAATCAAAACCCAAACATCCGATAGAGCCCCTGATCTTACCCAATTTGGGATTTAAACCCAAGACCACATGATATAACACACAGTAGACATATCCATATCCGTTTAACGATAGCTGATATTTATCAATATATCATGAAACGTGTTTCCTGCTAATACATTTTACTGGAAACTAGAAAGACTTTGCATACGAAATGCATTACAATGATAGCAATTATTCACATCGTGTCATAGATATCCTTGCATTACTCGTTTGAATCATATTTCTTCTATGTAATTGTAAGCTTGACGGATTTTTATTCCGCAAGTAAATTACTTGAAAACTAAGTATAGTGTGATGGATTATTAAATCTAAGTTTGAAATGTCAGACAGACAATATTAAATTAAATACAAATATTCAATATTAAAATATTCTTATTTATAGTACTTTAATTACTATGTCAATGATATGTTTATAAGGTCAGGATATATGTATATATATATATATATATATATATATATATTTATATATATATAAAATTTTCTTTTAAAGGTTCAACACAATTTGACGAATCACATAATAGTAAGAACAACATATTAAAAACACGCCTCTAAGAAAGTGTCGAATGCGCAACTTCGCAACTCTTCAGATCCCCAGATCCGCTCCAAATGACCAATAAAAATATTTTATATTTCTTTATAAAAAACACTGTAAATAGTTGAAAAGTAGTTGACCAAGGAGTAACCAAGTTGAGTAACCAAGGATAACCGTACAGCTGAAACATATATTATCCATAAAAAAAAAAAACTTTATAATTAAAATTTACTTATTAAAAATAAACACAATTTGATTTACACACACACATTTATCTGCATAATGACCTGTCTATACAAATTAATATCATATACGAATACAACAAGAAACGTGCGACGTTCAAAAGGCTGCACTATCTCACGAGGTGTGCTGAGTTAGAATGTATTGAGTAAGAATATACGATTGCCCTCTTAGCAAGTTGAAAACTAATAGTTAAACTCAGTTTTACCTATACTATTAAAATTGAAAAATATTACCTATACTATATATATATATATATATATATAAATATATATATATATATATATATATATATATATATATATATATATATATATATATATATATATATATATATATATATATATATATATATATATATATATATATTGCATCTGAATGATATATTGCAATTGAAATGTGTCGAACTTAACGATGCTAATGCTTATAGCCACTCAATTCACTCTACCTAACATGCAGGACGCGGTAAATAATTTTGATAATATAAAATGATTTATTAAATTATTGAATAATGATTTATTAAATCGAAAATATATAATATCAAAAATATTATTTAATATGAAAATTATTTAATATCAAAAGTATTCCAAAACCTTACTGTATTAAACAAATACTATGCAATCTTGTATAGAAAGTTGCTAGCCGACGATACAACGTGTACCTATATCGTAGCAAGGCATGTTATAACTTGTTCAAACATGTCCGTCATACAAAAGGAAATATACAATGAAATAGGACGGAATATTCTACAAAAACGATTCATCACTATAGAATTGCCACAAAATATACATATAATAACAAGTACGATTAAATAAAAAAAAATTATATACAACGGACATTATATATTGCATTTACATCTGTTTTACTATAATACTGAGTCACAAGTCACAACTTACATATATATTTTAGGACAGAAGATTTTAGGTCACACCTTAAGAGAGCTAGCCTAGTCGAATACCTTACCAGCGTAAATTCATGAAGCATAAATTTAATTTAAATGTCGTCAACAATCCTAGCGAACTTAGGTATACAATTTATATTTCTAATTAATTATTAGATATAGCGTTTATATACAAAAATAGCATATTTAATAATGGACTCTTATAAAACGAAACTCTTTATCGAAATAATCGAGTATGTTTTTTAATATTGTAATTATTTTTAAACGACGTTTTGAATTCTTTACAATAGTCCGTGGTGATTGACAAGCTCTACCTGTGACCAAACGTATTTTGTACGAGTATTGTATAGTACAAAATAAAATCATTTTAAAAAAAACGTGCCAAAAATGTAATGTTATATTTACTATTGTTACATCACAATAATCAAGATTTAAAATTAACTATCTCATACATTATATTGTGACAAAGAGCAAATTGATTGAACATTTAGTTTTTTTTATATTCTACTAGCTTAGTCTTACATGTAATTTATCTAAAGTAATAATAGCAAAAGCTAAAGCGTAGCATGGCCTCACCGTCACGCATATATGAGATAGGTTGAGTGGAAGTAGTGTTAAGACACTAATTTTCCATACAATTTCAAGACATTGCGTGGTGGATACGGATACGAAATTCAACGTCGCACACAAATAAGAAACAAAAGAGTAATGTGGACGTAAGACACTAATTTTCCGTTTTCTTCGGGACATTGGATGGTGGTAGACGAAATTCAACGTCGCACACAATTAATAAACAAAACATAGAACGTATGAAAATGTCATAAATTTTATTAATTCCCCGAAATTCTATTTCACTGCTACTCAGTAGAGTATATACAAAGAGCGTAACCTCTCATCGGTTACACAAGCAGCTACGGCTTAGTACCTTATTCAAATTATAAATATGTATATATAAATTTGAATAACACTTAGTGAAATATATTTACCCATTAAAATTGGTTTTAGAAAATTTTAACCACATTAGGTATCAAATAAGAGCAACTGGCTAAGTTCTCTGTTATGTAGTTGACCTGAAACATAGTGGCTTCAATTCTCATACAGTATGTATATATATATATATATATATATATATATATATATATATATATATATATATATATATATATATATATATATATATATATATATATTCGAGTCGATATATATAAAGTCGAGTGTCTCGACAGTTCCCTCTTATATATGATATGAAATATATTAAATAACATTATATATAAGGTGGAATAATTTTAAAAATATTTTAAGTAAAGATTTAAAATTTTAGTTTAAAAAAACTATTTACATTACTAAACATATCCCATCTGCCACGCGAGGACGTCAGTAAAAGTATGGAAGAAAATTGTGAAACTTGTATCAAATTCGGAATATACATTTAAGTCACGTCCATTGTTAGATCCATCCGGATTTGTCATACTTTGGATATTTTACTATGGAATTATTTAAATGATATATGCACCGGCCTTACATTAGGACAGATCTATTTTAAAAAGTCCTAGGTTCATCATCCAATCATGGAGAGATGGCATGCGTTATTTCAGCGAGTATCTTTTTGTGACGCCGAGTTCCTCCACTCAAAACTTAATGTCTCGATTTCGTGAAGAAAACAGAGTACCCTGATATATGTGGGATTCAGCGAGAAGCTTTGAAGCTTTTATTTATATTTTTTTAAATGTCAGATAGCCAGCAAAGTACTCTAGTGTAACTCTTTAAAATATGAGTAGTAAATATATAAATTATTAATTATTTACTGTAGGTACAGATATTCATTTGGTTAATATTTAAACCAGGTTACAAAAATAAAATTGTACATTTTAAAGCGACAAACCTAGAGCTAACAACATACTTTTCACTGTGACATAATGACTTAAATAATTTAAAGACACCTGAAAGCAAAATTAGCTTAAAACATATCTAAAAAAATTCCAAATAAACGGTATTTTTTTTTAACAAAAATGTAAAAATAGTGATGTGAATAGTCTCTTACAATCAGTATTAATTCCATATATCAATACTACTAATTAACATTGATAATGAGAAAAAAAACTGTTTAATTTGCGAAAATATCAAAATATTCTTTCTTCATTAAAATAGGCTATTACAAGCACTTTTGAATTGTCAATTAACATAAGTGTCAGTATTGTCAGTCCTACTAGAAGCTACCGCCAGCTGGGAAGGCAGTTCTGCTGAGAAAGCTGGCGAGTAACTCAAAAGTTAAAAAGCTCAACTATTAAAAAATTACCAAAAACCGACAGACAATGTACAATGTGCAAGTAAATTCAAATAGAAGCGTAACTGTGGCCAATTTCGAAGTAATAATATCTGAAAACTGGGTCGATGAGCACTGTGCATAATACTATAGGGTGAAGTTTCATCGTATACTATTGTAATAGCATGTTAGCTTAGCTTGTATTCGCGCTATACTTTTATTGATATAGAGAAAGAAAAAGAAGATTCTATTTGGGTTAATTTAAATAAAATTAATGAAACAATGTTATCGCGTTTAATCAAAATAATAGATACTTCTGTAGAACAAAACGCAGCGTTGAGTTTCGTCACATAACGCGCAATCTCTCAAAATTTGTATACAGTGCAAATATATAAATTATCAATTATTCTATTTATAGATAATTTTATAAATAATGATCTATAAATAGAATACAGTAACGTGATCGGATCTAGTGCATTCCTATTCTATATTGACAGCAGAAGATAAAGGTGATTTCGATTCCATATGTGCAGCTCAAAATTTAGAAAAATATATAAACAGCATGAAAATAAGCTATATTTTCTTTATCTATCGGAATATCTCATTTTTCGTCCAATTTTCAATTCATCACTTATTGAGTGACGGAACTCAACGCCGTGCTTTGTCTTGTCCACAACCTTTACATAAATAGACCAAAAAAGTTCTAAATTAATTGCCCAAAACAACATCGCATATGTGTACATCGCACAGTAGCAACGTGAACGGTAAGCATTACCCACCTCATGTCACGTAAATCGTTCGGTGTAAATATTTCCCAACAGTTTCGCGAACAGACGGCGAAATACATTTCTGTTAGCGCTAAAGCCTTAAAATTTACCTACATGACATGTTTTATTGAAATGTTACGTGACCTTCTTTATATATACACATATACATACATATCTATGTCAATCATATATGTACATATTGATAGATCTTGATGAAATGTAATTTTCAATTTAGAAATCTATTAGGTACTTGTAGATTTTATTCATCATAAATAAGGTTTTAGAGGTCTTCGTAGCGCAGTGGGACAAGATCTGACTATAAACGAGATAGCTGTGGGTTCAATTTTCACTCGAGAAAATTAATTATTTTCATGAAGTGCGACGTTGAATTACTCCACTCCTCATACAATGTGACAAACTCATGAAGCGGAATACAATCTGCTTTACTAAGTATATAAAAAAAATGGAGAAACGTCAAGCAAAAAACCAAATATTCACTTAATATAATTATATTAAAATTCACCCCTAAAGATATACAAAGGGGATGAAAATGAAACAATATCATAACTATTCAACGTACTAATTAAGACGGTAAAATATCCAAGGAGCTGGAAACGCTATGTTTGCCCAAATTAAACATTTGACCGACTCAAACTGAATCTCTTTAATACTAGTGTCATGATAGCAAGATTTTAATAATAACCACTTGATAATGACGCTTTGGATAATGTTTTTAAAGAGCAATTTATTTGTACGATGTAAGTCTACTGTATACGTATTTTAACTAAAATAGGATAGAAATTTCACACCTCCATAGACCTGTGTTCTCGATATTTGTGGGTTCGATTATCACTCGAGGAAATTATTGGAATTAGTTGTAAGTTTATTCCGGCTCTAGCAGGTAGGTAGATAGGTAGGCAGAGAGAATAAAATAAAGTTTAGATATTCGGTTCTCCGCTTTCAATTTAAATTCGAGACACTCCGTATTTAGTAAGTCAACGCAGCCCTTTGTCTTACAAAAGCATTGAAATGAAAATACATCAGTCCCTCGTCTGTGGATCGAATCCATAACGTTAGCATTAACAGTCAAACACTATTCCACTTCGCCATAACGGCCTCTAGTCTATCACTTAACAAACAATATTTCTAAAATGGCCGGAAAGAGAACACTAGAGTGTTTCAACACTATGTTCAATGTTTTTGAATTCATAAGCATAGCACAAACAACGTAGAGAAATTCAAAACCCAACAAAGTCACCAGCAAATAAATAGAAAAGTAGGACAAAAGAATATTCTATTAATGTCAAACTGCAAGGTTTCGTAAGAGGATTTAGTCTAAGCCTTTCCAGTGGAACGCATGAGCGAGTCGTGTGTAAATGGTTCATTTTCCAACATAGAATACTATGATTTTGAGCAAACTTTATATACTTGGACACTTATGAAATATATATTTTGTGGTGGTGTTCTAGATTATGGTGATGGTAGTGGGGTCCAATACCACTCGATAGAGTATGGAATATTCATAATGTAATTATTTGACCTCATTAAACAATAGATAATTTCAGTTCAACATACATCCACAGTATTAAATTAAAAAAGAAGAGAAACCATTAAAAAATACTACAAATTCTTCCTTAAATATCACTTGCAAAATGCAAGAGATACGCGAAAAGCAATATTAGTGAGGTCACTGGATTTTTAATTACATTACCATATTGCGATATATGCGCTAAGTACACAAATTTCATAACAACCGTACTGTACTAGTGTTGTAACACTTTGGGATTCACTTAATCGATTTTTTATGCAATTTTCGAATTTCATGTCAATTAGCTCGACGGTTTCGGAATTCTCGATCCGTTTCGGTACACCAGAACGGTCTTCTCGATTAATCGTAGGGAGAACAAATCGACGAGTTATGGTGTTTAACGCTTTATAATTTGAATCCGTATTTTTAAAATGGTCCTTACATCTAATAAAACAAGCTAAGGCTTTTATTGAGCTTAATATATTTAAATCAAAACTATAATAACTAAAAATAAATACAAGATTTAAAAAATAACCAAATTTAGTATTTTGCATAAAATTATCCTGAATATAGCAGGATAGGCAGGCTAGTATCGAGACACTCCGTTCATGAATTTAAGATATATTCCGTATTGAGTGGCGGAGCTCAACGCCGCGCTTTATGTTTTATTGAAGCGAGGTATATATAAATAGTTATTTTTTCACTGAGATTTGAACTCAGTACCGCCGCGTTTACGCTGCCGCTGAGCCACAATGGCTTCTAGTACATAATTTCCAATTTACACATAAAATCCAAATCCCCTCACCATATTTACGTTTCATAGTATAGAGCCAAGCATTGTGTAGGAATCAGAGCGTGTCGTTAAATACATTTGCACATTTCATATATTTGAACATTGGAGCTATTTTTACATTCAAAATGTTGAAGTTATTTCGATTTAATGACTGTTTTTGTTTATTTGTTTGTACATTTTTCCTCAGTATAGTGCTTCAGTTATTATATAGAGTAGAGAGAACACATATACATATATACATATATTATTTTTATATTTTCTGCATCTCATATGCATCTCACTAAGAGTATCTTAGTAAGGAAATATTTATACGTGATGGTAGTAGGTTCAATTCTCATTCAAAATATATTTTGTTTGGACGATTTGTATTGCTCTAATTTAATTAAGTCAAAATATGACGTGTCACATATACTTAAAGTTAATAACGAAATATTGACATGTAAAAATCACTATACTCTGAGAGTATAGTAATTTTACATGTCAATAGCTTCCTCTAGAACGGAGAACCTAGTATTAGGATATTCCGTTCTCCTGATCCTGACCTGATCTTAACTTCGCATTTTGCTCTTTAGAGTGGTGAAATAAAATTTATTAATTATATATATATAAATAAAATTGAAATATCGATTTGTCATTTCAAAATAACTGATTTTTCAAGTGCATATAGTTATTTACACGTTACGAAACTAAAATAATTATATCTAAATTTTGTCTGAAAGTATAAGTATTATATCTAAATTTTGTAAGAAAAAGTTTGTCTGTCTGTTTCCTTTTCCATTTTCTCTCGTTAATCTCAGGAACAACTAAACTGATTTTGATGAAAGTTTCATTAGAAATGAAAAAGGAAGTTATATTCATGCATAATATATTAGAGTATATTCGAGAACATCGATCAAGCTAGCGAAGCCGCAACGGTTCGCTAGTAAATTATAAATATATATGTAACTTAGCATGATCGAAAACAAATCGGCAATTTTCAGTTTAAATTTAGTTTTTTTTTTTCATAATTACTAAGTAGTGTAAATTGTTCGTGACTATTAAAACCTATTATGTAAATGCCTTCAACTTAATGTCAAGCGTTACTTATGAAGTATTAAAATGTGACAATTATTACACAATACGCTTAAAGTCCGCTGAAAGTAAAAGTATCGCCCTTTTAACATTAAAAACATGGAATAAGAAAGTTTACAAAAGTTTATATGTTAAGTGCAAAAATACTTAATGAAGAATATAAATCAATTTAATAAGAGTCTGTCGTGGCACAGCGGCATAGCGTCAGACTGCAAACGCGATGGTTGTGCGTTCGGTACTTGTACGTATCGAGTAGGGAAGCATTGAAAGTAATTTATTCTCAGGGAGAATAAATTACTTTCATTTCGTCGCTCCATTAATAAGACAATGCACGGTGCATTGAATTGACCTAAAAAAAATCTATATGTCTCAAAAATTGGGCGGTGCGGTCGGAACGAAGGGCCTTAACACTAGGTTCCCTCTGCCTACCCTACTATACCTACGTATAAGCTATTATTATATAATAAAGTTTATTTAATATATTAAATACAGAACAAACTGTCACCATCGTGGCACAGTTCAGATGACTGGGCTCGTAAAGATAGATAGATAGAGTTCATAAAAAATAAAGCATTAGGTTTCGTCACAAACCATATTAGCAATAGCAAGCTGTTAAAGCGGATGACTTGAAAAAAAAATATATAAAAAATCTAGATATATTTGTATCTATTTACATGTAGTTCTTAAATATACCACCCAGAAAATCATTCATTTATACTCTTAGTAGTCTTATAATTACTTTAATCAGATTATCTATCTATTCTAAAAATCTTTCAACACGCATTGTAATTATGTATAGTTGTAATAACATTTTATATATTTTTTTATATTTACACTGCAATAGCAGGGTAGGCAGGTGAAATCTAGTGTCAAGACACTAGGTTTTTCGCTTTCCATTCAATTTGGAAAAAAGAGCAGAGCGTTGAACATATATTTATTCCTTATTGTAATACATATATATATATATATATATATATATATATATATATATATATATATATATATATATATATATATATATATATATATATATATATATATATATATATATATACATATTAAAATATAGCAAACTTTAAATTTTTAATACAACCGATGATATCTACTACTTTTTGAACTGGCTCGACAGGTACTCCTCATTATGCCCATAAAGATCGTACATTTCGATGGGTATTTAAGAAAAACTGGACTGACATACCTATATGGAATGCCACTGGGAGCTTATAAGATTTACCAATCGATGGCTTTCTCCATCTTTCTCATCCTATTGATCAAGTGAATATTTTAAAAGCTATATATTTATATATATGTACATGTATTTGTTTGTGTGTAAAAGCCTAACTTAAGTAAAAAAAAAAACGAAAAGAACAATGAGTAACTGCCCTATGAAGTTACAAGAGACGTTTCATTCCGTTAATGCAATGATAATGTGAAAGAATTGTAATCTTTTGAATATTTAAAAAGTTAGGGCTCGTTTCCATCGTAATACCGCATTAAAATCGAAAGTATATATTCTCCCCCAAAGCGATATATTTTATGGTTTATACTTTTAAATCTTCATTCGTTTTGCTTATTTCTTATCTCTTTTTATTTTATTTTATATTTGTTAGAGATATAGTTAGGAAAAAGGAAAAAAGTCAAAGATGCCCTATAAGTAAAATAGTTTACTAGACTTGGGTCGCAAGCACCAAGCATAACTCCTCACTGTTCCCCCTACAGCACCACTGTGCTCAGTCACTACTCCAGGGTATGCCATAGGTTCTTTCACAAGAACTTCGGCATATAACACATGTTCTAAATATTTCACTCGAACTATTGTATGACAAGTGTTATAAATATGATATACAACTTTTACATTATTTTGAACTAAACGAAAATTACAGACTATAAAAGTATAGTAATAAAAAATGTTATAAACGTCCATACTTTACAAATGAATTTGATAACGATGATTCAGATACAATATTTAAAATATCCACACACTGGCTTAACGACTCATTGTGATAATTGTGTGATGTCATCATTTTTACTAGTTATTGTTATCAAAAAAAATAATCGAAAAAAAAAAACAAAAATTGTAATTTAAAATATTTTTATTAACAAATAGTCCTGACCAGTTTCTTTTTTTCGTTTTGTTTCTCCTTCCGGTACAAACAGTACGAGATAGAGTTCAATTTCCACGCAACATATATCGACTTTCACTGGAAACCATGTCCACCTTAAGACATCCTGCCACCCACGAAATAGTGTACTAGGCAAAGTAGTATCCCTTCAATCACTTCATTCGTCACTTTCCACCCTTGACGTCTGAATAAGCGTCAATATCACGTTATATATATATATATATATATATATATATATATATATATATATATATATATATATATATATATATATATATATATATATATATATATCTCAGTCTATTATTATTAATTGGCAGTGGGTCTCGATTAATTAATTAGGACAACACAAGCTAAATTATATTACATTATCAAATGCTAGTTTACAATTCAAATAAGACTTGAAATATACACCTATGTACACAAAACTATGTTAAATTTCACCTTTAAATAAATCTGTGCAATATATTATATACATTGATATATTCTAAAATAACTAGCGCCCATATATCTCGTACCGAACCCGGTTTAAAGTAAAACGAACGGTTGCCATGAGTCATAGCTGGTTTAACTATTTAACGGTTACATCATCATATCACATTATGGATTATGATAAGTTTATATATATATATATATATATATATATATATATATATATATATATATATATATATATATATATATATATATATATATATATATATATATATATATATATATATATATATAATTGTAGTGACTCGTTTCTCAATTCTCTGTGTGCAATAATATTTATATATAGATACTTTAAAATTAGCTTCACATTTCGTTGTTAATACTAGAGTAGGTAAAAAATCCTAGTGTTGAAGCACTCCGTCTGTTCTCACTCCGATATGTGTTAAGTGGCGAAACTTGATTACACTTTGCTTTATCAAAACAGCAAAATGGAAGTATTTAATTCCGTATAGTGAGATGAAACCCGCAACATCGCGGGTACAGATAAAATTTTTGAGAACCCGAGAAATTTAATAATTCGTTATTATTAACAATAATTAGGATAAATTAAAATATATAAAACAAAAGATGTATTCAAAGTTCACACGTAAGTATTATTTATATAAACTAATAAAAATTGGCAACAGATCCTCTACTCCTTTGATGTTGTAGATATGAATAAGCAAAATTTACTATCAAATGGTCCTCCTGTCTATTTGTCCCTCAGTTACAAATATAAAAAAGATTGAAAAAAGTGTAAATATTGTTATATACACAGAATATGACTGACTGTTAACGCAGGATATGAGTGAGTGAGTGAGTGAGACTGAGTGGTTGCAGGACCACACCCCACTCGTTGCAATGAGTCATTTTCATCCTCTATCTGAAAAAATGAAGCGCGGCTTCGAATTTGGGCGAGAAGCAGAGAGAACTCTCCCTATCTACCCCGGCTATAACAACATATTGTCTGGAAAATAAATATATTTAGTTATACCATACATGCAATAAATACTATTCAATGTAACGTTTACCTATCACACTACATTTCCCCGTATCTAATAAAAAATTAAGGCCAAAATAATAACTACTATTCCAATTTACATCTAGTTTAGCAGCATCATTCATAGTAGTAGTCATTCCATGAATGACATTTTAAACTACACATAGTCCTTGTATTAATAGCTTTTATAGCACCTATACGACATACGAATAAATTTTTCATATAAATAATAAAAATCTATATAGAATCGTTTCAATAATTTCAATTTATTTTAAAATAATATATTTGAACAAAAGACACGATGAGGTATTTCCAGTAAAGTGCAAACACGTGTACACTCTTCATTCATTATTATCGAGTAGTGCTCTCCTGAAGGCTTGGAATTAGAGCGTCTTGTCACGAAACTATTGTAAAACGCACGATTGTACACAACGAGGTGATCTTATATCAAATTTACAGTTTTTTTGTCAAGTTTTCACATATAAAATGAATAATTTGAAAATACTGGCAGTTACAAATAGTTTTTTTTTATAGCTTTACGTATCGCTCACCTACTTACGGGGCTTGATAGAGAAATGTTTCTGGTACTCTATTACGTGGCGGAACCTAACGCCGCCGGTTTATTTTCCCATAGCGCAATAGAGTCAGACAATGTCAAACCCCAATGTCCTTATTGTAGATAAAAACTATTACATTTTTAAACCATAATTATTATCATATTAATACAAATATACCACAGGTTATAAAATTAAAAAAAGAACCAGTCAAAATCAGCTAGAACGTTGTGTACACAAAAGAGGTCGGAAACGAGTTATTCCCCTTTAGTGCGTATCTGCATTCTTCAAGACCGGGGTAGTATGAATGGGAAAAAGCTCATTGAAATGTATGAGAGAGTTTGGACCGATTGACACTTACGTTATAAACAGTCTTTGTGTGTGTTCTTGTGTGCTTAGAATGTTTAAAATATAATTTTTAAAGTTGAATGATTAAATAATATAAAAAAATTACCTATACCTTCTATAATAATTCACAGATTATATGGTTGAATGCAACAGTCTCAGAAAGTAACCGTCTGAATTAAGAAAATTATTTTTATGCTGGATAGTCCATTTATGGAGGTAGGCTATAGGCTATAGCCTATATAAAATTATGTTAAATACGTTGATGTAAACTACTGTTGTGTGTGCAGGATTGACACTTTCGTTATAAACATTTTATTTTGTGTGTTCGTGTGTTCGTGTGTGCTTAGAATGTTTAAAAATATAATTTTTAAAGTTGAACGATTAAATATTATAAATAGTCAATTAAGTTACTTTAATTTATTTTTTATGTAGTCCATTGTCTATTATTTAAAAAAATGCGCTTTACCAGGATAATAAATGAATGAAGTAATTAAGTAGTAGGCATGTACCTATATGAGATGTACCTTAAGTACAGATGGAAGATACTAGATGAGTGTAGAAAGGCGTGTTGCTGCTGGTAACAGTGCCGTAATAATTAACCATGCCTTGGAGAACATAGTAGTAATGATAATGGAGGAAGGTCACGTAAAAAGGGCATGTATAAAGAGGCTAGTGACAGTGGAAGAGGCGAAAGAGGCATGCAGGAACGCTACATTTGACAAACCACCCTGCTAATAACAAAAAATATTCTCTACACATTTTATATATTGTAGATAAATAAAATTGTAACTTTACAGTAGTCAAGGAGATACCAAAAACACAAGAGAACATAAATATTTCTTGATATACCAAAACTTATCCACATACAAACGTTAGGTGGCATTGAGACGTTGCGTTATCAAATCACATATGATAAAGAATTCATTACAATATTACAGGATTACAGAGCAGCCCTGTCCAGAGAAATGTGTTTAAAATATGCCTTGTTACTTTAAATATAACTTTCGATTTTTTTTATATTTGTTCTATAGATATTTTCGCGATCTGGTTATATAAAACGTGGCTTTACTTACTACTATGTAATAGGTAGTATGCTTCTGACTGTAAAGCATGGTTGTGGGTTCGAACCACATTAGGGGAAAGAATTCACAACCCCAATTTTCACAACCCCAAGTGATAAGACGAAGTGCAGTGTTAAGTTGTGCATCTTGATACGCAATGTATCTACGTGATTCCAAATTTAAACAAATATTTAATATTGTTAAAAGATAGAAGAATGTATAGAATGGATTTACTTAATAAGAACGTTAATTCTGCCGTAACATTGGCAACTGGAAAAACTATATGGGAACAATATCTCCAACAATTCTATAGTAAAATACTCTAATTTAAAGTTCTGCTCGTTTAAAGTGCCGTTATCAGTTGCCTGAGTGTTGAAAAAAAGATGGTCAGTAAATACGATAACCTTATCTCGACAGTTCATTCTAAATAAATCGCGAATTCGAAACGCGGCCGCGCTATCACGACTTTATTTATGCCCTACTTTAAGAACTAATCACCTATACCTTCTATAATAATTCACAGTTTATATAGTTGAATGCAGCAATCTCACAAAGTAACGGTCTGAATTAAGAAAATTATTTTTGTGCTGGATAGTCCATTTATGGAGGTACGCTATAGGTTATAGCCTATATAAAATTATGTTAAATACGTTGATGTAAACTACTGTTATGTGTGCAGGATTCTCTTGAACACTTGGGATATTTCATGTACTATACTCATTGCCATTTCTATGTGACCACGCCGGCGAGGTCGCTGTTAGTCAGTCAGTCAGTCACATTTGAGATAACCTTAAGTATTTGTTTGTTTTTGTTTGTTGTAAGTATTTGTTTTACTGCCTTGTATTTCCTAGCATATTTTGTTAACAAAATATATATAATAAATTTTTAAAATTTTTAAAATTTTCTTTTTAATCTTATTAATATAATTAAATATACATGTAATTAATTAGTATTTAGTAATTATAATTAATTAATATCAATTAAAAACTGATCGACATCTCTAGATATCTACACACGTAATTCGCAAATAAATTTCAATTAAACGCTAACTAACATCTCTGTGTGCATATTATACTAACTATAAACATTTATTACTATCCAAACGCTGTGAGAACATATTATATTCAGCGGCTTAAAGAATGCACGTCGAGTAGGGGACCGAATAAACCTGTTTCAATGGATCATCGACATATCCTAAAATGTAAAAACACTATAGACGACTTAGTTAAGCAACTGTCCTTGTACTTAACTGGTTTAAGTTACTGTGGATATAATATTATTTGTAATATATATTATATGTGTATGTATGTATTTGTATGTCTGTCGGTGGCATTGTACCTCCGAATTTGTATTAATAATGATTAAGGAAAATATTTAGAGGACTTTTATAGTTGATGAAAGGCTGGGTGTAAGCAATATCAACTAGTTGGATCGATTTAGTTTACTTTTTAGAATTTTTGTGGGGTCAATTATCAATGGAGTTTATATGAATACCTCAGATTCATTAAAATATATTTTAATTCTATTATATTAACCTATTCACGTTATATAATATCCCATCTAAATATAGGGACCTACCTAGGCGAGGGAGAAAAAGGTGGGTCCTAGTAATTGAATACTACCTGCCTATATTTGTTTTGAGGTATCATCGTTTAAAGAGCGCTTTGGAGGCACAATCAAGTTGAGGACCTAGCCTTGAATAGAAATGAAAGGTATATTCAATAGATAGACGTCGTCTGCAATTAACCGTAAAATTGAAAGCGAAAGTTTCCCATATTTTGTAAAATAATAAAGAACGAATGGTAAAAATTTATTTATGAAAAGTAAAAAAAATCCATTTTAAGCTCCCGCATTTAGTAGGGAAGGCAGATGGAACCTAATATTACGACAACCCCCTCCGCTTACCGCCTTTTGAGACATTATTGAGTGACGTAACTCAACGTCGTGTTTTGTTTTAAAACAAGAGCAAGGAAAACGAAAAAGACTTATTTTACCCGAGTGGGAATCGAACCCACAACCGTCGTGTACACACGACGACGGCTTAATCAATAAAAAAATGGTGTATTTAATAAACAATGATCTGGTTGTGTTAAGCACCGCCGTTCCAGTAAATGTTGTATATATATATATATATATATATATATATATATATATATATATATATATATATATATATATATATATATATATATATATATATATATATATATATATATGTATATATATATATATATATATATATATATATATATATATATATATATATATATATATATATATGTATATATATATATATATATATATATATATATATATGCCAACGACCATA
This sequence comes from Dione juno, assembly GCA_037127375.1. Taxonomy (NCBI): domain Eukaryota; kingdom Metazoa; phylum Arthropoda; class Insecta; order Lepidoptera; family Nymphalidae; genus Dione; species Dione juno. The sequence continues at coordinate 194,518 of JAXRJS010000032.1, read as the reverse complement.
CCACGTTGAACACACCGGTTCTCGTCCGATCACCGAAGTTAAGCAACGTCGGGCGCGTTCAGTACTTGGATGGGTGACCGCCTGGGAACACCGCGTGGCGTTGGCATCTCAGAGGGTGTCTAAGCCAATTATCTGTCCGATATTTGGTTTCCGGCATACGGGTACGCGACCCCGAGACCTCGAGCCACCACTTTCATAACCCGATCCAATCCATGTAAGTGGTGTCCCTCCCCTATATTCCAAGTCTTTCTGCCTCTTATTCCCTGTCCTTTCTTGGTTTCTCCCAGTAATGGGTTTGGAGGTCAGATGGCAATCGCTCCACAAAAAACCACTTCGCCACTCATATGGACCGATTGGTCTTAGTCGGAAGGCAGACCCTGGCAAAAGCCGGGACTAATGCAAGGAAGAAGAAGAAGATATATATATATATATATATATATATATATATATATATATATATATATATATATATATATATATATATATATATATATATATATATATATATATAATGGCAAAAATATCTTATCATACATGATAAAATATCATCACCACATATAATAATATGGCGTGATATTATTGATAATATTAAAACCAAAATTATGTTTAATAGAAGATCACTTTTCATGACGCTAGCTTAAGTCCATTGTGTCTGAGTTCTGACGACACAAGTTCGATGCCCGCATATTGAATTTCAAATAATAACTTGGCCACTTCACATTATTAAATTGAGAAAACAATTGTAATTTGAAATACTTAGATAATTTAAAAGAAAATCAAGAAATTAATGCCTTAGTGATATATAGTTACATTGAATTTAAAGTATACTAGGTTCGCTTCGCTTGCTTCGCCTCTATTCTAAGTATCCAAACTCTAACAGCAACTATGATGGGTTGTTCAATAAGTATAAAGCATAAATGCTTCGAAAGATGGATAGTGTGGAACGGAGTGTCTTAACACTAGGTTCCTTCTGCCTACGAATCCCTCTGCCTATCCTGCTATGTGCGGGATAGAGCGTGAAGCTAAAAAAACAAAAGGTAGTAAGTAATTGAGTAGTACCAACCGCATATCCATAGAATAACCAAAAAAGAAAACCGGTTCCTTTATAACAACGCTATTATATCACATACATTATAACCATTTCACTATATCATAATTGATACTTACAATTAGTTCTAAGTTCTAACCGAAAGTAATTCAATCGGGTCCGCCTCGGGCCATCGCTTAGTTGAATACTTGTCGTGACTATTAGATATTAGTGAGAAATATGTATCTATTTATAGTTTACCGCTATACATTGGTACGGAGCTACATAGCTAACAACATAACTTATATAATTATGGGGAGAACGGATTGATTAAGTTAACTCAGCCTTCAAACCTTTAAATGTAAAATACATAAGACCTTGTATAACTGAATAGTTACATTTCTTCGCTCTCGCAGGTATAATATTCGGCGTTGAGTTCCGCCACTCAACACACAGCGTCTCGATTTCATTCGAAAAGTGAATGAAGGGAGTTTTTTCTATATCTTCACGAAAAGACTGGGCACAAAAAAGTTCAATTTTCAATCAATACTGTTAACTTAAAACTAGGATATACTCCTAGGATATTTTCCTTACTCATATTCCAGTGATAGAGATAAAAAGAATTAGAATACGTTAGTTAGAAGACTATTCAAAGTGAAATAATATTGTTGGTTTGTATCTAAAATAGCATATATATAGGTTATCGTGGCGCAATGGAACAACTCACTGCAACACATTGGATTCGATTTAATCATGATCATCATAATCTTATTAGCCGGGAGACGTCCACTGCTGGACAAAGGCCTCCCCCATTGAGCACCATAAAGACCGGTTTTGGTTCGATTCAATATTGGGGGGAAAAAGTACTTTCATTTCCCCTCTTTACCTAAATCTTTATAATAATAAAATACACATATTACCAAAATTCCACCAAATTTTCATACTAATATTATAAATCCATGATATGCCTAAGTATGATACATTAGACTAAAATACTATTATAGTTGACATCTAGTTACAGAACAACATGATTAATTACATTCTAAGTAATTGCATATTTAGTATTCTAGAGCATTCCTGGATAGAAAGTACGCGTACTCGTATGTAGACAGACTGGCATCAGATGCATATCCTGTTTGCAACTTGTAGAGAGAACATATGTATGTATATACATACATACATACAAGTGCATGCAGTATATATGTAATAATCGAAGGCATCTGATTAATTGTAGTTGTAGAATCAAATTCCATTTAAAAATATCAGAATTAATGCATGTGTAATTTAGCTTTGGGTATTTAGCTAGCAAGCCCATAAAATGGACCAAAAATGAATGAATTTTTAATGCCTCTGCTGGGGTTCACGGAAGAATTTTGGCAATCGTATCTTCGAGCAGTCGGGGGAGAGGAGGGGGCTATGAAGTTTTAGTTTATTCAGACGGCCTACATTCGCTAGTCCATGAGTCCCACATAACCTGGCCAAGTCCCAACTCGGGCGGTCTACGAAAAGAAAGCTTCCCATATCTATCCACAAAAAAGATGGTAAAAATACATTATAATATTGAACTAAAAATAATAAATAAAAAATAATTTTCTAATTAAAACTTTTATTACTTTCAATTCTACCAAAAAAGTTACAAATATTTCCAAATGCAACACTGTTCTGTGTGAATAACTAGCATGCATGCATAATGCATATATGTATACGCCTTCTCAAAGCTTGCACTGTATCTGTCATCACGGAGCAACCGTTTACGATCGTACCAGAATACCGTTGCATACGTTTATTGTTTACACTCTAAATATAACTAGAAGTCAATGTCGGACGTTTTCTCTCAAGGTGCTTTAAACGACACAAGATTTTTAGGTTAAAATTGTTTTTTTTTTTACATATTCAAATAATATTTTCTATTTTGTAAGTGAGAATTTAGAATAGAGAATAGTTTGCATAGAGGAACAAACACTTACATTTAATTTGACTAAAAAGTAACTATATTATGCCATAATAGTGCACTGGACAACGTCTGACTGTAAAATCGATGGTTGTCAGTCGACTAATGGGAGAATCAATAACTGTCATTCCTCTGCTCTGTTCATATACAGTGCGTCGTTAAGTTACGTCACTCCTACATATTTAATATTCATTCAGGAAGCAAAGAAAATAGTGTCTTAACCCTGTGTCTTGTATATGAACGATACCGTAAAGATATATTTTAAAAAATACTTAAAGAAAACATATACATATATACATATATATATATATATATATATATATATATATATATATATATATATATATATATATATATATATATATATATATATATATATATATATATATATATATATATATATTTTTCTTTTTTTTTTTAATACAGCGGGATTCGAACCCGCGCCTCATTTTTATATATTTTCTTTAAGTATTTTTTCCGTCCTTAGTGTGGATTAACACTTTAAAAATCATCAACAGATATATTTTAAACATAAAACAATATGCAAATAACATAAAATTTCATAATAAAATAACGTATGCTATATACTTATTTTATTACAAAAAAAACAGCTCCAAACCCTAAATTAACCACAAAAAACCAAGCCAACCACAACAAGATCAAATCAATGTGTTCCAAGCCAATCAGGCATTCAATATTCTAATCGTTTCATTAAACATCCTAAGCTAACATCCTAGCTGTGGGAAGGTAAACCGGTTGATTTTGAAACCGTCAATGGCGTAACTTTGGTCTTCATCATCTGTCACGCTTTTGTACTGCGTGTGTTTTTAATATCACACACACACGCACACACATATATATATATATATATATATATATATATATATATATATATATATATATATATATATATATATATATATATATATATATATATATATATATATATATATGTCATTAAAAACATATATAACTATATTATAAGCATACATATAACATAAATATTATATAGAGATGAAACTAAAACGCTATTTATTCGAAGTCTATTTGGGAAATGCTTAAAATTTTTAAAATACTTTAATTTACAAAACAAATGTGACCGTATATTTCCATCAACTTACTACCCCATATCTATCAGTATATTAGTCAAAGCACTACTGTAAATCAGGGCCTAAAAGAAACCTAGCGCTAAGACACTCAACGCCGCGCTGTAGCTTGTTACCAAATGAAAAAAAATATCCCCTCATGAGAATCGAAACCCCAACCGTCGCGTTTAATCAGGCGCTGTGCCGCTGCGCCACGACGGCCCCTTCTTATACTATGATTGCTAATACAATATTATTCTTGGTAAAGACATTGTTATTATATTATATTTAAACTTCACCAATACAATAGGCACATTATACATACGTGCGCTATACATCGTCTAACGTATGAAATTGTTACGGCTGACATGGCGGTTAGATAAATCGATTTAAAATACTTTGTAACTAACATTACATACTGTTTTATACATTTCTGTAATAGAGTGTATCACTTCCTATGTAGATAGGGAGTTCGATATCCTGGTGTCGTAGATTAGATACACAGCTTAAATATAAAGGTTTAAAGAATCAATAAACTCCTTATTTTAGATGAATATGTCGTCATATTTTCATACTAATTTTCAATCTCCATTTTACTTTGCTGGAGGTGGATTATCAAAAATTCCTTTATTAGTGCTCGCTTACACCCTACAAAGAACTTATGTGCAAAATTACAAAATTCTAAGTACCGTGGGCCTTTATATTGCGCTTTTATCGCTGGGTAATTCAGTATTACAGTTTTATATATCAATGTTATACTTATAGTAGATAAATTATATATAAAAAAGTACATTATAATTTTCAAACAATGTAAACTTAAATTATAATTAACAATTATATTTTATCTTTATAATTTAAATTTGATGTATATATATATATATATATATATATATATATATATATATATATATATATATATATATATATATATATATATATATATATATATATATATCAAATTCTCAATCTCTAACTCAATAATTTACAGGAAGCAAACATAAAAATGAATTTATAGCATAACATTAATGGGCAGCCATATTGAATTGTTACAAAAGGCGAATGAACTTACAAATTTATATTTAAATACACAGTATTATTTAAATGCAGGATTGTTATCAGCGATAGCTGTTATCACCACGCGATTGGAACGAGTCGACAATTGTTTGATAACGTAAAAACTTCAAATGGATATTGTTCCTTAATTATTGGGTTTAGCAGTAAAAATCAACCTGAGAACAAATAGAATGTAAACAATGAAAAAGTCAATTTAACGGTAATATTTGCCTTATTTGTGTCTTAGGTTCCGGTTTCGGTTCCAATGTACGCGGCGTTGAGGTCCGCCTGTTTTTATAATGAGCGGAAGGAAGTAGAACGGAATGTTTCAGCACTTTCTCGGTCTAGATACGTGAATTTACGAATATTCCAAATTTATTTTTATTCATATGTAACACCCTTAAGAATGACAATTTTCAAAAATCTAAGACAGCTGGTATAGTATAGTAGTAGCAGGTTCTTAAGTCTGGAGCCCCAGCCACCAAAGACCCTTACTCTAAGATTTTAAGTAATATATTTTTAAACAAAATTACCTAATATTAGGTTTGTTATTTTTATAAATATGAAAAGGAGAAGACTTAATAGCGTCATTATGGCACACAACAAAATAATTGTGGGACATGGGTTCAAATTTACAGAATATTAAGGTAATTTATGAACTAAGAAATAGCTTAAGCATATCGCTAATGTTGACCGGATTGCTCTCTTTATATAAACATTTTAGGCGACATAACAATTAAAAAAAATATATTTTATAAACAGTGATCGATAACCTTGTTATCACCAAGTGACATTGCCACGGGAGGTGATAAAGAATTATGATGTTAATTCAATTCGTTTGACATGTGGGCGTCGGAAGCGTCTCTATGATGCTTTTTTAATATGCATTTTACAATACTTATCTATATAATTTTACATCAACTAAAACAAGATTTTATAATTAAAAAAAATAACACAATATGTTATGGACATATGAAAATAATGCATTGGAACTAAACGCAGCTTTCAAAAATTTATTGTCAGTTAAGAAGTAATTTGCATTTTTGTGTGTAGATGGAAAAGAAAGCGATGATTTAATTTGTCTAGTTTTTTATTTGTTATAAGGTATACGCTAAGGTACAAGACAGTCTATTAATTTAAGCTAAGCGAATAAAAGTCGATTTATACATGAGATAACTCTATTTATTAAAAAAAAACAATATATTATAATTCTTTTAATATTTAAAAAAAAAGAAACGGTCTAAAATCTAAATCTGTTATTTCACATCCACATATTTTTACATCACATGATTCGAATAGACTAACTGTACATAAATAAAACTTCACAACCGAGTTTTTAAACTCGAAACTAACTAAAAAATCCACCCAAAAGGACACTTAAGAATTCGATCCATAAATGGTAAGCTTTTTGTATGTACCTATATGCGGGATCTTTGTATGTCGATGATTGATAACCCCGTGTCTAGAACACGATTCGTCGTCGCCGTGTGATAACAAGAATACCTACCTATGTCGGCAGATACTATTTATAATATATTATGAAATTAAATAACTTCTTTTGTTTGCTTTACAATATATACTTATAAAGAAACTTATAATTTATAGAGGCTAGGGATTGTAAGCGTGATGTCGGTGGTTGTTGGTTCGGTATTATTATATATTTATACTCATTTTTCTCTCGAAGTGCGGAAAACAGAGAGTGTATTGACAGTAAGCTCTCTCTGCTAAATACTGAATAAAAAACCTACTGCTTTGTTTTTGAACATATGTCATAGAAAAACTGCCTGTACCACCATTGTTTTTTATATTCAAATTTGTATTATGATATTACAATTTGGTACATTATTATATATCTAATGATGACGAAATCTAAAAAAAGGATGACATAACAAACTATGATAGAGATATAAATACTTGTATGTAATATTCGTAGACGGCATTCAAATTGATAAACATAATAGAAGATCTTCGGAATTGCCGGTCATCTTAATACTATGTAAATAAATCTAACCTTCCACGTATACATGGTTTATATCAACACAAACAAATGATTTCATTTACGCGCGGACTATATATATAAAATAAAATAAAATCTGACGAATTCCCACTTACGTTGGTATTTCGGCAAGTTTTCATAAAGTACAATGCCCAAAGTAATGACAAATGACAAGTGTCTGCATATTTGCAGCAAACCCTGAATATTGGGCTGTTGCGTTGTCTGTCAGTCACTCGGTAACCGAAGAGTTTTATATACATATGTCCCATATACATATGTATTTTATTAATTTTAATTTTAATAATATGTAAGAATTACACGTCATCACTAGTAAATTCGACGGATGACTAAGTTGTGACATCACACTTCACTGTTTCATGAATAAAATATGCACTTATCGCTTCTCATACAAGCTTCCTTAAATATATGAATCATATAAACTTATGTAAATCGAAATAATAGCTTAGGTTAGGTTAAAACAGGTTAAAGCATCTACTATAAGATGACATTGTGTGTGTAACGCCGCCAGGCAAATGGAAATAAATGATTCTCCCGAGCGGCTTTCGAACCCACGACCATCGCGTTTATGGTCAAACAAAGCCCCACTGCGCCACATTTGCCTCGTTAAGATGTTAAAATTCTATATAACATTAGATATAAAATTTATTATCAAATAAAATAAAAAAAAACAAGGATGTGACACGATTCGTATTACGACACCCATCTTGGAATGCTGTTATGGAAGAAAGTGGCAATTTCAATGTGAACATAGAAATTATCTATGAATGACTTCGTTGTTATTTCTCACATATTTATATGAAAGCTGACTCTCAAGACTATCTTTACCCGAGAATTTGACTATTGCCATATTTACCGATAGTGTATATATCTATTAATTGTGATAGCTTACAGTTACGCTTAGTGTAAACATGTATTACAAGTATTAACAGCAGCACTGTACGTTATGTTTTAAAATATATAGGTAAGCTTGCTTGCTTGTTTAGATTTGATTAGACATGCTATGTCAATGACAGAACAGACATGTTAGACATGTATCTAATTAGACATGTTCAATGTTACCAGCGTCTTAAAGAGGCCTGCGAAGCCTACAGTGGCGGGCACTTGTCCGAGCTTGTAGGCATAAAAAAAAGTTTTAGTCACTATACTAATAGACTAGTCACTAATAGATAAACTAGTAGTGATACTACTCAAAGCGAAATGTCCTGTTCAAGAGGAGAAACTGAACACTAGGTAATTTGTCTTTTTCGCTATACAGGACAGAACGTGTACAGCATAATTTGAAGCCGTTCAAGTTGGAGGCGTTCAAGTTAAGGCTTTCTGAATTTTCACGCATCGTATCATACCGCTGTGGCGTTGTTAGTTTTATTTTCTTACTATAATATATATTATATTTATTTATTTTAATTGTTTCAATGAAACTCTTCGCTAAATTCTTTGGTACGTTATTTTTATTGCAAACATATTATTTTCATCCATTATGTAATTTTTGTCATCAGACGTATTTTTAAAAATATAATGTAATTTTAACACTTTGTTAAATATAATAAAACTACAATTATTATATGCTTTTTCTCCGTCTACGAGTTACACACCGCCATTTACTCCTAAGATCGAACCTGCGCAGCGATCTACAGCTGACTCCTATGCGGCCACGACCTGTCGTAATATATCTGACAATCGTAGCGATTATTCACCTGTATGACACCTGTGATTTTCTCAACCGTTCCGTACAGCCATCACGTCCAGACACAATGGCGTCAATTCTAACAAATGTATAACATATCTAACAACACCGGTATATGTGATGTTAAAATTTCTCTTAAAAACACAATTCCTACAAGCCACCTTTGAATCTTTTTAGTTTATTTAAAAGTATTTTTGATTTTTTTGATTCATTAGACCTTCAAATGATCTATAAATGAGTTCCACTTAACAGGAAATCTAATCTAAACTTTAGTACTGTCAGATATATATATATATATATAATAATTCCACCAAGCTAGGAATCTACGACCGTTGCGGTTAGTCAGGCGCTGTCTCACTGGACCATGATTGCCTAGTTACACTAAGAAGTGTACCTAGGTATAGGTAAGAACCTATGCCTACCTACCTACCTATCTAAAACCTACACATAGGTAACTTGAGTACACTCACTACACCTAGTACAAACTACAAAGTCATGTTAGCGCTAGTGTTATGAACTTTCAATCCAAACATTCCATTTTCCTTCATTTGGCTGTGTTCCACTTTCGTCAGAACAAATACAGAAATGCCAGTTGTTTCCTGTGGAGGCTCAGCGAGGTATAACGTTTACATTACAAGCAAAGTATTTACGCTGCACTCAGTTTGATAAGATTTTGAATAAGTTATAGTAATGTGGAAACGGGAAATTAGTCTTGTCCTGATGCCTGATATATATATATATATATATATATATATATATATATATATATATATATATATATATATATATATATATATATATATATATATATATACATTAATTTAAAATATTAATGTCATTAAAAGTAAATTACATGTACCTTACAATAACCTAACACGTTGAGTACACCACTCAACACGCAATGTAATATTAATTGTACTCGTAGTATAGAGTATTGTGACTCTAAGGTTCCTCTGTCTTCTTTGCATCCTATATGCGAGATACAACGTGAATGTTAAAAAAAAAACCAACCACCTGAACCTGTTTTAAGTGATATCAAATAAACTGCACAAAGACAAACACAATTAGTGACAAGTTTGTAAATTACTCAAAAAAAATAACTACAATTTTCAATCAAATAATACCCACAAACGCTTCAATAGCAAAGGTACAAGAACATTACGTACAAAATAACTAACGCACATACATTAAAAACTACATTCTTAGAAAATAAACAGACGCTAAGACACACTTACATATTTTTTATTTCCCTTTGATCGTTCCAGTGTTTTTTTTTTTTATTTTGTGTGGAACAATCTCGTATATCATTTAAAAGGATGTGGTTACTGTATACATGAGTATTCACCCGCACGAAACGCCCTTGCAAAGTAGAAACGGGATGAAGATGAAATAGTAGTATAGTGAAAAGCACTACACGTTTAATAGTTAAGCTTTTTAGGATCAAAAACTATATGTTAAGCCACATTTAGATTTGAAGGAGTAGTCTATGTTAGAGCGCTTTGGCTGATACTCAGATGGATGTTGGTAAGTATTTAAAAGTTATCATATTAGAGAACATTATTAAAATGGAACATTTTAATTTTTTTATTTCAGCTTTAACAGTGTCGCGCTTGTAGTTGGGAAGACGGAGGGAGCCTAGTGTTAATACACTCTGTTCTATTTTTGTCAAATTTCCCAGATATTGCATACTAACTAACGGAACTACGGCGGCCTCAATGTATGTTATTATAACTGAAATTTATAACTAAATTAATATTTAACCTAAATACTTTTAGCTAGTGTTTAATTGCAGGCATCCTACGAACGGGAAGAAAGCATAAAATGCACGATATCGTTATACAAAATGAGGTGTGTTTCTATATATACCTACATTGCACTTTTATACCAAAAAGCGATTGATCACATAGTTATCTGTACGTATAACGCAAAATAATTCAAAGAAAAAAAACAAACGCAGTCATTTAACTGCCAGATACTAAACAAAAAGTCCTTAACGCACTAACACAAGGATTATACAAAAGGTTCATACATCCATGCACTTTCGTACATACATACACACACTCGTGCATTCTTTCTCTTATATTTCAACTTAGCCGGGGCTCTAATTTTAGCTGTAATGCGTCACCTTCTACGCTTTGACGGTGTCTTTTTGAAGCACTTGAAAAATATGAAAACTTTTATATTTAACTTCAACTAGAATGCCTTTTTTTCTAGTTGTGTGACAATTTGACAGTAATGTCAATGATCAATAAATGTAATGTACAAAAGTTATAGTTATACAGACAAAAGCCAGTTGCACATAATCTGAGCACTCTTAGCTCATTAAGCTACACGTTAATTTCGTACTACACCTATTGCAATTTAAATTTTTTTCCCAGCTTTACATTTTCTCACTATTGCATATAGAGAATAGGCAGTGGGGATCTAGCAGTCAGACACTCCGTCCTCTACTTTCTGCTTTAATATCAAGGTATCGCGCGAGTTGTGTTGTGATACTTAACGGATAAGCTGTTGAATGCTGCGCCACATTCAAATGCAACAAAGCAAAAAAGTTAGGGATTTCTTCACAGTTGGGCTATCTATGATGTAATACATAACCCATAACTTTCCATTATACACTTAAGTAAAATCTATCATATAAGTAGTATAAAGAAGAAATAATAGCGAAAATAATAGCTCCGAGAACAACTCAAATAGAATACATATATAAATAACATAATAAACAAATAACTGTCACTCGTATACCGAGCGATGTATTTCCGGTGTGAATTATATATGACGTCGTAGTCAATCGTACGTGGGTTCTAAGAAAGTGCTAATAACGTATCAGATCTGTACGATATATGACAGTTTAGTGGTTAAGTGGGAGAGTCTAGTTCAGGAGTTCAATCCCAGATTGATTTTTATAAATACATATCATATATTATATGATATCATTTTTAACATAAAGCTTTTAGATCTTATTCTGTACTCAAATTTTCATGTTTACACCAGTGTCAAATTTTCCTTCACATTTTCATAGTTATTTCATATATTTCATTAAAATTTTAATAAAGGTTAAAGTTTTGTTTCTGCTATTTTCGCACGTTTTAAATATTCGTCCTTAATCGTAATAATTGCGTAATAATCCACTGGCCAAAGAGCATGAAGTGTACTCCACTAGCACTCAACAGTCGCAAAGCGTTTGCACCAAACACTGAAATACACGCGATTAATTCAATTTAAATACAAATTCTACAAAATACATTCGAATAAAACAACTGAAAACGTAATAGTCCTAAAACTACGGAGAGTGGAGAAGAATGTATCTACCTAATAACACTATATTCTCCAATTTTCTTAATACAACAGATAAAAACACGTACCAACATTGTTATACTGTAATGAGTAATCAAATTAAAAGAAATATAAATGACTTTACGACCGGAACATTGACTCACGTTATAGCAGACCAATGAACCAACAAAGTCAATCAATGGGCTAATTTATTAATGAATAAAAAAAAACGGAAGGATGCAATTTATGCAACAAGACAATAGAGTCGTAAGAAATGACTTACGTCCTGAACATAAACTGTATACATATATATGTGTTTATAATAAAAAGTAATATAATAGTGTAAATTATGCAAAGAGTTTCTATTATAAAAAAAATACAAACAGCGCGGTGTTGAGCTCCGCCATTCAATACGCAATGTCTAGAAAATTGAGCGGAGAGTGGGAAACGGAGTGTCCTAACACTATGTTCCCTCTGTCTACTGTAGAGCTGGTATATATGCTAGACAGGTGTGAAACTACCTTAACGAAAAATACTGTGACGTCAGGCGTGTTTCTATATAGGATAAATAAATATAATTTTATTTAACACATCTATAATTTCTAAAACAATTTTTTTTAGCTAGTATTTTACCTTAAGAAATATTTTAAAGTAGCATTATATGTAAATTGTACATATAATTTGCGATTCGCAGCAAACATGAGTCATACTAGCTTGCGAGTTGTGAGCGTCGTATCCTTTATTCCGCTTCCATCTTTATAAATATCGCACAAGGACGTTGTTTCTGAATAACGTTCAAATAATATTGTTTTGAAAATTTGATGTTTACAAGACAAAAAGAAGAAAGAATAAAAAATAATATAGCCATTCGAGATTACAAAAGTAATAAATATAACATACATCAAAAACTATAATAAAATAAATAAAACTAAAAACATGTCTATTTTATAGCCAATAAACTTTATTGTATAAAAATTCAATATAAATGTAAGTAAAGTAAGCATTATCGGTTAAAAATTTTGTAACTTCAGGTTTTCTACACATAGTAGGGCAGGGATTCAATACACTCCAGTCTCCATTTTCCGCTCAAATTTACATCTTCTCCCTCAACGTCATACCAGAGCGGAGAAATGACACTAATCAATTCCCCCGAGCGAGAATCGAACCGACTACCATCACGCTCATCATCAGACACTAGTAGATAATAATTATCAATAAAAATTTAAATTCTAATATAGGGCAGGACGGGACGACGGAACATAATTCAACATCCTCATTCCCCCGACTACAATCGGAGGATGTTTCTATGGAATTTATAGCGCAAGCACAGCTGATTTAAATGCATAATGGCCACGTACGTAGGCGTACACCGACTGAATATCATTTGTTTTAGTTAAGGCGATCATGGTGTAATGTCATACTCGTGGTACTAAGATGCTGTATGATATTCATATATATCATTAGCCGTTTTTAGAGAAGAACCTAAAGCAATTGGATTGTAGCTCGCACTATCTATCCAGTTGAAGAATTCTTGGTTTTAATATTTTAGTTAATTGCACGATTTCACATATTAATATATCAAATATATTTTTTTCCACTCCTTAAATCCCCCTGGAGTGAATCCCTTCTTCATCGTACATACTTGTTTCTGGGGAACCTATTATAGGTACATATATATAAGTATACATAAACAAGAGTGTTCCCTTTTTATCGGAGCCAGGTCCCAATTTGTCCTGAATTGGCCGATTGCCCAAGAAATGACTACCATCTCATATCAGAAACACGTCTAGTGGGAGCATTTGTAGCCTTATTGTTAGATAAGCTATCAAACTTGTATGGGCATTCGTGCTTGTAAAACTGTCGATGTTTGACAAAAACGATCGTAATAACAATAAGGTTCAAAGAAAACCTTTGGCACATATAATCTTTGGAACCTCTTTGGCTAAAATCAACTTATTGTTTACAATTATTACAGTGTATTTGGTAATTTCAGTATGAAACATGTAATTACATACTTGGTGCCTACCTACATTCTAACGGAGAGTCGTGACGTAGTGATAATACTTGTAGTATAAAAATAGGAGGTAGGCTACGAGATTTATGCCTAGAAAATTATCCATAATACTATTCTACCTACTTCCAAGAAAATAAGATTTTTTTTTATTCAAGCGAGCAACAGGCATTGTGTACAGCAAACACAGTATCACTTATCATGTCCGCTTATTAAAATTAGAACAATTTTTATCTATGTAATGTATGTATGTATTCATCATTATTTCTTTACACATTTCCCTCATGATGTAGAGCAGGCATAGAGAAATTTAAGTCTAACAACTTCATAACACCGCGTGGTGAGTGGGGCAACGTGGGCAAAACATACGACTAATAAAATTTTTATATTTTTTATCAATTTGGATGTGCAACA
>JAXRJS010000032.1:110000-172500 GCA_037127375.1 Dione juno | reverse complement strand
AAATGAATTGAATAAAGAATATTTAGATTTTATTATTTCCATTTAAAATATTTGTGTTAATTTTTTCTTATATAGCCTATATGTGTACATTACATATGTAGTACCCGCTCTAATCAGTAGAATCTTTTGATTGGGTTAGCTGGAAGAGATCACTTTCAGTGGCAAGGCAATCTTTCCACATTATGACGGACGAAATTCTCGTTCAACTGTGTATTTTTTTACTTTGGTATGAAATAAAAATATTTTTTATAGCTTCACGCATTTTATCGCGCATGTAGCAGCGTAGGCAGAGAGAACCTAGTTTCAAGACACTCCGGTTCGCCGCTTTCCGCCTTTCGAGACATTGTGTGTGGCGGAATTCAACGCTGTCATATCACTTAATACTATAATTTCACTATTTTATTTCTGCTTAGATTTGTCTTGTTACCAGAGCAAGAAAAATTTAAATAACTCATTCTTTCCGAGTGGGAGTCGAACCCATTATTGTCGCGTAACTCACGACGCTTTAGCGGCCTCAAAAAGTAAAAGAATTTTTTTATGTAATGTAATATTTATTCATTCCATTTCTAAATTTCCTTTTGTTCAATCTATTTCATCTAGTTAGTAATTCTAGACTATTGGTGCACTGACAGACGATAAACATTTTATTTGTAACAAAAATTGAAATCTCATATATCAATATTCATTTTTTATTTACTGGGATTCGAACCCATAATCATAATCACATGTCGACATAACGTTTTCTGACATGTAAGCTACATTGCATGAATCATTTATATATATATATTTATAGAATGTAAGTTTAATAGTCAAATGTCTGTAATCTAGCAAAAAAAATTGTTGATGTCACCATCTTTTTATATATTTTTTTAAAGATTTCCATAAATGTATTATGCTAATACCTAATATAATTTTACATTTACTTTAAATAAGTAAGAATATATAAATAATAAATCTACCTGTAGGCTGTAGGTTCCATTTCCTATAGCAAATATGCATAGAATTTTTAGGATTGCTAAAACAAGCAACTGTTGTGACATTTATTAGTGTGCCTTCATATAATAGATGATGAATATTTTACTTTGAACGTATCAGGTTCTTGTATTTCATAAAGTTGGTTACAAATCTTCTAAATCTTATGTTAATAACCTTCAATATATGAAAATGTATTTAAATATTGTATAGAATGAGTTGTGTCAGAGTTTTAAATCTAAGGCCAGGACTGTGTATGAGTAGAAAAAAATTACACTGGTGTCTTATTTTTAAGTTAATAAGAGAAAATCTAGTAATAATTTTTTTCTTTTAGTAATAAGTACGATTTTTTTTCAAATCTTAGCATCCCTCCTGGTGGGATTTGAACCCCCATTCATCACCTTATCAGCGCCAACTACACCAGCATGGTTTTTATCTCTTAGAAATATTGTATTCATTATTTATAAGATAAATTTTAGAAGAATGTAGGAGTTCTCGTATATAAGATTCTGTATATTTTAGAATTATTCAACTTATAGCAGAATTTATAATAACATTTATATTGACCCATTTCTTATTTCTTTAGATGGTTTTACTTGTTAGCCATTTTTCAAAATATCTATAATTTATATTTTTATAAAATACCCATAAATTTGTAAAATATTCTTACTTCAACTCAAGGTCATGGTAAGAGAATAGTGGAAACACTATAATATGTGCAATTTAAAAAAAAGAAATTTGAATTTGTGTTTTAATATTTAAATTAGCTTCAAATTATAGTTTCTAAAGAAATTACTATTTCTAAAAAAAAGCTAACTGAAGTATACCAATTTTAGTACTTGATTTAGTTATAAGCTAATTGTCAGTAACAGATACCATTATCACCATCCTCAAACCCTATGAGTTGCATTATAACTTATACTTAAGAATGCTATATATTCTTTATTTTATTTTTGTTTATATTTAATATGAAACTGATAAATTATAGACAAACAGACAAAAATGTTAATGTTACTGTATTAGTGGAAGTAGATAATACGACTATATATAGGTTATTTCGAAGATACGACGATCTTTAGGTTTAGCCAAGTTTAGCATAATTTAACGTTTGAAGCTGGTTCCTTTCATCAGGTTTTCGGTATATTCGGTATAGGTGTGTGTACTTACTTTCATATCCGGCGGTCCAGGACCACAGCGACACCATGGCGAGCAGCCAGTGATACATGAGGCCTTCGATTCTCCAATACAACGGTGCGTACAAGGGTCTCGTGACACACAGCGCCATCATCCACAACACGTAAGCTGGGATGCAGTATACGTTGTTCACGATCGCGAAAGCAGTTCGGGCTGCGATTCTCACGTACCGGCTGAAAAAGCAGCACGCGTCACCCTCGCCGCTCACCGCGCTCCCCCTGCATCGCGCTCTCACAGCTGCCGAGGCGGGCTTTCGTCGACGCGGACAATGGCGCTGCGCGGACGACAATCAAACACAACGTACATTCGACGATATTTATTAATGGAATCGTTCACCGGATCACTGACGGTTATTTCGTTAAGTAGACTGCGAGTACAAATTCAAAAAGGTGCCCGCCCGCGGGGGCGTGGGCGGAGCGCAGAGCGCCGGGCGCCGCTCGCGGACGGGCTCACATGCGATTTCATTGCGACACACATTTTACACCGATCGACGTAACAACAACTCGTACGCGAGCACACATAGACAGACATACACAATTTAGTTTACGATGCATACTGCGGCGCGACCGCGGCCGGTCGGATTCGTCGTGTAAAATCAATACAAAGTTCATATATAAAATTAAAAAACGACATCGGACCGCTGAAATTATACAAAAATTACAATATTAAAGACTGTACACTATCTAATATATACAATAGTTGCCAGCATAGATATGTGCGGGGGCAGTAGGTATAGTATGTACACGCGGCATACATGTGGCGTTCACACGTTATAGTCGTGTGCCATGAGGCTGTGCACCTGCTCGAGGCGGAACGCGAGCCGCTGCTTCTGTGAGAACTCGTCCTCCTCGAGTGTCACCATCAGCTGCTCGTTGTACTTCACCGCGTACGAGTATAGCTCGTTCAGTGCGCAATTCGTGTTAAACTCTTTAGTGTGCAGCCGCGACTCTTCTGCCAGCATCGCATTCATGTCCTGGTCCGAGATGGCCGGCATCAGCTTTATGTCGGCGTAGTAACGCTCCACCCATTCCTTGTACACCGGGATGTCTTTAGCATACAGAAGCTTGGAGGAGGGCGAGTCTTTGCCGAGGATATGGTCGGAGGTGGAACACGAGTCCATAAAGGTCTGCGCTATGACGGACAGGCATGAGTCGACGGTGTTCGACTTGTGCACGTCAAACACGAAATTGGGGTTTTTGATTAGATTCACCCAGAAGCGGAGGGGAAGAGAATTACTTTTCCATGTGTGAACTACCTCAGGGTCAGATATGGCGTGCTGGATCGCCTGGTCATCGAGGAAATCGAACATGTATTTAATCGCGAGAGGTAAAGCGGAACCGCGGTGTGCGGTGCTGAAGATAGTCTCGAATAAGTCATCGACAAACTTTTGCAACGTGCCCTTAGTGGCGAGAAGACGCGTAAGATAAATTTCGGAGACCATTTTGTTACCGCGTTCTCCTTCTTTGTGAGCGTCACCGTCGTGGTGTCTAACGAGATGCCAGTACTTAAAGCCGCCACCGTGCTCATACTTGAGCGGGCTTGCCGGCGGACTCGCGGAGCCGTATTTGCCTCTATTTAGAGTCTCGTATGTGTGTGACTTATCGTTCTTTTCCATATTGGAAAGGTTATAAACGGAGCTTTGTTTCGCGACTAAGCTCAAGCAAGCCCCGTCGGGGACGCGGTAGTGATTGAGAGTGTTAAGCTTGCGCCATTCGCCTTCGCATTTAGTGGTGCTATCCTCGTCGTACAGTATCAAGCGGCCGCAAGCGCCCGTGCGCCACTCTAAATCTAACTCGTCACGACTCGGCCGCTGCGAGTACGGCATGGCGCGGTAAATAGCGTCTAAACATTTTTCTTTTACTTGGCTAATCGTATCACAGTCGAGAACTTTTACTTGCACGTTTTCCGTCGTGGTCTCTAAGCCGCTCACGAAGATGGTTTGCTGAGATATAGACACGCTCACGGTCATTGGTTTGAAATCGATCGACTGCCTAATTAGTTTCTCTTCGCTCAAAGAGTAGCGCGCCTCGGAGGTTATAACATCTACAGGCCCTTTGTCTACTTGACCTTTCATTGACCTAAACAAAAGGTAAAGCGGCTCGCCGGCGCATTCGCGAAGGAATTTGTATAAGAGGAAAGTAAACCAGGCGCTCAACATTTTCTCGGCGACGCTTTCAGTACGCCTAAGCAATAATTTAGGATGGCTCTTACTCTCCATACACTTTTCTATAAGCTCCGCCAGGAGCGTCTTTAAGACGTCAGTACAATACTCCATCTTACTTTGTAATGTTACCATTATAAGTGAAGCTACATTAACACGATCGCGCATTGAAAAATATCTATTGCTTTCTAAAGTACGAATAAATAATAGAAGGAATGTTTTGTTCATAACTAACTGTCCGAACATTCTCAGACCCTTTTCTTTTCTAATAAGCTCTGGGCGTTCCCACTGGAGGACGACATGATCGTCGATATTAGGGAACAATATTTTCATAGCGTACGTACGGTAATCGAGGAAGGGTATACCGCCCGTCACGTCTCCCGTCAAGTCGGTCATCTCAGTCTGAAGCTCCGCGAATGCCTCTTTGCATTCCGCAGCTACCCTTAATTCTAAAATATCCATTTGCTCCTGCATATTCTTTAATACTCTAATATTTTCAGTAGACTTACGTCTATACATAACTAGAAACACGACAAATATTAATATGAGCACAACTATACTTGCTACAACACCGATTAATACTGGTTTTCCTATCGTCGCCTGTAAGCCCGCTTGCGACGAGTAGGATAATCTACCGATCTTATAAGTAAGAGCGCGTCCGACTTTTACGACCACCTCGGGAGTTTCGACTCCATCTGGCAGCTCGTCACGGGACGGCGGCCTGCACGTTAACTGATGCCTAGAGAGAGAAGTTACATTACACAAACTTTCCCCTATATGAACCTCGACATCTAGCTCGGTACAGGCCCTATCTAAATTTTGACCGTTAATTGTCAAATATTCCGACTTATAATACTTTACGTCTTCATCAAATCTATCGTAAATAGGATCTGGGTAAAGGAGAAACGCGTCACCCGTCTTAGTGGTGAGATTTTGAACGCTTTGTACGTCGTCCATATTGAACCCGTATTCTAGTTCTAACGGCTTGTCGGGATCTAGTTTCAAGCCGGCGCTTTCAATCCCAGGAGATTCGCATATGAGATGGGTCTGAATATGAAAATCGACTCTATGACAAGGCGCTATGTACGGTCGGTTATCGTGATATACATATATTTGCGGAAACTGAATGGAATGGAAATTACGCCCCATTACTTTGATGTTTATCCCTCCGGACGGAATGCCCTTGGGTTGTTTGCGTTGTGACGCTAATGGTGGGCCAGATTCCACGGAAACTACAACGGGATCCTCGATATATTCGAACTTCTCGCGTTCTAAAGTGCGCATACCATTATCAAAGCGCATCCGCAATGTACCCATTTTCAACTGATACGAGTGACTAGTTCTACACACCGCTTCCTCGTGCGATACAGATAAAATAGCGCATGGTAAATCATCAATAAAAGCTTGAATATTACTTCCGGCATTCAGATGTTCACCGGTGATACGTAACTTAGTGCCGCCCGACTGTGGACCGTATTTAGGCTGAATTGAGTTTATTTTCGGGTTAACGAAAGCGTAGTGATGCTTAGACTCTCCACGATAATCGGCGACACGTACTACAACCGGACCATCCCGAGGCACTTCTTCACCTGGACCGTCGACAGTACAAACGATACGCCTAGTTTTCACATATAGCTCAATGATAGGTTGACATTTTATTCCCGCGATAGTAACGCCGTTATATATATCGGATATATTTCTACCTAAATTTATACCTTCGATTGTAATATTAGTGCCCCCATCCCAAGGCCCTAACTGTGGCTTAAATGAGTGAATTTCAGGATTAGGACAGGTTTGGGTCCTATTTAGCCAAACGCTAGGCGAATCACACTGCTCTTGAACTTCACAGCGATCCGAGCCCTGGCACCAACCGCAGCCGAATTTTTCGGGCAAAGCTAAACAAATACCGCAATTATCAGCCATGTCATTACAGCGATAAATGAGAATGTGAGTATTATCCGGATTATCTAATGGTTTGGAACCCCCCCATATAACGGCGAACGAGGCAGTTATGTTAGGAGCGCGGGATGTATATGTGAACTCTACGGCTTCACAATATATCGTATCGGCGAGAAGTTGAGCATTGACGTGAGTAACGCGACCTTCTATATTAAACTGGCACACGAATCTCGTCTGAACTATGAACTGACCGATAATGTGAACTTTTACTTTGATAGCTTTTTTCACACCGGATGGCACTAAAATTTCGTTAGTGCCGTCGGATGTCGAATTTATCGTCGGACAAAATCCGGGTCCCGAGCGATAACTAGGGCCTATCCTACTCACGCCGGTTACTAATATATCGTTTCGACAATTCTCTGCCGTATCATGGGTACAGCGATGACCGTCTACACACCAATCGCAAGGGAAAGATGAACTGACACACTGAGTGCACGAGCTGTACGTGTTACAATCAAAAAAGGTAAAATTAGTAGCAACAAAATCAGGTCCCTGTGTAGTTCGCACAGATAATTTAGCAGTAAAATGATGCTGACCAGCAGGTATAGGTGGGAGAGTATCTGTACGCGGTGTAGTACAATTAACGCCGTATGGTTTTCTCGTTGCATTAGTTATAAGCGTACGATCTAAAGCTGTAAATGCACATAAAAATTGTCCATTGAGTGTGGGTAAATTTTCAATAACTAAATCTAGAGTCCTTGCAGTGGTTCGTTGCAACTGGTTGGGTGTCACTTGGGTGATTGTGGTACAACGGCCACTTCGGTAGGATATCCAGTACAGCGGGTCCTTAGCAGCGTCCTGGCAATCCGAACGCAGACTGCACTTATTTTCAAGAGAACACCAGCCACAATATGGGTCTTTGGCTCCGAGACATGTTAGACATGATTTGTAAACGCTACACTCTTGAACTTTAACTTTAGACACTTTTCTTTCAGTCATCACGTATAAATGCATTAATTGAGTATCGAAGAATAAGTCTTTATTCACTGGAGAGCTTTCATCGACTACAATATCTCCGTATTCAAAGGCGGAAGTAGCACTTTCTACAACAATTTTTTTAAGATGACCTTCAGCGGTGCCGGCAAATACGACGGTATAGTCGCCCGTGGCGGTCGCCGCCACGGCAGTCAGCCTCTTGTTAAATACAGCCACTGGTACAGCTTCCACCGGCTGTTCGCCTCCTAAAGGAGTATTCACATCTAACCCACAAAAGTCTTCACTAATCGATTGTAACTTTGTTCCAATGCATGCGTGTGATGGCGATATAAAATCTAACCCTCTCGAACCGTTTCCACTGAAACACGTTTTTATATTTTGCATAAACTTGCGCCTTATCGCTTTAAGGGAATAAACGCAAAGGGCTGACAAGTTCGAGGGCGTGTTGGTATTGATGGATTCGCTTTGGCTGAATGCTGCAAATAGTACATCATGTTGGGCAGTTATGCCGAGTTCACCAGCTAATACAGAGCCAGCTTTGCCGACAAACGCCGCTTGAACAAGATTATATCCAAAGTTACCGCCTCCTTCACCCATGCACGACATAGGAATCTCAGTATAAGAATAATAATTCTCATCATCGTGACACACACGAACCAATTTGCTATAATACGTATCAGAGCCAACGCCTCGAAGCTGAATTGTTAAGAAATAGCTAAATCCTTCCGAACTAAAGCCGTACACATAACTTATTGGATAACGTTCTCTAGATAAGGAATTCACAAACATTCGAGTTCCAGTGGTGACAGCCGTTCGCGCTATCATAAAAAGTCTATCGTCTTCGAGGGACCGGCTGCTGACTGTAGGCACTTCTGAACGATAAGGCGAATTTCCAGTAAACGTGACTCCCACATACATAACTTGAGTCATCGGTGGATTCGGAGGACCTGGCGCGATGAACGCCACGGTAGACGCGCTGGCATTGTTCGCCACAACTGGCTCGCGTACCTCGCGCACGTCGTGCGAGATATTGTTAAGGTTACGCACGGAACACAGTCCCTGGAGCACGGAGCCGCACGTAATGAGACGGCTCGTCGCGTAGTCGATCACGAGCGCCTTATTCATGTTATCCGTAGGCTTCTTAAGGAAGTTGAGAGGGCAGTCGAAGGTGCAGTGCGCGGAGTCGTTCACCGGGCCCGTGATGATCTTCTGCGCCACCTCGAGGTCCGGGGAGAGCTGGTATATTCGGTTGACGGCGCCAATGTAGACGCGGCCCGTGTTGCGGTCGACCACCAGGTGATTGAAGAGGGAGGTGGGCGTGGTGGAGTCGGAGAAGGTGCATACCACGTCCTGGGAGGCGCGCGCGATGGCGCACGCGGCCCCAAGGGCCAGCAGGACGCGCCACATGGCGCGGGCGCATGTGGCCTACCGTTGTCGTCCGCGTAGACACCCACCCCTCCATCTGGAACGCGACACACCGCTCAGCCACAGCCACTGCCGCTTCGCCGCGAGCCTATCGCACCGCACGCTCTCGTCGGCGAGAGTCGGCAAGAGGTCCAGTGCGATGGGATCGGTAGGCAGAGCGGGGACGCCCGGTGACCCGTCTTCATCGGTGATAAGTACCAACCTATTTTAGATTAGCTTCAAAGCCGCCCAACGTTCTGTCATCTGTATGTTGACACTCGGCAACAGTGTGTTGCAAACGCGTAAATAAAAATGTAACAATGTAGCAACCTGTGCAACGGATGTTTTTATATCGCCGCGGACAAAAATAGGTTAGTACTAGGAATGAACGGGCACCGGCGGCCCCGACGCGGTCAGTGTACTGTCAAGTCACACGCCGACGAAAGCCTCACCATTATAAAAGGAGTAAAAAAAAATCATACAAATTGGCATGCTGTTCTTACGAGGGAGTGAACGTGGTAGCGTAACGATAAATAAAAGGAATCAAATCATATGCGAAACAACTCAATACATCGACAACATCGAGTATACTTACAGAATAGCCATGACGGAATAGGAACGGACGGGCTTCGAAATTTCTATGCTCTATTCGATTATGTGCAAGTACAGCGCACTTTCATAGTGCGGCGACCGCGATGGAGGCTCTGGGAGAGACCTGTAACAACAAACATTTCGTTTTAAAGCCCGGCGAGGCTCTATCGATCCGATTTGTACCACTGTTATTATACTCTTTATAATATAAACATCACACATCAACAAATATCACATGTAACCTACATTTTGAAATTAATTTTTAATTTTCAATAAATATTTTATTTTGTGACGGCACTGCTTGAGAAACAATTTTAGTTCAGTTATAAATTTTATAACATGTTTGATATAATGCTTCGATAACCCAGTCCTCTATAACACGACCGCGACCAGTCGTTCTTGTTGATTGCAGTTGCCACCACCACCCACCCACTCGACTAATCTACCTCCTACACATTTTGAACGACATCAAAATACTAAAACATCTTCAAATGTTGGTTACAATTTTTTTTTAACAAACATTAAAACGATTACGGAATAAACTTGTCTATCACTGGAGAACGGAGAAAAGAATGTCAGCCATTACCGCGCACGCGAGTCGATAGACGGAAGCCATTTCAATAAACGCCATCAGTCGCCATCGTATTACAAAGTATTTTCGAGGTAAACTTACCTTGGTTTACAATAATCTCTTATTGGGAACAATCCTTAGAATCCTGGACCAGGTGGCAAGTTACACTTACACTACTTCACAATATTCTTTGTATAATCACTGTTAATTAAACTTAAGCACTGTCACCACGAAAGATATTTCACATTCTATTAAATAACTTGTTTTTAGTAGGTATATCTCGGTTTAGAGGTATGAAGCCCGTTTGAACAGAGTCCACGACAAGAGCATCAGTCTTCGTACATCGCCATGGAATGACTTCGGTTTCGCTTTTCGAACGAGTCTAGGCGTGACTGGACCGAGCGCAGCCGATCACGCCCGATATAAAAAAGTTTCCACATTATGCCACTTGGTGCAGCACTCTCGGTATTTTCGTTCTAAAACATGTTAAAATCATAAAATATTAAACATAAATCTAATTTAATTTAATATTCGAGAATGTTGAAGCAAATGTATTATGTTTCAATTAATTTTAATAGGTAAAGATTGGTAAAGTATTTGCGTGTAAAAAATACTATCTTGTCTTTGAGATGTGTCTATGGTTGCATTATAAAATACACACTTTAAAATTTATCTTGTTTCTACTAATTATTCTAATTTATAATACCTTAACATCTATGAAAATAACAAGTTACTGTCTGTACACTAAAGATATATTAAAAAACGAGTAATGGAGTCATTTAACAATGTAATAGAACCCAAACATTCATTTAAAAAAAACTGCTTGTCTGTTTGTCTGTTTATTCAAGATAATCTCGGTTTTCACTACTGTATTTTTTGACTATGACTATCACATGACTACGATACGTTTTTCTTCCAATGCGCTCTAGAGATAGTAAATAATACACATAATTTTTTCTCCAAAACCCTAAAAAAGTTCTCAAACTTTCCAACAAAAAGCATTAAATAATAATTTGTATTAGGTACATATTTTATTACTTTACTTAATTTACTCAATATTCACAGATAATATACAAAAATTCTATGACAGCTGATCTCAAGCCGACTGCCGACTGTCTATTATTTATCGAGATTCGTGAGGGTTATTTTTCTCTATTTATAAAAAAATATTGAAACAAAATAATGGCCACAAGCATGTTTAAGCTATCCTCAGCGCTTATAAATTCTACTAAGAATTACCGATGCGTCATAGGACTTATTAATAAAAACAATTTCTCCACAACAAATGTTACGAAGGTAAGTTGCATAACCGCTTTCTTTCTTTTAAAGTATCTTGTTTGTTGTTATTTTAACTTGCGATATATAAATAAAAAAAAATATGTTGGTTTTGGATATTTATTAAGTATAATATGAAAAAAAAAATCTTTAGTACTTTATTCATTTTTATATACAAATTATAATCTAGTCTTCGTGTTAATGTTATATGGTTCTAAAATTAAATTATTACTTTGAAAAGAAACATATTGTTATTTTGTCACTTCTTTGATTTCCACGATTTTTTCACATTTTAAATAAAACTTCTTTATCTGATACATGTACTTTCCCCATATATTGTATATTTATTGGAATTCTAATGTTTGAAATACTGCAGTAGTCCTTGGTTAGGTCTACTTAAGATTAATTTTAAAATATTAATTATCTATATTTCTATTAAATTCAAATTTAAGTGTAAGAAAATAATGATTTAATTTGTTGTATACCACAAATGAAACCAAAAAACATAAGAAACATGTATAAAAAAATTACGGTACAAGCACTATTTATTATTTAAACTATGTGTATACATATAAATGTATAAGTTATGTTTATATTTTAATGTTTCTCTAAAATCTTTAAACATATCCTTTCAGTTTGTTAGAAATAAATTGTTCCAATTTTAAAATCTCATAATATAGTTATATTATAATTGTGTTCCTTTAACATATACTTTACACATACAATAAATATAAGCCTTCCTCTTAAATGACTTTGAATTATGAATTAGTAAAAACTGCATTGAAATATTAATACGTTTATAATATATTTATGAGAAGCAACTTTATTTATACTATGTTAAGATATTACTAACTTCTGTTAATAATATTTGTTTGTGTGATTTTTATATATTATTTTTAAATGGAAATTTGTATAGTGGTGTTGATGTGTGATCTTTTTTATCCCAAACATTTCATATAATAACATTAGTTTTCTTTAATCTGTATATATGACTAAAGATATCCTTTGAAACCTAAAAATAAAATAATATATAAATATAATAATAATAAAATGATAAGATATTAAGACATTTAAAATTTTATAGCATATATTCCTGCCAGAGATAGGTTTGTGGGTTGCTATTATTTATATTTAATTTTGACTTCATATATATCATTTATACATTATACATATTTTTCCTTTTTAATCTGCCATCAGAATATTATAACTTACTTTTTTACTATTTATTTATATTATAAATAAACACTTAATTTTAATTATTACTTATACATTTTATTATAAGTACTTGTATTTGGTTTATTTTTAAATGGAAGCTGTTATATAAAATCTGAGGATGCGTTAGGATAAATATAAACAGTTTTCATTCATTTTTGCTGCTATATATTTTTATTATTGTAATTATCATGTTTTCTTTAATATAATATTACTCTGACTCTTGAGCTTTGTTTTGTCTTATTATTTGTTCTGTAAAAGTTTATGTGACGTTAATGTGGTGATGAATATACTCAATGCTGATAGTAAGTAGAGTTTTTAATTTCCCTCGCATTGAGACTGCAAGGCTTTATTGCCATGAACGGTAAAGTGGTGAAATTTGAGCATAGTTGCACATTTGGCTGTACATTATGCAGTGCTAGTAAAGTCTGGTAGTGTAAGGTTCATAAGAAAAATTGTGTATGATCTGTTTGTATGATATGCGAAGACAGCTTAGCTTAGCTTAGGCCATGGCCCATAGAAAACAAGGGAATACCGAAAGGCATTTATTTTTATATGTTGGTGAAAGTGAGAGTGCTAAAGTGGTGTGCAGAGACCGCAGCGCTGGGGCTCCGTTCTCTATTCCTACCTTGCTAAAGACAAAGCGTGAAGCTAAAAAAAAATCACAATTACTAAACTCAGCAATCGCAATAGTTAATTGTTTAAGATTTGTTAAATTTCGAGTTTTTTAACATCAAACAGTTGGATCTAAATTGTAATCTCTTTACAACTACTGTATGATTACATCAATTTACGAGTTTGTTTTGTAGCACATGTCAGTTGATAACATATCAAGTAAGGAACCGCGTTGCGAATCACTCACCGCAATATATTATTAATTTAACATTAAACTTTGTTTTTTTTTTCTTATTGTTTATATATTGATAGGCTTATTTTTCAAGAGCCAAATTTATACTTATGAGATTTCTGTGAAATAGTTATATTTTGTTATTTTTATTTTTTATTACTGTGTGACTGAGACCTATGATATTTTTACATACCTATGAAATTTTTCTCATCTTCACTGTGTGAAAGAATATTTATGTGGCGCAGTGGGACAATGTCTGACTGAAAGCACGATGGCTTAGTGTTCGATTACCACTCGGATGAAAGGATTATGCAAGGATAATATTTGTTTTGGTTTATCTTAAATGAGATAGGAAAGTTTTATTCAGCTAATTTAAATTTTAATACATATATGAAACGCGTATATAACATATTTTAACACATTCTTTATAATTGTAATATATATATATATATATATATATATATATATATATATATATATATATATATATATATATATATATATATATATATATATATATATATATATATATATATATATATATATATATATATATATATATCCAATTTTTGTAAGTAGAGTTTTGTGTTTTGTCTATTAAAATAAAAATATTATTTACTTTTACTCTTAAACCATATTTTAATAACCTCAAACCTATTTTCAATATCAACTATTCGAATCGTTACCGTAATAATTAAATGCTAATAAGAATACATATAAAGTTAGCTAGCATTCCGCCAAAGCAGTCAGTTCAGTTTGTAACTACTGGAGGGGACGACCGTCTCGTCTCGATAAACGTGGCCAAACTTGTACAGTTAAATATACGCTATTCGCATATCTATACGTACTTTTTATTACTACTTATTCACCTTATAAATTACTGGCCGTTGCCTTTTATAAAGGTTTTATAAAAAAAAACATATCACTTGTCAATTTGTTAGTGCTCTGTCAAAATTTCGTAGTTGTTTTTTAGATTTTTTGGAGCTTTGTTTTTTTTTTTTGGTAAATTTATCGGTAATAATGGCGTGTACAGTGTGTTTGAATGAGGGCAAGTCGTCGGTGAAAATGGTATGTTGAAATAGATTTAAAATATTAATACTTTAATATTTTTATGGTATTCGTTGACTTTGCAATTTTTTATGAGTACTACTGCTACTAGTCCTACGGAGTCGTGCCTACTGTATAGTAGCGTAAGCATCCGATAAGAAATAAAATCTGCTTTTTCTAAATAAAACAATTTTTTTTTCAATTTTATACATTATTTGAATTTGAATTGGCATGGTTATATAAGACCTATATAGAAATAACAATGGAAAATTTTGTGTAAATTGACGTTTTACGCTACATATATAAATTATGAATTACGTCCGTCACATACAATTAACAAAATGAAATAAAAATGATTGCAAGTAACCGTATCTTTGAAGTGCTAAAAATATTATATATTTATATGTAATGTATATACATAAGTTTATATATAAATATATAGTTTTTATATAAGAAATTAAATTAATATAACGGAATATTTTACTTTTATATCAGACTTATTTTTAAGTATTGACATTTTGGGAGTATATGTATTTTTTTATACATTTTTTATTCCCCTGAACTAAATAAACGTAAGGTAACTACGGTGCTGAGTGTCGCTACACGATAACTATTTAATGGTTTAAATATGCTATGACAATGTGAAAACAATAAATTGTATAAGATGATGTAAACTAGTACATGAAAGTTATCTTATAGGGAGCGTGACATTGTAAGATAAGAGATTGACTAAATACTTTTGTTTGTTGTTTCAATTTTAATATATAAAAAAAGTAATTTTAATATACTATTAAATTTTTATATATGTGTGTATACATATGTATATATGTACATATATATATATATATATATATATATATATATATATATATATATATATATATATAATTATATATATATATATATATATATATAGATATATATATATATATATATATATATATATATATATATATATATATAATATATATATATATATATATATATATATATATATATATATATATATATATATATATATATATATAGATATATATATATATATATAGTATATATATTATATATATATATATAGATATATATATAGATATATATGTATGTACTCCTGAGGTATAAGATCTCTGGGATCTATGAATATTATTTTTTTTTATTTCATTGAAATATATTTTGTTCTTTTTTCTAAATAATCATTATTGATATGAGGATTCAAATTGAAACTTCACAAATTTCAATTATCCATCTTATGTTTTTCTTGCAACCAAATACTTATGTATTTATATTTACATTTCTACGTATGTGTTTATATTTATAAACAGCTGTACTATGTGAAAGATTTTTGTTTACATTACATTGATGTTATAGTAAGTTGTAATCATTTACAAATGTACAATAATAATTTTCAGAGAAAAGAACGCGACACCTTCGGCGAGCTCGACGTGCCCGATGATAAGTTGTACGGCGCTCAGACCGTACGGTCTGTCATGAACTTCCCTATCGGAGGGATTGAGGAGAGGATGCCGGTGAGTACTTTTTGTTTGATACATGCTTTAAATAACTAGGTCAGCTTGAAAGTAATTTGATTGCTTAATGCTAAAAGTTAAAGAAGCTCCTGCTACTTGAAAAAATATTTTTTTTGTATTAAAGTCGTTCAAAGTCCCAGTCCCCATTCCATCACATCATTTTATTTTTATATAACCCTTTTTACCTGGGGCCAGAGCTACCTCGAATATATTATAGAACTTAAGCGATACTTTGATCCCTTTCCAGGTTACAGTTAAAAAAATCATTACATTATGTGTGCCTTTCAAATATGTTGAAAAATGTTATAAATCTTGATAACAACGGAGTGACTTAACACTAGGTTCTCTCTGCTTACCCTTAAGCTTTATATCGCAAAAAAAAATGAAATTGGATTTTATATATCTAGAATGAAATTAAGCGATACCTGAGAAGTCTCGACGGTTGATGGCTTCACGATGCGAATGTAACGGCTTAAGACACATTCTAATGGTGTATTGTTCTATTGTCTTTTTCATGTATACCTCAGATGTGTTGATTTTAAACTATAGTTATTATTAAGTTTTAATTTTGATATAAAGTGTTTAAATTAATTATTTTTGCCATTTACATTTAGCGTAGTGATTAGTCACTAATTTCTTCGCTATCTATGCATGGTCACGCGAGCCGACGAAGTTAACGTTGATGGTAATAAAGCTAGATACGTTTTTTTCTTTCAATGTAGACACTATATTGCATATCGATATTATCAAGATTGAACGCTAAGTTTGAACACAAATTTGAACCTATTACCTATTGAAGGAAATATTCAATATTTCTATTGCGCACATTTTTTTACACTAATTATCGTCATTTATATAAAAATTATTAAATAATAGATACTACTATAGATTGGTCATGTGATTTTATACCGTTCAATGGCCTGTTCGTGTCAAGGCCTTCAAGCTTATAAATATATAATATTGTTATTGCCATTTACTATGATCACATATATTATATATGTAGGTATTGGGTAGGTATGGCGCAATTTATAACATTAAATTTATTACACATGTTAATGAGAATTGTTGTTACTGTACTTGTTTGTACCACATATAGCACGGTACTGTCAAGATACTCTGTTCTCCAATTTGTCGAATTTGAGTCAATTTGAGGCTGAAAGTAACGTCTCGCGTTCTTTTGCAAATAGCAAAAACTGGTAAATCACGGTTATCATTTACCAGTTTTACTGTAGTACTATACCACTTGTACCACTAACAATGCCGCAAAAATGAAATTATTTTTAGTAAATTTTTCCTGATAAGTTATCATTTTGCGAAAAATCAAAATGATTGTATTGACCACAAGTGGTTCTTATCAATATGCCAATTCTATGCACATTATATTTGTATTGATTGTGGGTGGTGTTATAATATATGTAATGAGAAATTCATAATTTAACCGACTTCAAAAAAGAGGAAGACTAATTATAATAATAAAAGAAAAAAGTTTTTATGTATGTCCAACGAATTCTGATTGACTAATTTGATGATGGAAGGTTCAATTCCTCAACTTTAAGTTTAGCTTGTCCATATTACTTGCACACTATGCAAAGATAAACTAAAACAAATTAGTATAATATCATATCGATTGATGTTACAATTAATATAAATCAATAAGACTTTAGAAAGTAGGTCCAGAAGTCGATAATATATTTTTGTATGCTTTTTGCGCGATAATATGTATGGATTTTGATTATTCTTTTTTTAATGTGTGATTTGTTCATATTATATGAAATTTGAATATCTTTGTTTATAAGATTGGAAGTTGTTTTAAGAGATTTCATTAAATTTTGTACCCAAATATCAAAGTCATGGAAAAACGTTTCATGATAGATAATACCTTTCTTTAAGTAATCTTTCCAACATAAATAAACTTAAATAAAAACTAAAATTTAAAAGTAGATGGTACAATGTTTTTAATTTTTTTTTAAACCGATTTTAAAATTACAATGTATACATAAAGCAATAAAAGATGCAATAAAATGTAAAAAGCAGAAAGCAATATTTTAATTACTAGTTCTAGTATTGATTTACATACACCTATTTTAAATACTTTTAAAATAAGTTATTTTTGAAGTCGGTAACTGGCAAAGCAATAATACAGTCAATATACAACTATTTAGTACAACCGAACAAGAGCCAATAAAAGTAATAGCCATATTGGCACCGTTAGTAATTTTGAACTTAGTTGAAATTTTTTGTGAAAAATAGGTTTTAAGATCAGTTTTTTGTTAAATATAATTGTTTTCATTTACAAAAACACTATATGCATATTCTTGTAATTAAACTAAGCTACGATGCTAAGTCAATCTTAAGTTTTAGAGGGGAAATAGCCGGGTTGGCGGAGAGAACTAGTGCCAAGTCGTTCCGTTCTTCTCTTTCCGTGGCGGTATTCAACGCCGCGTTGATATTGCCACAGTGCATATCGTACCCTTAACCATCATCAAATTTTTATAATCCAATGCTTATAAATATAATAAGTAATAATAAGGTAATAAGTTGTATATTATTACTGGCTGAGCTCACAATTTAATTTGTGTGAAAAATCGTACCTGAATATATATATATATATATATATATATATATATATATATATATATATATATATATATATTATATATATATATATATATATATATATATATATATATTTTGTTTATTATAATGACTTTCATCTATTTCAGTATCCGGTTATAATTGCTTTCGGTATATTGAAGAAGGCCGCTGCTAAAGTCAACATTGAGTTTGGTCTAGACAAAAAACTGGGTGAGTCGTTTTTTTTTATAATCAATAAAGAACTTGGCTGGTTCGTTCTAGGTATATTTTTTTCTTTTTTATCATTTCTACTATATAAAGTTTAAACGTTTCATTTAGGTAATTGCTTTTCATGTTGTACTTAGATGTTTTTTTTTTTAATTTCAATTATAAGAATAGAGCAGATAGATACAATTTTAAATAGGATTGGTTTTGATTTTTTTCTTCGTTATTTTGTATATATTATTTACTAATGATCATTTATCTATTGAGGCTGCCAACATGTTGGTTGTGGATTCGATCCCCGCTCCGAGTATTGGATTTTTTTTGGCAAGACAAAGTGCGACGTTGAGTTTCATCGAATTATTTGTGTCTTTTTATTTTTTTTCTAAGAAGAGAGAACCTGACGAAACTCAACGTCGACTTCGTCTTACCAAAGAGGAGAAATGAAAATATAAAATTTAATTAATTATTAAAATTTAATTTGAAAGCCGATGCAATAATGCAAGCGTGCGACGACGTCATCTCCGGCAAGTTGTACCGCGAAGGACACTTCCCACTCGTCATCTGGCAGACGGGGTCTGGTACTCAGTCGAATATGAACACTAATGAGGTATATCTTGTTTTTTTTTTTTTATCGGGATCTTTTTATTGTTTTAAATTATGTAAAACCTAATATGTATAATATTATTAAATTCAAGATATAAATGAGAGTACTTGGTGACGAATCCAGTAACTTTCTAGTTGTAGACAAGCGAATCAAATCTGTTTGTTTAGATTAGGCTTCTATTTTAAAATTACTTTTGTATACATGTACCTATATTTTCAACTTCTGCTACCCAAAGATCATTGCTAAGAATTACCATCTGGAAAGAGAGAATGCGATGTAGCTCAATGAGAACGTATGGCGGTATGAGTGGTCAGAGCGCTTGGATTGTTTCCAAAAGCTATGTTCGAATCCCGCTACACTAAAAAAATATTTGTTTGTTTTCCAAAAAATATTTTTATTTTCTTCGTATGGCATTTAAAACAGTTAAAAAAATCGCGTATACTTTTATATTGTATATTTTTTGGAAACTTGACACTTCGAACACTGCAGCAGTCCGTGGTAATGGGAAGACAACGGTTTAAACTTGTTTTAAAGAAGTTCCTGGTTTCCTAGGTAATTTCAAATAGAGCGATCCAAATCTTGGGCGGTAAGCTCGGTTCCAAGGATCCGGTGCATCCGAACGACCACGTGAACAAATCGCAAAGCTCGAACGACACGTACCCCGCGGCCATGCATATAGCGGTTGCTATGGAACTGAGGGACCGCCTGATGCCAGGCCTGGTCGTCTTGAGGGACACTATCGAGTGCAAGTCGAAGGAGTTCGATAAGATCATCAAGATTGGCAGGTCGGTGCGGGTTTTTTTTTTGTAATTTTTATAGTGTTTTTTTTTAGTTGGGAACTAAAAAAAGCATCATAAAAAATTAATATAAAGCCTATAAAGATAAATGTAATTTATATACTATATTGAATATATATTTACATATTAAATATCTTTAACGATTATTCCATCCTGCAAACAAATAAATATTCAAATGTACCGAGTGCAAACAAATCGTTTTATATTTTGTTTTGTTTTACATGACTCTAGTGAATTATTCTTGTAACTCCACTACCTACCGTTGGGTTATTCTGCAAGTTGCTACCGTTGGGGCAAGGATAGCAGGAAGCTAAAATATCTTATTTAAACCGGTTTCAACTAGTACTAAAGACATATTTTAACCGAATACTATTGTCGAAAATACCCCAGGACCCATCTGATGGACGCCGTGCCTCTGACCCTCGGCCAGGAGTTCAGCGGCTACGCGACGCAGCTGACGTACGGTATCGAGCGCGTGTGCGCCACGCTGCCGCGCCTGCACTACCTGGCGCTGGGCGGCACCGCGGTCGGGACCGGCCTCAACACCAGGAAGGGCTTCGCCGAGAAGTGCGCCAAGGAGATCGCTAACCTTACTGGTAGGATGTGTATATCAATGGGGAGATTTGGAGGTTAAGTACTATATTTGTGTTCGTGAGGTCGTGGCGCAGTGGTAGTGGCTGACTATGTACGTGACGGTCGTGGGTTCTATTCCCAAGAGGAAGATTCCTTAGGAAGAAAGAATTATTTCGCTCGTTCTAGTAAAAAGACAAATCGTTGCGTCGTTCCGGCAAGCCACAGTGTCTCCAAAGCTCCCCCTGTAATAATAGAATGTACATCATCTCGGCTAGTGCGTGTCACGGTGTATGCTTGGCGCAGGCATCCCCTTCGAGACGGCCCCCAACAAGTTCGAGGCGCTGGCGTGCCACGACGCCATGGTGGAGGTGTCGGGGGCGCTCAACACCATCGCCGTGTCTCTCATGAAGATCGCGAATGACATCAGGTGGGTTCAAGTTCTGTTTGACTTCTTCTCTACTATCTCCAAGAATCTCTAAATATAACAAAGAACTATCATAGAAAAATAAATATATTTTAATTAAAAATTTAAATTTAAACACATCCCTATCTTTTAAGATGATGATACTCTAGAGTGCCTTTTCCAACATTCCTGTCACTTATGCCTCTCTAAAGAATCTATCTGTAAAATACATTTGGGTATGCATTAATCTTTAAGCCAGTCAGTCATCTTACAATTTTATAAATATAAATATATATATATATATATATATATATTAGATTTATTTCCTCTTTAGAGTAGATGGCCCCATCTACTCTAACAACTTAAATAGATGCTCCAAAAACATTGTAACTTGTCAAAGCTTTCTATTAGTGATTTTTTTATATTTTATTTACATATAACTGTGATATATGTGTATATTTATTGTTAATATTCTTTATAATAATATTTTCTCTCAGGTTCCTGGCGTCAGGGCCTCGATGCGGTTTGGGTGAGCTTATGTTGCCTGAAAATGAACCTGGATCCTCTATCATGCCTGGTGAGTAAGCTTATTTTATTTTATTTAATAACATAACAATAGCTGTAGGTGTTATATTAGTTCTAGGCCTATTGATGTGGTTATAGGCCTAGAACTAAAATAATTT
This sequence comes from Dione juno, assembly GCA_037127375.1. NCBI lineage: Eukaryota > Metazoa > Arthropoda > Insecta > Lepidoptera > Nymphalidae > Dione > Dione juno. The sequence goes on along the minus strand of JAXRJS010000032.1, from coordinate 150,952 downwards.
GGTTGGTATGTGATTGTCACTTATTCAAGTATTTGAATTTATAATATATTGATTTCTGTAATATATTTTAAGTAAATAAAATTAACTTGTATATTTGCTTCATAATATTTTGAAAGTGTTTTGCAGCTCCACACGGCATGTTTTAAATTTGAAATAAAGAGAACTATGTGTATTATCATTCTCTGACTTCAATACTAGAGATGTAGGTTAAAGCGAGAAGCTGGAAAATAAATAAAGACGATAGAAACGAATACCTAAGTGTCTTAGTTACAGAGGCCCCAGTACACTTTACTCAATATATGTAATCTTCAAGTCCAAGCTACAACATTGACATACGACTACTCCCCCCTCCACTGGTAGCTGTAGCTAATCTCGGGCACTGTTGAGAGCTGTTCTCTCTACAACTAATGGAGTTTAAATAAAAAATAAATAGCTTCACGTTGTGTCCCGCATATAGTAGGGCTTTAAGAGTAAAATATAGACTAGACTAGACTAGACTAAACTAGTAATAAAAAATTTCGGGCTCCGCTTCTCATCATTTGAGACATCGCGCTTTGAATGGTGGAACTCAACGCTGCGAGGAAAGGAAATAATTGCATAATTCCTCCTCGCGGGAATCGAACCCACAACCCGCACTACACCCTCGTAAACAATACAGTAATAATGTTTTGGGGAAATCGAAGTGGTAATGGGGTAAGGGAACGAATAGTACACAGCATAGGTGGGTTCCAGGCAAAGTGAACCCCACGCAGTGCGAGGCCATCACCATGCTGGCGGCGCAGGTGATGGGCAACCACGTGGCCTGCACCGTCGGGGGCAGCAACGGGCACTTCGAGCTCAACGTCTTCAAGCCCATGATGGTGGCCAACGTGCTGCGCTCCATCCGGCTCATCGGTGAGTGTGCCGGCCACTCCTCGGCCTCCTGGTGCTCCTGATACAGGAGTATCCTCTTCTCCTCATGCGTGTTCCACGTTTCTAACCGCACCTCCCCCGCCAGGCGACGGCTGCCAGGCCTTCAACAAGAACTGCGCGGTCGGCATCCAGGCCAACACCAAGCAGATCGAGAAAATTATGAAAGAGTCCCTCATGCTGGTCACCGCTCTGAACCCGCACATTGGTTATGATAAGGTAATTGTTTAAACTACATTTAAAAAAAACATCATAGTGTCATCATCGATTTGAATCTATATCCCTTGGATATTATTCGAATCTGTGGCTTCTGTTACTTGAAGTGTGTCGTAGTCAATTATACGTTATTGTTAGTTCGTTTTTAAAAAGAAAAAAAAAAGCGTTGGCTTTTCACATATTTTAATTACAATTGAAGAAAATATTTTACACAGCTTCTATAATAATCACTTTGAGTTTATTATTTTTTTTATATTTAGATGTGATTAATATAGTAATATTTCAATTCATTAAATATATTCCAGGCCGCCCAGATAGCTAAGACAGCTCACAAGGAAGGCTCCACGCTGAAGGAGACGGCCATCAAGCTCGGCATCCTCACCGCGGAGCAGTTCGACCAGTGGGTGAAACCGGAGGACATGCTGGGGCCCAAGTAAACGTACGGCGGCATTGTTTATTGTTTGTTGTTTGTATTGTATTGTATTGTTTTAATAACGTGTGTACTGAATAAAATTGTTTTTGTATCGTTTGTTTTTGATTGTATTTTTTTTTTGGTACGAGTGTTCCGTATTAGGGTTCGCTGTATAGTATTTACAAATATCTCAATTTTGTTTGGATTTATTTTACATTTGAGTAATGTCATATGAAATTAAAAATGATTTTATTTAGTATGCACCCGAATATATGTATATGTTATGTTATATATTGTTAAATTGAAATGCTATAAGGATGTTATATTACGTGAAATGTTTGGTGTGTGTCTTTTTAAGATATCGCAAGTTCGATTATCACGCGGGGGAATTGATTTTTTTTTATTTTTCCACACTGCTACGTGAAGCACGGCGTCTAGTCCCTCTACGTGCGAGAGTGAAGAACAAGTGTCCTTAACATTGGATTTAGGAAACTAGGAAAATAGATCTTTCCAGAACAAGAAAAATTATATTAGCAACACATCTATCCTTTTAGCATTTTAATATTATATATGTACGAAAATATATGTATGTGTAATTATTATATATACTAATATCTATATACATGAATATAACATGTAAGTAAATTATTTGATTACATTGAAATTGTATAAAGATATTATTTGATTTTCCAATAAAATAGAAATTGTTGTTTTATATTTTATAAATTTATCCATATTGTATTATTTATTGATATTATTTATACATACATGTTTGGTATTGTTGTAATGAAATTGTTTTATTTATTTTGTCGTGTCTGACCTTTTATCCCAGTTGTATGGGATTTCACTTCTGTACGTATATATGTGCAAATTGTTCAAAAATAAACACATAATTTCAAGGTAGTATTTTATTTTTTTCTTTATATTTGTAACTTGTATTCTAATTAATATAATATTACTGTATATTATTCAATTTAGAATATGTTCCTTGTGTTAAAATTAAAAGCTCAATATGGCAAATTATTTGAAAAAGTAAAAATAATATTTCCATTAATATTTACAGTAGAGCTTTTTAAATAAAAGTGTATGCAATTTGTAAGACTTAAAATTGTATTTTTTCCTGCAAAATTTGTCTTTTTTTTAATTTATTCTTGTCAAATATCAATAATCAAGTACCTATTAATTATGCTGTTTAATTTTTTGTTGTTATACTGTAAGTGAAATTTATGTCTTTAGGGGATGTTTTGACAATATATATATATATATATATATATATATATATATATATATATATATATATATATATATATATATATATATATATATATATATATATATATATATATATATATATATATATATATATATGTGTATGTGTATGTATGTATATAATATATTTAAGTAATTCCTTTACAGATTTCTATGGATCAAATAAAACAATATATTAAAATCCTAAGATTTTATTAGGTATATTTTTGGTACTTTACATAGATATTTTAAAAATAAACAAGCTTACAATTAAATATGATCTAGTACATCTTTGGTATATCCAGATTTGAAAGTCAGATAAATAAAATTGAAGTGTCTGTTTGTAATTTCAAGTGCATACAGTTATTTATATATTACTAAAACTCAAAAAATATTTTATTTTTCTGTTTTTCCGGGCCAATCTCCGGAACAGCTCAGGAATTTTTATGTGGATTTTCCCCAGAAGATGGAGTAGGTTGTGGAGGAACATTCAAGCTACCCTAGTATTTTTGTCCCAGCCGGATCAAGTGGGCGAAGCAGCTAATTGGTCACCAGTTCTATATTAACTAATTATTTAAAAAATATAATAGGCCAATATTATATTTATATTAAATCAATAAATATTATGCTACATATTATTAATAAACTTTGGAATAATATAAATATATTTGGTATTTAAACTATATTAAAAACAAATTGTATAATTAATACAATTAATAACTAAACTAAGTTAAGAGGAATGTAATATGACTAAATAAAATATAATAAATTGATAACTCCCTTTTACGATGATATATATTAATAATAATAAACTAACAAAATACTACTGTTTTATCTTTTGTTCTCTAGATTAGCATTTTTTGTTGTCAATAATCCAGTTCATGGCCTAAGTAAAAAAAAAGCTGAGTAAGTTACATCTAAGCAATTTATGATAAATGGCTGACTGACTGACATTTTTTTATTTAAACTAGTAGTTCTTGAGACAGTAAGTTCAACAAAAAATATCAGCTTTATTGTTGTATTCTATGTATGTATAGAATTATAGATTAAATTGCATATGATACAACTCCATTAAAAATAGTTGTTGTACTTCATTTACAAATTTAAAAAAGCAAATTACTTAAATATACAATTGTATTCCAATAGTTCATGGTTCATAGAACCTAAAAATATTTGACTATTATATGTTTTGGTTTATCACCAAAGTGAGTTAACAACTTATTATATATATTTAAATGAAAATATATTAATACTGATGTACTTAACATACATAGAATATACTAAATTTATTTAAATTATAATTAATCTTTGTTTAACATGTTAAACTGACTAGAATCACAATCACTAAATAGCTATAATGGAAGGCATTACATAAAGACATCTTTGATATTCTGGAACTGTTTTACAGCTAGATCGACTGGCAAATCAAAATTGTGTGATGTAAGACGATCTAAACTCTGTAAAGTGTCTTGGAAACCAGTATTGACAACATAACTTGTTGAAGAGTAGCAGGAATCGATAAGAGAACGACATTTTAGTATTATGTTTAACCAAGTCACCAGTTTGTGGCAGTTTAGTGCGGCACAGACGAAAGCTTTGAAGTGGGCATCGTAGCTTCTTTTATAAGGTGTATGCGATGCCAATATACTTCCAATTGCACTAAGAAGGCTTTGCTTATTAGTTATGGCTGTTCCACCTACTATGTCTAAGTTAAAACTTTGACTTAATTTCCTTGCTGGAGTTGAATTGAACTTGTCACCATCATTAAATTCATAATAACGTAGGATTAGCTCCCATATGTGTATTGCTCGGGAACTTGAAGACCTTCTAACTGGAAAACAGCCTATGATAGGCACTAAGGACGTAGATTCTGGACTAACTAGCCCATGTTGGAGCAAATCTCTTAGATTTACAGCTAGATGCCTTCGTACAGCTGTGGTTAAAGGGGCATCATTTATGATTACACCACCTTCTTCTTCTTCACTGTCATAGTTGTCAGGGAAATGAGACCTTTCCCTAGAAACGATATGAAGTACGGCATCTATTGACATTTCAAGCTTGGCCCTTAAGTTGCCCCAGTGGGTAACAATAGTTGAGGTTTTACGGTCATATTTTTTACTTGTGCCTGTAGAACAACCAAATTGAGAGACAGTGAATATTTGTATTAAAGCAGATGCTTTCCTCATTAAATTGACAGTTTCAGCCTTGAGCTCATCATTTACTCTGTTACGACTAAAGTTTTTCTCAAAGGTCTCCGATTTGCCAACTTTTCTAGTTTCTTTTGGTGTCTTTGTGTTACTGTTTACATCTTCATTTTTCATCAGCTTTATGAATTTTTGCATATCGTCAATATGTGCTTGGAGTTTGCCAATTATTTCTTCTTTAGAAAGTTGTCTTTCAGCATACTGTCGGACAGCACAGTCAATCTGATGGCGTAACTCCTCAGTACTCAACGGTTGGTGACACCCTTCTTCTAAGCTGCGATCTATCTCTCTTCGTAAATGTTCTATTAACGACCTGTGCTGATCATCATCCACATTAGACGTGCCTTCTGTATATCTTTCAAGTTCTTTTAATTGTAACTTCAATCTTTCTATAAAATGTGCCTGTCTAGTTTTTTGACTGCGGATTTTTCGCTCTAATTCCAAGCACTCACTACACGCCTCACCGGCGCTTCCTTGAGGAGCCGCTCTGGAATCCACACCTCTGGAAGTAAACTCTTCTAGAGCTTGTAGCATAGCATCTTTCTCTTCAGGAGGTGCTTTTAAAATTTGTCTTAATCTATATTCAACTTGCGCGAGATGGGAAGTCAAGGAGAAGACTGAAGAAGATAATATTTCCTGTTCCTCTTCCAAGGCGTGTATTCTGTCACCAGATAATTGTTCTGGTGGCTCTTCATCGCATAAGGTTTCTTTTGGAGCTCCCAAAGGCTCACATCTCGGTTCTTGCCATATAGGAATTTCACCCTCTTCATATTCACACAAGGTCGCGTCCATTACAACGATAAGGACAGGGAAAAACACAAATCAGTAAGTACAGTCTTATGTTTAAATGATACAATAAAGCCTGGCCATTTCAATAGATTTTTTTAGCGATATGAACTGAAAATATTGAAATATACAAGGGTTAAGTTGAATTGTTGAGCATGAGAATGAAACTTAGGAAGGACGTCACTGTTGACGTCAATATTTGAACGAAGGGAATGAACTCAATGAAGGGTTTCTATCCTTAGGGAAAGAATGAGTGAGCTGAAAAAAATAGTAAATTTTAAATATATATTTACGTGTACATTTTAAATTTTATATAATTATTTAATTTATAGAAAAAATTATGAAAATATAAATAGTTTTCATAATTTTTTCATGAATAAACCAAACAAAGACTTTTGTTGTAAAGCGACATCTCTGAGACTTTCACATGACCACGTAATAAAAATGCTTGAAACAATGATAACAGAAATCAGAAAAAGTACCAATGTTTCAAAAGACTACGCTACGAATCTATAAAAATATAGCATAAAATAATTTTAATATAATTTAAATTAAGAGACTAGAATAATTCTTGGCGTAATTACTATTACTTTTAAAATTGCCATTTAAATTTAAAAAATGCCATTTAAATATTAAAAATGTCTTTTTGACGCATTCGGGATTATACTTACATTTATTTGAAGAACACATTAAATAAATAGTGGAATTGCGTGAGGTTATATACCTGGGATTTATTTTCGGAACAGGTAATTAATAAAAATTTAAATTAATTTCATAACTTTTTAATTTTTACATACTCTTTCAAGTTTTTTTAATAATCCTGGCATAGAAGATAACTTTGTAGCTCGTATTGTTGTATAGTAACTAGATTATTCTCTTATCGATAATATGTAAATAAGAGTCTATATTGCTATTTAAATTTATATAAATTAAAACGTAGCTTTTATGGTACTTATTATATATTATCAGTTTATTAATATCATATATAAACTAATGTTTTTTTTTCATGGGAATACATTATTAATAATTATTATAGTCATAGTATTATTATTGGTGGCAATTTCTAAAATGGTTATTTCGGGATAAAGGATGAAAAAGTGGAGGTTGTTGTAGGTTTTTTTTATAGTTTTTTTTTCTTTTTCTTCTTCTTTCATATAGCAGGGCAGAGTGTCAAGACACTACTCCGAAGGAAGCAGGCGTACAGAGTGTTTTAACACGAGGTTTTCTCTTTTACTGACGTGGTTATAAGTAATGCTATAAGCGGGGCGAGAGTCCAAAAATACATTCGTACAAAGATAATTCCACTTTCACTAATTAGTTATTAGGCTGACCCGAAACAATGTGTGGAAGAAAATTACAAAAGTGTCTTATACGGGGTGAATTTAATACGTGACGTCATAAGCTTAATGGCATTAGCACGGACGAGTGGTATATACCTACTGTAGTATTTATTAGAACTTTGTAAGCAACTAAAGGATAGATGTGGCTTCAAAATTATATATTTGTCATATCAAATATCGTAATTGAACAAAAATATAATAGAATAAATGTATATAATAAATATCAAAAATGTACAAAAGAACGGATAAGTATACGGTGGATTTGTGAATGACAGATAGTGAGAGATATATTTAGTATGTACACTTGTCTTTGTTCTGGACGATGGCACTTATCCCCACGCTTTGGCTTTTACCTTTGGCTTTGGGGTGGGATAACGAAAATAATCTTAATATAATCCTCACCACATCGGTATAGAACCAATGACCGCCGCGGTTGTGGTCAGACGCTGTAGCACTGTGCCACAATGGACTTACCTAATTGATTACAGTAATTATATAAATTGAAAACATACATAACATGTTAATATGATCACAATTTAAGGATGCATTACATGATAGTTGTGGGTTCAATTTCTGGGATTAATATTTTTTTGTCTTTTCCTTCTTGACGGATTAAATATGGAAGATATTACAGTAGTATTCTAACATATCAAAATCTTTATAACATAATCTGATAGAACAAAATATTTAAACACGTTAACGACAAAAAGAGGCAAGCGTATAAGAATTACGACGTAGCTCGTTAAGAATGCATGGCAATTGGCTAGAGCGCTTGAGTAGTGTCCAATAGGTGCGGGTTCAAATCTTATTGCGCGCAAACTTTATAGCGTTCTTTCCTTAGCGTGTGAATAGCACTTTTAAAAAAATGAAATTACCAAAATATAGCTACACGCTGTATCCCGCATATAGGATATACAAAAGGGAACGTAGTGTTAAGACACTCCGTTCCCCGCTTTCCGCCGGAATTTCCGGCGGTTAATATGAATTTCCTTCTCTATACATTATTAATTTTCATAAGTAATGCATACAGATAAAGATATTAAGATAATGGTAGCTGCTTAAAACATGAATACAATTTTGTACAGCAATTCGTATAGAACTTTGGTTCTGGCATATTTTTTTTATTTATGTCTGAAAATATATATTTTTTTTACTTTTCTATGGGAGAGAGATTCGTGTCTCCTCATGGTAAGAGATCACTGCCGCCGGGAGCGTTGTTAAGGTAGCTGGTAGACCCCCTTTTTGAAGGGACCCACCCACGCTGTATTGATCCGGGAATTTTCACGCTGTAACCCGCGGGATAGGCAAAAGGGAAATGTCAAAATGAAAATAGTTTACTACCCAGATGGAATCAGCTGGAGAAAATTTTGTGAAATTCAGTCAATACGATAAAAAGATATAACGTTATAGATAATATTATATTCTATTATAACGAATGAGTATTGGATTGAATTGAATTGAATTGAATAAAAGTTTCACGGTAAGACGACCCAGTATCATTTCTTTTTGTTAAGTTAGAGTATGGATTATTATACGTACTTACCTACATACATTAAGTATCCTTTTTTGTATATCAGAGGTCATCGTCCCGTATCGGCACAGTGCGGTGTCTGGCTGTAGACGCAACGGTTGTGGGTTCGATTCTCACTCGGGGGAACGAATTTAATTTCATTTTCTCGCTCCAGTGCGGCGTTGAATTCCGCCAATTTGGCGAAAAGCTGCGAAAAGCTTAGGTTCCCGCTGCCTACTCTGCTATATGAGGGATACAACTAGAAAATAATATAAGCATTTTGTTTTTTTAAGTATCTAGAAGGCGGGAGTGGAAAGTGGGATTAATGTATAATACAAAAAGACATATTGTTCTTTAACATTTTTTTAACATTTTTTTTATCACCGAGCGAAGCGATATGACAAGCGAAACTAGCAGCGGGCAAAACCAATATTATATTTAAAATAATAACATTTGATATTCAGATATATAACACCGGCTTTGTTTACGATGAAAAAAATCATATTTATATAATATTACTCTTTCTATTAGATTCAATTAACTTTTTAAATTTTAAGCTTAAAAGCTAAAGTAATTAAAAATATAATTCATTGTTTACAGCTTTTATTATTTCCAAGGCAGACATCCACAGTCTAGACTGGATACTAAAACTACGGTATTGACTAGTTCAATTCAAGGACAAGTTTGCAAAACTAAAAGTACATCTCTAAAGAAAATTTTGTTAGACGCACTTATATTTTGGGTCAAGGTTATAGAGTTCGGTCAAATCTCTCTATAGGTTTTACAATAGATTCAATATTTTATCGCACAAAGCATGGAAGGCGAAGAGATCCTGTGACAAAATACTGCACTCTCCATTTACCGTCCAAATTCAAGACAACGTGTGTTGAATATCAGAACTCAACGTCGCGCTTTGTCTTTCTAGAACAGGCCAAAAATTAATTACCTCGAGTGGGAATCGAACCCATAACTTTCACGTTCATAGTAGTATAGTATAAAATAAAATAAAAAAAATATTATGGAACTCGCACAGATATTGTATAGAACATAATTAATTGCATGTATGTAATTAGAATAGATTTATTTAACGATATAAGTTTCTATAGCAACCAACGGTGTAGTATCGAGTCCAATGACTCCGCACATCATACATGCTTTCGGGCTTCACGTTTTATCACGGAGACTTTAAGCACTTACTTCACTCTGCCTACCTTGCTACCCTGCTATATGCGGGATACAGCGTGACACCGAAACAAAATTTAAAAACTTTTATAAAAATGAGTATGTATGAGTAAGAACGATGAGTCCATCCGTAGAGCTCCCTCTCGTGAGGCATTTAAACGTCAGCTGAAAGAATTGCTGAACAAACAAGACAATATTGTAATTTCGTTACGTAATAGCTTTAACTTATATATGTATATGTATATTATTTAATAATTTATATGTAGTATGTAGTATATAGTAAGTATGTAGTATGTAGTATAGTATATCATATATATGTTATGTGCAATAAAGGATAAATAAATAAAAATTAAAAAAGAAAAATTCTAATATTCATAATAAGTGAAGTCATTTAATTACATTGTCTTGGGTATAATATATCCAAACGCAACCTGTCATGACGGAACAAGCGGTAATCCTTGTGATATGTCAAATACAGATGAGACAGCAACAAAATGAACATTAGCTGAGGACACTATATGAGAAATTGGAACATATACTTTTTATTTGTACATAAATTTTGGAATAGGTGCTAATACGATATATATATATATATATATATATATATATATATATATATATATATATATATATATATATATATATATATATATATATATATATATATATATATATATATATATATATATATATATATATATATATATGTGAGTGTGTGTGTGTCTTATAGGTTAGCTAGCTCAATTAGCTAAATAAGCTATATTTGGTCCTAATCCAGTAGATCCAATGATAAGTCTAAAATTAAATAATAATCATTTTTTTTTTATATTTTTGATTCCATTATACTATAACGAGTAATTTTGAATCAAGTTACATGAAATTGTTAGAAGTGTCAGTCCCAAAGGAAGCCACCACCGGCACAGAAGGCAACTCGGTCGGGAATAATTCTACACATCAAATCATTATAGTATTTATGGATAGAATAAAAGGTTTGGTTTGATATATATGTTTTTAAATATTATTTTTACAGCCTTCTAACTGGGTAACACAGAATTGTACTCATTTTTAGGATTACTACTTATTTAAAAATAATAAAAACAAAACCTTCATAAGATCACTTGGTCGTCCTGTCTCTCTCTGTCTGTCTGTCCGTCTGTCATCATTATTTTCTCAAATACGCATGGAGCTATCAAGCTGAAGTTAGTAAAACATATCCAAGTCAGTCAGTCAGTCAGCCCCTTGGACCATTGGTAAAAATCAAACAAAATATACCGGTTATGTTTCATTTTTACCGCATTTATATGAAGATCGTAGGGCTATCAGGGCAAGAAGTTAGAACTTATAGTACAAAATAGGGAGTGGAGTCCGAAAATTTTAATATTACATTATTATTACTAGAAAAAATATCATTATACACTTATATGCATAGTTTATTTCATACAAACTGATGCAATACACCTGCACAAGTTGTATATCCCGTTGACTTACAATCATGAAATTGGTACGAAACCGTAGATTTACTTCAATACAACAGAACACAAATCCATAGTCACACACACACACACACACACACACAAACAAACATGTCTTAAAACATTAAGAAGAGCCAAGAATACCACTATTTCTCTATAAATTGTAAATAAAGTTGGCATTGAGATCATTAATTGTGGCAGAAACCTTTATACATAAGCTTAGATAGAAGCTTACTTCGAGCTTTTATAGAATTAGACGGCCAAATAAAGCACTGTTCCAAGAAATTCACCAAATATTTGCTCAAATATTTATATATCTTTCATATCGAGCGGGAATCGTCATAATTTTTCCTGTTTATCTTACATTTGGTTTGTAAATTCAATCTGTGTATAGGGTCACGATCGTACTGGGAAGTCAATTTGAAGTATCGACAGTCTCAGCGTTTCGATTAATAATAAATTTTTGTTATGAAATTCTCATAGCCAATTACCTACGAAATCTACGATAATTTTGTGAGATATTTCAGTATTTTAACACATTTGTAAGTTTAGTATGAATTCTTTTAAGTAAGAAACGAAGCGTATGTTTGGTTTTTTAGGTCCACGATATATGCCGCATACGGCAGGGTTGACAGAGGGAACTTAGTTTTAAGACATTCTGGTACCAACTTTCCCCCAACTCGAGATATTCCGTTGTGTGTGGTAGAAATCAACGAAAACTCAACAGTCATTCCTCCGGGATTGAACCCACAACCGTCGCGTTTACAATCAGGTCCTGTGCCATAGAGCTATAACTACGCCAATTATATTTTAAAGGTAATTTTTTTACATCAAATTATATACAGTATGATCCGAATTGTTAAAATAGGTATACTTTTTATATTATGTAGGTATTTGGTAAGACCGTTTTTGAACTATATGTATCTCTCGGCTGAAATTCGAGTTATTCAAGCGCTAAAACTTTTACTTGAGCACGTTCCAACTTAAAGAAAAAAGCTCTCTGTAGCAAAATTAAATTATTCTAGAGATATCTTATAGTGATTTTATTTATATTTCATTCCAATATGGTAACAAGTATACTCAATTATCGAAATTGAGTATACTTGTTACCATATTTCTATAATTCACGCTTTTTCCCGCAGGATAATCAGAGAGAACATGCAGTCAAGAAACAAAAGTCAGTTCGCCGGGAAACAAGAAAAAAAAATCATTTTATTTATTCACTAAACGAAATTATATCAAATATATTATTTGCGGGATACAGCGTGAAAAAAAAAACAAGTTAAAATAATGCATTAATGAAAATAAAATTTCATACGAGCCACAGAAGATGGTTTAAAAAAATCTTTGAATTTAGATGCAAAACATAAACTAGCTATGGCATATCCTTTCTATATTACTATATAGAAGCACATACAGTATGGGTATAATAAGGTATAAGTACATATAGCACAGTTCTGAAAACCATTGAAGTAGGATATTGTTCCAAGGTCTTAGAGTTTTAAACGAATCCTATAGAATAAACAGGTCTCGATTTAGAAATTTCAAAAAAAGAAGTTCATAACACTAGATCTCTTATGCCCATACTTTAATATTATATATGTGAAATTTGTCAGTAAATCAATTTGTTAAACGCCCATTTTATTATTGTAACATAGTTTCTTTTATTTCACCATAATGCTAATAAATTTTATAATAAATAAAAGCATTTTATTGTAATAAATTGTAATATTCGCTAAATACATGTAAGGGGTTGAAGACGGTTGTGACTTTGAGGACATGTTGATGACAGGGGGACAATTTGGAAACAAAATTCAAATGAATTTAATCGCTTTCATTTTTATTCCTTATAAAATGACTTGCACGCTATCACGCTTTATCACGTATAGAACTGTAGTCATAAACATTCCGTTCTCGACTTTTTGTGTTTATTTGGGAAACTACAGCGGGTAAGACATTCTTGAGTTGGAATCGAATTTAAAACTACCGCGTATACAAATATTTACTACGCCACAATTTGGTTAGAATTTTGGGTTTTTATAGTAAAAAAATATATAATTAAAGAAGAAAATCACAAGGTTTTCTTATTTAAGTTCCGAATTAATTGAACTATCCGGCTGTAAACCCACATGTTTGGGTTGATTACACACACAATATTGCTTTAACTTGTTGCGTGGTTAATTGAAATAATTTTTTAAGGCCCGAGTGATGCATCCCTCCCTCATTAATAGCTAAATTAGGAGAAATTGTGCTTTACGTGAATTGCAAAGCCAATGTTACAGCATTTTTAAAGACTGATTTCAATAAATATATGCAATATTAGTCTTAGAATATTTTCTAAGTTTTAAAATAGATATAGATTAATTTATAACATGAAATATAATTCTTCTTCTTCTTCATCTTCATCATCTTCTTCTTCTTCTTCTTCTCTTTAAGCATGGCGTTTCAAGCGTGCCAGTTGAGCAAGAAATATAATTTACAGGTATATTTTTTGATAAGCGTTGTATTATTGTGTTGTAGACACATGGTTATGATGGGTTCTACCTTTCATGCATAACCTTTACAGCGTCATATTTTATCACATTTATCAATGCAGGTGAAGTGAATCTAATATAATGTAAGACACTTAATTATCTACTTTTCGAATAAATTACTCACAAACTATATATTGTCAATTTGTAAATTATCAAATTAAAAAGACAAGTCCCGTTGAGTTTCTTGCGCCGTACTTTCTCAGGTCTGAAGCATTAACGTTAAAAAAATGACTTTGATTTTATGCATGTAATTCGTCTTGCTATAGCGGTAAATGGAGATAATTTAAATATAATAATTCCCTAGAATCTGGATCGAACTCACAGCTGTCGTGCTTAAAGCCAGACGTTGTCTCACTGCGCCTTGGTGACTCTAAGAGGCGAAAATGAAGAACAAATTTACGTACGAGTATCAAAACGATTTTACATTTCATACCATAAAGTATGAGAGAACACCTATGTCTGGTAGATATATGAAAAAAAAATCATGTAACATATAAAAGATTTTATATAGATATATCGATAAAATTTTCATCTAACTTTGACTTATATTTTTAACCTAAACGATAAGCGCCGGCACCTGCTCAGTAACTTATGTAATAAATATTATAAATGATTTCGGAACCGCCATAATAGCCCTAATGCAGACAAACGACCTCATTTTGTTAAATATCTATGAGAATACGAAATGAAATGAATATTATATTGACGGTATTATAGAGAGCATTTTGGCTTAGTGTTCTTTTTATATAATTCTAAGTTCTTCTTTTTATATAATTTGCACCGAGCCTTATTCGCCTATTCGTGCTCTATATATACAATAAGTCCTGCATTTTCCAAACATTGTCTGCGAGAGATTGCTTGAAGCAATTCGACCGCCTTTGCATATACATTTTATATTTATTTGTTTAATTTTTACGTTTTGTGTGTTTTGTTACGTGTGTGCAATAAAGTATATAGTATAAGTAAAGTATAATTTATCTACACGGCTCTCTCACATGATCTCAAGGATATCTGATAGAGTTTGGGCGAGGAGAAAAGCTGTTTTCCCGCCGCTTTATATCTAAGAAATTAACTAAAATAAATATTTTATATGAATTTTTAAATAAAATCGAACCTATAACTTTCGCGTACAATCGGATCGCATACCCAATTTGGCTAGGACGGTTTCAAAAAGTCTCCATTAGCGCTAAAGCAGGATTTGTCTTGATATAAAACGTGAACCGACTAAGTTATATTATATAAAAAGTATGAAGAACGGTCGACCTGTGGTTTTCGCCTACACTTTTGTCGGCGCTACTAGGAATATTATTGATTGACATTTCAATTTACGATTCTTTACTACTGGCCAATAAATAACGTTAGTGTTGTGTAGTGCATGACATAAGAGCTTTTTGTTTAGGTAGCTAGTTGTCACGGATTCGATTCTCGATGGTGGCATTTTAAATAAGAAACGTATATATATAATTTTGTAGCAAGTGTAAAAAAAATTTCAAAGTGGTCCAGCTTGAAAAGTATATATTTTTTTATGATAAATAAAAATTGACTTAGATAACGGAGGAGCAGATTGATCAAATAAATTAAATTTCATTTTCGGGCTCTGAAAGAAAAAGTAAGGCGTCGATTACCTCTACTGAATATCATGAATTCGAGCAAAATGCGGAAACAGTGTGTCCTTACCCTATGCTTACCCTTTATACAACGTCCAACTAAAAAAAGGTAAAATAATATAATTAATTAATTTATTTATTCATTATATATATTACTAACGGCCGCCCGCGACTTCGTCCATGTGGACTTTGATCTATCTCTATACTTATCTACAATATACTTTTGTTTCTGCCCCTATTACTCATAGCATGACGTTATATAGCCTTTAGCCTTTCTCAATAAATGACCTATTCACCAATTTCAATACTAACCAGTATTTCCTGAGATTAGTGCGTACAAACAAACAAACAAAAACAAACAAACAAAAAAATTATATTAGCAATAATCTTCATGAAAATGAAAAACAATGAATTTTAATACAACACGTACATAAATGCTTCATATTACAAATTCTAATCTATATAAGTAACATTACCAAAACGATCCCGATAGTGAGTCCAGTGGCATGTGACGTGGAACTGATTGATGAAGGGCTTGATTATTCTGTCCACGACTCAAATATGAATTATGAATGTCGATATATTATTTTCCTATTTCCTTATATTCAGGATATTGTGGTGCAGTGGGATAGCGTTCGTCAAAAAGTGGGTTCGTGGGTTCGAATCGAGAGAGTGAATTTTTGTTCACTCAACACTCAGTATCAGGGAATTGCAAAGTGGAGCATGGATTGTCATAAAATTGGGTTTCCTGATATATGCGTGAAACAGCGTGAAACTAAAAGAAGAAATTAAAAAATTTACATACTAATTATTAATATTATTTATTGCACTAACATACAAATATTACATACAGTTTAGTTCACAACAGTGAACGGTCTCTATAAGAGATCTCTTCCAGCCAACCTCTGGTGGCGGATGAGCTACTAACAGCGGGTAAAAGAATGCAATAAAACTAATATTAATATAATAAACGTAATTATCGATTGATACATATTATATATTAAGTACATACATTTATATAAATACTTTAAATATATACGATATATTATGATAAATGTATAAGCTATATAAACATAAGATGAACATGAAGAATCACTTTTAAAGCCAATCTTACGTATTAAAATTTTCAAATAGGTATTTTTTTAACTGGGATTGGAAGTAATTTAAACTAGGGCTTTTCTGGATGGTTTTAGGGAGTTCGTTCCATAGAGATGCAGCATACACTGAAAAAGATTTCTGTTGAAATTTGGTATTGCTCTTCGGTATGTGTAGCATCGGTATGACACAAGACCGTCTCGAGCGTAAGGGAGTGTGAGGATGTGCATATCTCGGCGAGGGCGGATTGGGAGCCAATTAAGCTGAGTTCGAAATTGGGAAATGTTGTCATACTTACGTAGACCGTAAACAAAGCGAATGGCGAGATTTTGTAGACGCACTAGCTTGCTTAGTAGTAGTAGTTCCTCAGTAACATCCAAATTACAGGCGTAGTCTAAAATGGTAGGAGAAGTGGTTGCGCTAGCATAATTTTGGTTTAATATACGTCAATTCAACCTATCTCGACAATGTAAATAAAATTGAAGTGTCTGTTTGTAATTTAAAGTGCATTTTCAAGTGCATATTACTTATTTTCATGCTACTTAAACATAAATAAAAAATTTTGAACTTGAGGAAGTTTTGGAGTAACATTTCGCGTCTTTTTATCTCGGAATCGTATGAGATTTTTTACCATGTAATAAGAAAAACCATGTTGTCTGCGCATGATTTCTTTCCGTCTAGATAACATGTTACATATAAAAGAAAATTTTCATTTATGTACGGACAAACATATATATATATGTACAACACTTGCATATTATCGCTAGTCTCTAGTAATTTATTATAAATAAAAAATCTAATATATATCCGTCTAGCTATTTCGGTGAAGAGAAAATCTTTAAGAAGTGTATCTGTGACCCTTTAACGGATCACCATATGCTTATCCTTTTGCGCGTCATAAACAATTCGCTATTAAGTTCGTCGGCTTCAGCTTAGTCATATTAAATCAAAATTCTTGGATTATTATTAAATTATCGATTAAATTAAATAAATAAATCCATATTAATATTATAAAGCTGAAGTTTCTTTGAATTGAATCATAATTTTGTTGTCGAACAGACCATTAATTGAGACAAATGAGATTAACGATCTGTAATAAAAATAATAAATTTATTTACTTTAATATAAAACATAGTCTGTGGACTATCCATAGCCTATTGGACTATCTGTAGCCAATGGACTATTGGACTATATGGCTAGGGCACACCGCATGTGCACACATTTTACATGAAGAAGTCACATGTAAAAGCTAGTAAGCAAGAAAATAAGATAAGAACAAGAGATATCTGTATGAAAAATAAACCATAGATATTTTATATTATATTCTTTATTGTAACAACATTAAAAAAACATAGGTACACAAAGGTGAACTTATCCCTACAAGAGATCTCTTCCAGCCAACCTATGGTAGTGGATGAGTTATTAGCAGCGGGTAAGAGTATAGTACCATTAATTATAAAATAAATCAGAAATACATATATAACTAATTATATATACACATATAAATAAAACTTGATATATACAAATATGGAACTATAATATATACTAAATACTTACACAAATACATAAATATTCACATACATACACCATACAAACATATATAATCAAATAATAATTAATAAAATAAATCGAACCCACAAACCGTCGTGTTTACTGGCAGACGATGTGCCACTGCGTCACGACGGTCCACAACCTTTGTTAGACAGAATCTCCTATATTCTAAATGTCTCAGTTAAAATTCTTGATACACAGCGTCTGCCAAGCATTGAGCAAATTATTTGGCTCGCTTGAACTTCTCATGTATGAAATAGCATTGTAATTTATTTCTTATTATCTCAATCTGGAGCTTTGCTTTAATTTAATGTCATCTTGTAGTACCCACATAGTTAATGAACAATAGCTTCTGCAAGATATGGCGAAATTTTCATAAGCTACGAACAAATCCGATGAATTCGTTAAGAGTCAGTAAATTCAGTAATTCAGTAAGAATTGGATTTGGTTTTTATTAAGCTTATGTGATGAATATTACAAAGCGATAAGTCATATTTATAATTGAATGTAAACGCAACGGTTGTGGGTTCGATTCCCATATGGTGGTATGAATTATTTTCTTTTATTATTATTTTTTTTTAATTTTACGTGAAAAATCTTTATAATATAGCTTCATTTAGCCTTTAAAAATTCTAGTACTAAACATATTTTTAAATAATCTAATTGAATAGAAACGTCACATGTATATATTACCTTTACGCTGGATATCGTTTAGAGCAATATTTCGGTTAAATCGTTCCCTAAATAAAGAGAACATGCATGGAATATTAAATTATACTCACAGTTGAGACGAGTCAGTACCAAGGTTAATAATATTTCATTTTTTTAATCAAATTCATTCATCATTCATTCATTCATTCAATGAGAGAATTAAATTTTTAAGTTTATCTTTGGTTGTGGGATCGATGATGTGAAAAAATAACTTCAATTTCCATACCTTTAGTAGGATAAAATTCGATTTGGAAATTTCGCTTCTCAATACAGAATTTTTCAATGTTTTTGATTGGTTTTTTTTTATTTAATTATTTATTTACATTCACCAGTGATAATTACAATAAAATAGCAAGTAGCATTGCTTAACTAAGTTGTTCTTAAACTAAATGCATTATCTTTTAAGGTGAATTTTGACACTAAATTCTCTACCCATCTTGTTATATGTGAAATACAGAGTGAATTATTTACTAAACATGTTTATGCATATATATTTAATTGTAGAAAGTATTTAGAATAGAAGGATTAGCCGAACATATGTTTTTTTTAATTAGTATAGAAATATATGTTTTCCTTTATATACAGGCATATGTCCCTAACTTGGCAGCGACCCCATCACTCCCATACGAAGCCATTTAAAAACTGTTAATAAAATTTCCAACGTACTATACAATTGAGTTAAGTTAAAAATATTCACTTAACTGTAGATATATTTTTTGTTATAAAAAAAGAAATTCATATGATGTAAGAGAAAAAAAAATCCAAAAATAGACTAGATTGATCTTTAAACACACTATGCATAGAAGCTACATTGTGTCGAGTACCATACGCCTACAGCACCGATACTAGCACACGCCGTTACAACATTGATACACACACGGTTGCGAAAATTTAATAAAAATGTCCCGTTGAAACTTTATCACGTCCGCGGGAATTTATTAAGTCGTTTATGTTGCGGTTGGAATTTCATATTTTCGCTTATTTAAATATACCTTTTGAATAACTCACGCTTGTGAGAGGGATCCTAATTTTCAAACTATTACCTAGTACCTGTTGGTTTGTCTGTGTGCTGAGATCGAGCGTACGCAGCAGAGAGCTTATGGCATGTACCAAAGTAAGCGTTGAAATGCCGGAGGCTGCTTGATCTGTTACTGTAGTTGGGTTGTCCTATGTAAGGAAGGATTATCGTGTATTTTTTATTATAGCCTAGAACCGTTTTCAATATTTTTTTTCAATTAGGACCAGTAGTTCCTGACACTTGAAGCATTAATAATATATATATATATATATATATATATATATATATATATATATATATATATATATATATATATATATATATATATATATATATATATATATATATATATATATATATATATATATATATATATATATATATATAAATTTTCACGTCTTTTACATATTTTAAATGACAAGCAGTTACATTTTAGTAGGTAATTAGCTCTAAAATTAGAAGGATGAGGAATATTTTTATTTGCTGAATTTCTTATGTCTTCTTCTGTGCCTCTTCAATTGTGAAGGTCGGCCGCTGGCTTGCTAAGCTGTACTCTGGCCAATGCTAGGCGAAATAGAATAGAATAATTATAATGTAAGAAAGTGCACATGTAAAGAATACATACATTAAGAATTAAAAAGAATACTGGCTAATATAAATAATAAGAAAGAATTAAATTTGATACAAAAATAACATAACTTTTTTCGATAATGCCCTTCACAATCACATACTTAAATACTCGTAGACATGATTGGGCGACGTTACATTATCGAAATGCAACAGTAGTTGAATGTCGCCTGTTTCAATTTGGGACATTCGACTACATTTCTTTTGAATAATATAAAAACGTTACAACGATCAGTTTTTATTTACGAATTCACATAAAAAATTATATTTTATATATCACAACACGGTTAGGCTTGTTTAATTAGTTTTCTTAAAAATTGACGCTGCCGCGGCTCAGCGTTTGACTTTAAGCGTGACGGTTGTGGATTCGATTCCCTGTCGGGGATGATTAATTATTTTAATTATCCTGGCTCTGGTAACAAGACAAACACGCAATGTCTCGTAAATTAGGTGCAAAACTGGGAGCAGATTTCACTATATGAATTTAAAAACATCACTTATATGAACTAAACCTAAACAGACACTAAAACATAATTTTTTTTTTTAGCTATTACAATGATACAGATATAATAATAATAATAGCTTTACGCTGTTTCCCATGCACATGGCAGGCTAGGCAGAGGGAACCGCAGGAACCTGGTGTTAAGACACTCCGTTCCCCGCTTTCCGCCTTTTGAGGCATTGCGTGTTGAGTGGCGGAACTCAACGCCGCGCTTTGCCTTGTTGCCAGAGCAAAGAAAATGAAAATTATTCATTCTCATCAAGTGATGATTATTAATAAAAAATATTCAGTCTAAAAAGTCAATTATAAATTTCTCAAAATGCATTGATTTAAGAAAACATGTATAATTAAATGATAAATCTTACAGTTTTACATTTACCGCTTAGATATAGCGATAAGGTAGAATAACAGGTCCAACGCTGCACTCACTTGAAGCGTACGACTAAAACATCTAAATTCCCTGGAGCGCACTATCGTATGCAGTTAGACACGGTTCAAGTGAATTTCTACCCTTAATAGTGTTAATAATGAGTATATTATACAACAAATTTTCAAAATATGGTTTTTTTTATGATAAATATATTTTTATCTTAAGAGAGACAGAGAGAGAGAGAATTATCAATAATGTTTTTAAATAAAATGTATTTACTTATCAATATTAATATAATACTAACTATTGCTGCCATTGCAAATGCTATCAAACCAGGTCACGTCACCAAACCTGATTTAGCCTGACGGGTTCACCGTATGTATTCGAACCGGACTCGTGAAATATGCGCATTTAAGTATTGTCGTCATTTTGTAGAGATGAGGATTTGTGGTGCGGTGTTTAGTTCCGTCATTCATCACGTAATATCTCGAATTAAGACGGAAAACCCGGAACTGAGAGGTGTTAGTCAAAGTTCCATCTGTCTGCTATGTGAAGCTAAAAACTAAAAAAATATTTAAGAAAAAAGAAGTACTTTTCGTTCCTTTTATTCTGTTTAACAAAGTGTGACATTGCAATCTCTGAATCTGTTCAGATCTGCAACTGAGTCTTTCCTAAGCTCCATTGCAAGATAAGTAAATCTCGAATTAATCAGCAAAGAGGTCGCATTGGTTAATTTTGATAACGTTTTACAAACAAATACAATGGCATTTGGTACGTCGCATATTTTGAAGTAATTTGTCATATTGTACATTAAGAAAATATTTATACTTACAAGTATTATAAATAATATTTATTAAAAAACATAATATAAACAATGTTACGGAATTTCAATAAGATCACAAAAGTACAGAGCTATATACAATATTACACGTAATACATGCAACAAGAATGAGACCAACATATTCATCAATGGTAAACCTTTGTCTGTACCAAGCTATTATACTGTACTTCAGGCGCTACGTAGTGAAGGTATCTCTGTACCTACATTCTGTTACCACGATAGATTATCTATAGCCGGCAACTGTAGAATGTGTTTAGTGGAAGTACAAGGCATGTGGAAGCCGCAGATTGCTTGTGCCATACCCGTATCTAAAAATATGAAAATTCTAACCAATTCTGAAATGACACAAAAAGCACGAGAAAGTGTTTTAGGAGTTTATATTGGTAGACCATCCATTAGATTGTCCAATATGCGACCAAGGTGGTGAATGTGATCTGCAAGACTTATCCATGAAGTTTGGCAACGATCGTACACGATTTACAGATATACATTTTCAAGGTAAGAGAGCTTTAGAGGATAAAAACTTAGGTCCTTTTATAAGAACAGAAATGACAAGATGCATTCACTGTACTCGATGCATCAGGTTTGCATCGCAGGTGTGTGGATTAGACGTCTTAGGGTCTACCGGTCGTGGCGGAGAAATGCTTGTTGGGACGTACGTAGAAAAAATGTTTCTTTCCGAGCTATCTGGTAACATTATTGATTTGTGCCCTGTCGGAGCGTTGACGTCTAAACCGTATATGTTTAAAGCTAGGCCCTGGGAATTGAAAAGAACGGATTCTATAGACGTGACTGATGCAACTGGAACTAATATAGTCGTGAATCATAGATTCGATCGTGTTTTACGAATGCTGCCGCGGGAAAATGAGGAAGTCAACCAGGAGTGGCTTTCAGACAAAGGTCGTTGGGCAATTGATTCTTTGGGCGTCCAAAGACTTGTCACTCCTATGCACAGGAAAGTTGGTGGTTTATGTCCAATAGACTGGCATTGCGCATTAACGATGACCGCGCAGTTATTAAAATGCGCTCCTGCATCAAAATTAATGGCCATAGCAGGTCCTCATTGTAATGCAGAGACTTTGGTGGCTGCAAAAGATTTGCTAAACATTATAGGGTCAGAAAATACTTACATTGAACGTGATCTCGCTTACTCACAATCAGGTATAGATATCAGAGCTGGATACTCTTTAAACGTCAAAATGAAAGATGTTGCTACAGCAGATAAAATACTCTTAGTAGGAACAAATCCACGTTTTGAAGCGCCGATACTGAATGCTCGAATAAGACAAGCATATTTTAATAACGAATGTGATATTTACGCGATAGGTCCTCGATGCGATTACAATTATTACGTTAATTATGTTGGAGAAACTATTAAAGATATAGCATGTGCTACCAACTGCTTAAAGAGTGGAAAGAGGCCTCTAGTGCTTGTGAGCATCGATCATTTGCAGGGTCCTGCTGCTGTTGGTATTATGAATGAGTTGATCAAGCTTGTATGTCAATTAAACGTTGGTAGAGATTGGAATCCACTTAGTATTGTGACGAAGGAAGCTAGTTTTGCTGCAGCATTAGAAGTTGGATGGAAGCCTGGTGGTTTGACTGCATTAAAATGCTCCGGTCCAAAAGTTGTGATATCATTAGGGGCAGACGACGTGTTTTGCAAATGGGAGAAGCCGACTGATTGCTCTATTATTTACATTGGTTTCCAAGGAGACCGTGGAGCTGAATGCTCGTCTATAGTTCTTCCTGGTTGCGCCTATACAGAAGCTGGTGGTACATTTATGAATATGGAATGCAGGACTCAGTTCGCCCTGCCAGCTGTAACTTCTCCTGGTGAAGCTCGTTACGATTGGAAAATCATAAGGGCCCTAGCAGAATATTGTAAAATTTGTCTATTTTACAGCGACAAGGACTCCTTGTGTTGTCGGATGGCTCAAATAAGTCCGAGTCTAGTATGCTTTGGCACATATCAAGAGAAATTGTTTTGTAATTTGATACCTGAGCTGATGAAGAAAGACACGAAGGGAGATGAATGTGATTCGCAGAAGATAGATGTTAGTATGAAGACGTTGAAGGAGTATTATTGCTCTGATATATTTACGTGTAATTCACCAACTATGGTGAAAGCAACGAAAGCAGCGCAGGAAATGGAAAAATCAAGTTATTGTGCTGTATGAGTCTTGCTATTTTTAATTATAATTTTAATATAACAAAATAAATATGTATTTAGTATTTTACAATTTTTTTTTGGTTAATGGTTTGGTATGAATGTGTTATATGACTATTATTTTTTGTTAGCTTCACGCTGTATCCCGCATATAGGAGGGAAACCGCAGGGTAGGAGGAGGGAAACTAGTGTTAAGACACTTCGTTCTCCGCTTTCCTCCTTTCGAGAGGTTGCGTGTTGAGAATTTAACGACGCTCTTTTTTTGTATTTTTATCAGAATTATTCATTATTTACGAATGGAATTCAAACTCATATCCGTCACGTTTACAGTCATATGATGTATCGCTACACCATGATAATCTCTTTAATTTTTGGTAGCATTTTAATGTTTTTGTAATCTGATCTTTATCTATTTGAAATTAAATCCAAGCTAGAATAAGGTTTCACTGCTTAAATATCATAGAAAACGTATAAAAAATTAACTAAGCGGAACTCAAAGCGTCTTGAATGCCGTCTAAATTCAAAACGGTCTCGCCAAGCTAAGAGGTGTGGGTTCGAGTCCGGCTTCTTTAATATATATATTTTTTAAATATTTTCCTTTCCTTAGCATGGAATAACATTTATGAAATAATAAAACGCCAACACTTAATACGTGTACATATATGTGTGGCTAAAGTGGCGAATATAGCAATATATCACGAATATATCATAAATTTATTTATTTCCCAACTTTCCAGATTCATTTTTTCAGCTCCACCATATAGTCCGTATATTTAAAGGCAGAAAGAACTTAGTGTCAAAACACTCTGTTCTCCGCTTTCCGCTTCCGAATTCGAGACGTTACGTGTTGGGTGGCGGGATTCTATGCCTTAGCATCTTTGTCGTAGAAGCGTAAAGAAATAAACATAATTCAATCGCTCGCGTGGAGATTGAACCTACTGCCGTCACAGTCAGGCACCATCGCACTGTGCCAGGAGAACCTCAATACATTTATATAAGAAAATTTCACCATCTCACCCTTTACTCTCGTTTCTACAATCGTGATAATAACTATATGACTATACGCCTGAGAGCCGATCAGTCTTTCTAGCCAATATTAGTTTTGATTTTATTATGAAATAGCATTTTATATGCGGGCTTTCGATTTTCTTTAGTATAATTGAATCTCACTTGGATAAATGTTTGCCAATTTCAAATTCTAAAGTAATTTCTTAACTTCAAATTTTTAATTAATCTTTAAATTAATCTGATTGAAACTTTTAATCTTCAAAAACATGAATTTGAATGTGAATTCAAATTCATTCTTTTGAATGTAATTTTGGCATTTCACAACTAAGCTATAACGTAGTTATATACACATACATCCATACATACATACATACATACACACATACAGACATACATACATACATACATACATACATACATACATACACACGTACAGATAGAATAGTGTTCTATTCAATATGAGTTCAATAATGTAGCTTGCGGCGATACTGCTCCATTCTGATTGTGCTTCACATGCCGACGCTACGAGTAGTATTATGTTGTATTGCAATAGGTTCACTAGAACTGGGTTAATTAATTAAAAATGTCTTTGTATGTATGTATGTATATGTATAGATTTTGTTTTTTTTTATTATATAAAGTAAGCTAGATTTTCGCCTCGCGGCTTTGCTTGCATATGATTTTTATTTATTAATTTCTTTAATTTTGGTGGATGAGCGATAAAATTTTTTTTGTGACAGACAGGAGGGTATGTTAACAGGAACATATGAAAATAAATATGTATTAAAACATGTATAATTCTTTCTATATGTAATTTATTAGTGAAAACCACATTATAAACTGTTGCGTAGTTTGTACGGTTGAAGCGTATATACATATATACGTAGGCAGCTATTTCATTTTATACTTTTTATGTAAAAATAAAAATGAATGTTATTATAGTATATTTATTTATAAAATGTACAAAATATATCGAAAACAGCAATTGTGCAAAAGAACTCAGTTTGAGTCAAAAAATTAAAAACTCGACCGAGTTCGTGAAATTGCGGCCTCGCACCAAATTTCAAAATGTACATAATTAAAATTTGAATTGTAATACAGTCGATAATAATATCTATCTTTTGTTACAACCTACATATAAATAAAATTGAAATATCTTTTTTTGATTTCAAAATAACCGTGTTTTTTTAAAGTGTTAGTTATAAACACGACGGGATCGAAATCGACGGAAACAACTACGCGCACGACTTGCTGCTGTCAAGATAAAATATAGCATAATATAAAACGATAATTTCCATTTGCACGTATAATATACATATACTTTACGTAATTAATCTTAGACAAAATGGAATTGAAAAGGAAAAATCCTAAAAATGCTTCAGTACAGGATATAATCTTGTGATCTCTCACGGCCAAATGACGGCTCCTTTCTCTTTTCATGACCTAATTTTTCTTTCATATAAGTTACGCCCTCCTAAAGTTAGAGGCAAAGTTTTACTTCAGCGCAATTTTAAGCATATCGATATGGAACGCTGCGGGGAGGATTTGGAGAATATCGACTGGTCACCCATAATGTCATTAACTAATATTGACGATATGGTAGAATCTCTTACTACTGAGCTGATTAAGATCTACAATACTCATGCGCCAGTAAGACCAGTTCGTATGAAGCACGCACCCGTGCCCTGGTTGACCCCAATTATCAAAAGATGCATGGCTAAGCGCGATCGGGCCAAATCTAAAAACAAAAGACATCCTTGTGATGAAAATCTCACCGAATACAAAAGACTGCGTAACATTTGCAACAGAATGTGTAGGGATGCTAAACGCCGCTATATTCACAATACTATTCAGAATCTCTCATACGACCAAGTTTGGAGGTTCTTAGAGTCGCTCGGTATAGGTAAAAGCACTGATCGCCATCAGATTTCATTAGATCTTAACGTTTTAAATTCCTCTTTTAGTAATCCAACTATAAGCATAAATACCCAAAAAAAAAAATCAAACTCTTACATATTTGTCTTGCATTGACCCTCCTGACTCTGTTCCATTTTCATTTAACTCTGTAACAGAAGATGAAGTCAAGAAGTATGTTCACTCCATCTCCACTAAAGCCATCGGAAGTGACAATCTCAAGGCTGAGATGATTCTTCCCGTGTTGGACAACATTGCACCAGTGCTTACCCACATTATAAACTTCTCACTGTCACGCAATGTCTTTCCTTCACAGTGGAAGAATGCTCATGTCGTTCCGCTGCCTAAAACGTCAAATCCCGGCTTAGTCTCTGACTATCGTCCTATCTCCATTTTGCCTATTCTATCCAAAGTTCTTGAATCCATTGTTTATAACCAACTGTATTCCTTTCTCTCCTCAAACAATCTTCTATGTCCTTTCCAGTCCGGTTTCCGTCCATTCCACAGCACAGTTAGTGCACTGCTGAATATTACGGAGGATATTCGTTGTGCCATGGATAACACCAAGCTCACCGCAATTGTACTACTGGACTTCAGCAATGCGTTTAACTCTGTTGATTTCGACATACTTCTTGCTTCTCTTCGTGCAGTAAACATTTCTTCAACTGTTATAAACTGGTTTCACTCTTATCTCTTCGGACGCCAACAGTGTGTGAAAGTTAATGATTATACGTCATCTTGGCTAGATCTCACTGCTGGCGTTCCACAAGGCGGCATTCTTTCTCCTCTGCTGTTTTCTATTTTATAAACAATATTTCCAAAGTCATTTCTTCTCCTTACCATCTGTATGCAGATGATTTGCAGCTATACCAACATGGATATATAAACGATTTGTCCGACACCATAAATATTTTAAATAATGATCTAGCTGCTATCGAATGTTGGGCTGAATCTTTTGGACTGTCAGTTAACCCGAAAAAATCGCAAGCAATAATAATCGGTAGTAGCCGACTTGCAAGTAAAATCAATTGGAATTCAGTACCTACGATTATGTATTCTGGAATTCCAATTCCATATTATGATAAAGTAAAGAATTTGGGTCTAATTTTTGACTGCAATTTGTCTTGGACACCACACATTAGTGAACTTAGTAAACGTATGCATTTCTCTTATCGTTCTCTTAAGCGTCTCCAATACTTCCTTCCTCATAAAACAAAAATAATGCTAGCGCAATGTCTTCTCCTACCAATACTTGACTATGCCGATGTCTGCTATTTGGATGTGACTGAGGAGCAAATTAACAAATTAGAGCGTCTTCAAAATATCACTATACGCTTTGTTTACGGTCTTCGCAAGTATGACCACGTATCCCATTTTCGAGCTCAGCTTAATTGGCTCCCTATTCGTTTTCGCCGTGATATGCACATCCTTTCTTTGCTCTTCAAAATAGTCAACTACCAAAACTTCCCTCCTTATCTACGTTCCCGTTTTAAAATCCTTCCCTCTCCTACACGCTCGAGGAGGTCTTTTGTTTTACCAATGCTAGACATTCCAAAGAGCAATACCAAATTCCTTCAAAATTCCTTTTCCGTACAGGCTCCACTCCTTTGGAATAAACTCCCTAAAGCTATTCAAGAGAGCCAATCAATCTTGTCTTTTAAGTCGCAACTGAAAAAACATCTCATCAACGAACTTAATAGTATCTGAAATTATTTAACTTAACTATGTTTTATTATTTTATATTTTTTGTGTTTATTTTTTTTTTGTGTTGAAATTTATATATTTTATAGCATATGTATGTATTTATATGTATTTGTATAAGTATATGTTTATTTAACATTATTACTGGTATGTATGTATATCTTTATGCCTTATGTATAGGATTTTTTTTTAAGTTATTTATATTTTTATGTAAATTTTTATCTTTATATTGCATTTTATGCGTCATCTCGCTACTTACTGCTTTCACCCACTTTCACAGGTTGGCTGGAAGAAATCTCTTCTAGAGATAAGTCCACCGTTTGGAACTATATTTTGTTATGTATGTAATTCAACATATTTTAATTGCAATAAAGAATACTATATATATATATGTATATATATATATATATATATATATATATATATATATATATATATATATATATATATATATATATATATATATATATATATATATATATATATATATATATATATTTGAAAATATTGTTATAATTGACTTTTCTCCTTTTCCAAACAACAACCTCTTCAATTGTATTATGTTTCTAGTGTAACTAACTGTACTTTAACTTTAGCTTTCAAAGCTTAAAAGAAAGCGCACAAAAAGGTATGATTACGTACTTAATGAAATATTTTTATCTAAAGCTCGCATGCACCGCCGCATACTGCAACAAACGTGCAGTGGAAAGAATGGAAACAGGTGCACACAACACGTTTGAAATATATAAAGAGTTTTAATTTTAGTTCATATGTTTGAACTTTTTAAACTTTTCTTTTTTACTGATGTTCTTTTTTTTATACAGCTCCACCCTTTTTCCCGCATATTGAAGCATAAAGTGTTATTCGACTAAATGGATAGATTGGACGGTTTCCAAGAGGTGCGGGTTCATATCCTAGCTGGATTGAAATCTTGATACGTTTTCTAAAAACTACATATACATATATGGAGGTAAATCTTATTAGCAAAATTATAGATACAGTGTGATATATGAAAATCTGTACAGATCTGCATTGTATAGTTAGGTTTTTATATTAACTCATTTGTATCGATTTGTATAATTTGCGAAGAAGGCATATATATATATAAATATATATATATATATATATATATATATATATATATATATATATATATATATATATATATATATATATATATATATATATATATATATATATATATATATATATATAATATATATATATATTTCTTTCCCCCATATGAGATTCGAACCCCACATCCGTTGTACATTATCAGGCATATATCACCTGGGTCTACTAACGTAGAAATTTACTTCCATCTTTTATGTTTCCAAACGCGACTGGAAGGAAATTGAACTATGGACGCTATTAATCGTGCCTTAGTGTAGTCTGTCCAATTCATTACGAAGGTCCTTCGAATAAAAAAGGTTACATTTGCCTGAATGTTCTGCTCTGTCTGGCCGCACTTGTTATACATTTGTTATATACATAATATATGAGAGAGAAATCACATATACTATAAGACTCTTGGCATTTGATATCGGTATATGTATCTACTACCTGTTTAAATTGAAATAATATTTTTGTGTAGGGTGTAGGTGCCCAAGGGGGAGATTTACATGTGTAGAGGCCCCGAGGCAACAATAAAGTGGGGGCCAACTGAAATTTAAATAACAACGTTATTTCCAATTGTACACTGTCGGTAAAAACGCGAAAAAAATTAACTTGACAAACAAGCTTTTGTTATCTCATTTGTTTGCGCCCTCTTAAATCTAGCCCATTTTGATGTAACACAGTCCTACAGAATTCTCTTGGCCACATAGGATGTGTCATGTGTCATACACTATCCTTAGTTATAGCCAGTTGACAATGGAGGCGAAGCCGTAAGGAAAAGCTATTTGAACAATAATTAAGTCAAGATACTTCAAATAAAATAAATTAATTAATCTAATCTATATGTAATATTTATCTTTATTTATTTATCCATTATTATAAACACATAAAATACGTACACATAAAAATATCCTAATACTTCTACTAGTAGCCTACTTATGAAATTTGACGATAAGTGAGAACTTACACTGCTTGTATATAAAGGAGTCTTAAATTTATAATTTATTTGTTAAACACAAAAAGAAACCATTACAAACTTATATTGTAGTTCGTGTTATACAAAATGAGTGGATACGACCGCAAATTTATGTTTGTAAAATTTTGATGGGTAGTATTTCTCTTAACGGAATACCTACGTTATTAAATAGGTACGGAACACTCGGGGCGCGAGTATTACGCGCACTTGACCGACATTTTTTTAAAATAAATAAATACAGACAGACAGAGGGAACCTAGTGTTTAGACACTCCATTTCTCCACTTTCCGCCCAATTTTGCGACATAACGTGTTTAATGGCGGAACTCAACGCCGCACTATGTCTTGTTACCAGAGCGAGGAACGAATGCTGTTTCAGCCTTTTTTTACATAATTCAATATATATTATTATATATAGTAATATTTCCTCAAGAAGGACTTTGTACTATAATGCTGTATACAATTAAAATAAATCTTAATTATATAATTGAAATTAAGCAGTACAATTTAACGTAGCTCCTTTATATATTAAATCTCTGCAGATATAACGAAAATAACTCAACCCTTAGGCTGCAAATAAAATTTAACATTGTAATTTTGTATGTTAGGAAATATTAAGTGCAGTGAGGAACAAACTATATATAAGGCAATATCTTTATTGTTTGTTCGTTTAACGTTGAAAAAGAAAAAAAACAACATTATTTTCTCTAGTATACTTATTATTTTCTCTACTATTTTCTATTATTTTCTCTACTAGTAGGCGAGTGGGGGGGAGATACCTACTGTTGTGGAACACTCGATTCTCTATATACCGCTCAATTTTGGAGACAACGCTTGTCGTGAATACCGTAGGGTAGTCGCTAGTGTATAAAATGTATAAAGTAAAAAGGAAATAGTATGAAGTTAGTTATAGTGTATTAGGGGAATAAGGGCGATACATAGTTTAATTATTGAATAGACATCAAGGAGTCGTGAAGGACACTTCAAGGTGAAGAATGGCCGAGACGCGGTGACGCCAGACTAGAAGTTGGTGTTCTCAGATAGGTGAAGTTATAATTACTACTAAGTGGATATTAACGATATTGTGTTACTCAGGAGTTATAGTGGACATTGTAACCGCCATATCAGTTGTGTATTACTAGAATAAGTGAGGATCGAGGTGACTTTAGGGGAGGTTGGAGGCCACTGCCGAGGGGCTAGCCTTAGTATTTGTTACCAGTGAAGATGCAATGTAAAGGACTGTCCAGACTCACATATGTTTTAGCAGTGACGTATCACCCTGTTACCCAGTGTATCTATTTATTGATATATTATATGTCGCATCTACTAATAATTTGTCCAATACAAGTATAATAGATAAGGATAGAAAATTTACTAAGTATAGAAAACTTTACGTTTACTAACTGAATATAGAAAATTTTAATAAAATTTAAAAAAAACATGCCTCAGAAAAGTAGTGTTAAGACACTCCCTTTTGTACTTTTCAAACAATTTTCCTATTAATTATAGAAATTAAAAAAAATTCAAATAATTTAAACATAATAATTTTTTCTCAATCTGGGAATCGAACGCAAGGCTATTGGCCGTCTGTTTTATATTTCATCTAGTCAAGTATGAAATATGTTACAACCTGAATTTTGTAGAATATTTTTATAAAATTAGAAAGTTTATAAACTAGTATTAAATTAATATGCAATAAGTATTAATTCATGTTACTATTAATATTATATTTTATTATTTATGGCTTATTGCGTGTTAAGTAGAGAAGCTCAGCGCCTTATTGCGAACAGTGCGCAACACGCTTTTGTGGCGGTGGGATCTACAAGCATCGTGTTTACAGACCGAATTTTTATAAAAAGGCACTTATATATTTCAC
This sequence comes from Dione juno, assembly GCA_037127375.1. Lineage (NCBI taxonomy): Eukaryota > Metazoa > Arthropoda > Insecta > Lepidoptera > Nymphalidae > Dione > Dione juno. The sequence goes on along the minus strand of JAXRJS010000032.1, from coordinate 118,057 downwards.
AATTTAATTCGAATCTGCGACCCTAGATCATAAACTCTTTACTAACCACTATTGCACAATGTTCGCGTTATTAGCATGTCAGTAAGCATCGTTATACTGTTCATTGATGCATTAGGCTTGAAGAGTTTACAACAAGTATAAATAGCCTTGCCTCTAGTTAGAAATGTTATATGGAATAATAATTGTAAATATATATATATATATATATATATATATATATATATATATATATATATATATATATATATATATATATATATATATATATATATATATATATATATATATATATATATATATATATATATTGCGATCCGAATATACTGACAAAGAAATAGAATGAAATTTAAAACTAAAGGAAAGCCTTCTAAGGATCTCTAACAATATGAAACAATACACAATGGATCGAATTACGTTACAATCGTTCTTATGATAGGTCCTTCTGATATATAAGGTATTTCCGGTGTTATCGGTTAAATACTATGGTATAGTATTGATATATAAAATGCTATTGGAAAATGATAGCTGACGATCGGTTTAAAATATATGTATTAGTAGGAGCGTTGGGGCGGAAAGGTGAGACTGACCGCCACGAACCGAACGAATCCCAGCAGGCTTTGGGTGACCCAGGTGGGGTGACGGTATGATGAAGGTCCCAGATCAGCTGGATGTCGCGGGAAGATGTCCAGCAGAAGGTGTAAAACCTTCATATAAATATATGCTCAAATATTATAACATATATTAAGTTGGAATAACAAAGCAGGCTTAATATTTAAAAAGAAAGTCCATATACGGATATAAATAAATAATTATTGAACACATAATAATTACTATACAGACCATAAAACGAGCAACAACTATTTTAAAAAACATAAATACATAAAATCCATTCATATGTACTATTTAACTATGTAATACATAGACATCATTAAAAAATCACTACATTCGTATTTAAAAAGCGTTTTAGTGTCTCAAATTTCCGTCGGCCCATTTTCGTGGCCAGCGTCCTCGTAACCTTTCGCCAGATTCTCTAATATGAATCGGATCGTCAGTTTGTATATGTTCTCGATGTTAGGGGTGTATCTATCGCCGAGGGTGGTTTTCGCTGCTTCTAGGAAGGGTTGCTCGATTTTCTGGGAAGAAAACATAAAAGAATTTTAATATATGTATATGTATATGTATATGTATATATATATGTATATGTATATGTATATGTATATATATATATATATATATATATATATATATATATATATATATATATATATATATATATATATATATATATATATATATATATGTATATATATGTATATATATATATATATATATATATATATATATATATATATATATATATATATATATATATATATATATATATGTATATATATTTATGGACAAACATATATAAAACTGATATACTCCTTATTGGAAGTTGGTTAAAAAACAAGACAAAATCATTCCCTCCCTAAGCACATATTAAGTCGTATACAGACTAAATACGTAGTTTGGAATAACAACAGAATTGAAGCGTTCATTTGTTACGTGAGCAAGGCGTAATCCGGGTCGACCTATCATTTAATTACACACAAACGTATTGAGATGAAGTTATCGACGTTTCTTAAGCCTCCTGTTTAATGGAAATGGCTTCTCTAAGTTCTGGTCAAAATTTACTTCAGGATGTTGTCACTGTTAATTGCTTTATTTAACTCTAAAATTAAATATGTAAGTGGTGGCCATTAGGTTATATAGGACGGGATTTATATATATATATATTTATCTGAGAAAAGAGTCTTTACTATCATTACTACTTACTTCACGAGTTGAAGATAAAAGTCTAAGCAAAGGCACCCCCTTGTTCTTAAATAGTAATACAATTATAAAGAAAACGTCTTACCAAAAAATTCTCAGCTTTGAACCCGGGTACTTGTCGATGGGTACCACCAACGTGTCTCACATAGGCGAAGAAGGCGTCCATATCAGCTAAACCCTTTATGCCCTCATCCAAAGTATGCATCACCTGAGTGGCGTGTTCAGCTAGTTCTGCAGAACTGACTATGGCTTCTTTAGTTTTGAGTTCTCTGAACTTCTCGAAGAGATGCATTAGTTCTTCGTTTTCTTCGAACAATCTGTAATCGAGTTGGGTCAAATTTAGAACAGTGTAAAGGAGAATAAAAAAAATCTTTCGTTAGTGTAGAGCAAAAAAAATTGATCAATATCAGTCCACTTGGACGGTTTCCAAGACTCGCCGGTTCCAATAGTCAAATCCTATTGCGTTCAAAGTTTTATACGTTTATTGCAATTTTTTTTTAGTTATTATTTATATTGGCTTCAATTTTTGTCAATGGTATGGCATCTGTTCGAAAATATAGAAGCTCAACACATAAAAAAATTATACCATTGAAAATAAATATTGTAAGAGCTAACTATAGTTGTGATAAAATCTATCTCTTATTGCCACATTATGGCTTACAGTTACAAATTATATATTATTATATTAATTGAGAGCATACAACTTTCACACACATTCGTACTAAATATAATGTAAATAACAAAAAAACATCAAATTACCACTATTTTTCATACACGCAATAATCAACTAGAATTTGTAGTGTTTTCTAGTATTTTCTAGTATTTCTAGTATTTACTATACTATATATAGTTTTTATGACCTATTGTATATATGAACACTACTGGAGCTAAACTCCATTTCGTAGTACAATTAAATTGAAGTGTGCTCGTCAAATAAAACACAGCTGTTTAAGGACGTAGATAGTTTGCTTAGCCCGAACAAACGATGTAGACCTTAGGTATGTGCCCAGTTGAAGTATAGCGCGATTAAATCTATATTAATGTAAAGTTAGTGAAATCTAAATTAATGAATTATACGGTATATACGGTTACTTCGTTTTTTTATTGGGGTATCATATGCTTTTTTGCATGTAATTACGCAATTAGGGGAATTAATTGTTCTTTGTAGCAAGCAACACACTAGTGTAGGTTTTCATTAGCGCCACGCTGTATTTCAGATAGACAGAGGGAACCTAACGTTAACATACTCTGTTCCTATTTTAAATTTTTTTAACATATTATCTGTTAAGTAGTGCGTCTCAAAGTCGCACTTTATCTACTAGCATGGGGAAATGAAAATAGAAATGATTTGTTTTTTCCCTAAGCGGGACTCGAATCCATAGCCATCACGTTCGTAATCAGAAGCTGTTTCATGACGCTATGCTTCAGGGGAATTGCACTCGTATATATTTTCAGTTAAATAATACGAAGACACGATCAGTAGTTTTATTCGACGAGCTAAAGAGACCAGCAGGATACATAGTGCAGTTTACATCTCAAAGTAAAAACTTTTTGAATTAATTATGTTTGTGGAAGTAGTGAAACGGAGTGTCTTGACACTAGGTTCCTTCTGTCTACTCTGCTATACACGGGATATATCGTGATGCCTTCATAAATAACTTCATTTTTTCGTTTGTTCCATACATATAATATGGATAGTATAAAAATCAATGGATAATTAGCTTAATCGTGTGTTCGCTACAAAGTTGGAATTGATTTCTAACTTGTCATAAGTTTCTTGAAGTGTACTCGTGACCATACGCGGTGAGATTCATGCAACCGGACTATACCATTATACGTTACAGCGACCTTGTCTATGAAGAGATGGTACTTACAGCCATCGTGGTTCAGCTAACGTCAAAATTAAAGAAAATATTTAAACAGTGCTTGTAAGTAAAGCCTATACAGAATTTTTATTTTATATGCGGAATTAATGTCATTTGAATCTCATGCTGGATCGCTATCATTGTATTTAATAATAAAATTGTAACATTCAAAAGTGCTTGTAAAATCCATGTGAATAAAGAATATTTTTTAGAAGAATATAGAGTCTACGGAAAAATCCTTTTGGTAACCTTAGCCCCGTCAGGTGGCGTTTGAGTACGAGCACTGTGAGGTTTTATAGGTATTACGGAGAGCCTATACCTGTCAGTTAATGAGATCCCAAATAATCCACTCAAGTCCCCACTTGGGCGGTGTACCAGTTAGAGGGTTTTCTATCAAAAAGTTAATCGATTATATAGATAGGTAATGTTACGTATAATTACATGTATGTACAGTATAGAATAAATTTGACAAATTTCATGGCTTTATTTAATATATGGAAACAATTAGTGTACAGATATTGTATTCGATTCTCATTAACTGTCTCAATTGAGGTAAATATTTTACGGTTAGAATATATTATATTTAAAAAGTTGTTATTTTCCATAAATCATCTTTATTTACAAATACTCTGTATACCTATACTAGTGTATTTGCTACAATTTTTTCTATTAATTTTTTTTATGTTTATCTCGTCGCCATGGATACGGGGTCTGTACCTTTTATTTATTTTATAAATTTTACGCTATATTTAGTTGTCTTCCTTCTATAACTTAAACTGAGTCCCTAGTGTGTCGAAATTCCGTTTAAAACTTTCCGCCTAGTTAAAATATATTCGTTGTATGGGACCTCAATGCCTACGTTGCCTAAAGCACGGGAAATAAGATATATTTAAACAGAATGTCGAAATTAAGTGGCGACATTTTGTCTAATATAGATATGTGAAGCAAAAGTTGTGAAACAAAGAGCGGGAAAAGGAAACCTCGTTTGACCTTAGAAAAAGGGAAGATCACGTAAAGGAAAACATTGGACGAGGCAAAATAAGTGGGTAGTGGTAATATGGTAGTAATATGGTGGGTATATATATATATATATATATATATATATATATATATATATATATATATATATATATATATATATATATATATATATATATATATATATATATATATATATATATATATATATATATAAACATACAGTAAATCGATAACTGTTATAGATAATCATGTTATAGATAAACATACAGTAAATCGATAACTAAATGATTTAAACTCGATCAACTATTTAGTTGAACATTTTGAAATGTAAATCTCTAGTAAAACTAAAAGCCGCGGCAGTTTTGAAGTTAATCCGTTCTATCCCTTTCCCCTTAACCTTTGATCCGAGGCTTAATCTCGATGTAGAAATAACAGTATTCTGAAAGTTTGTGATGTCTTTGTAATTACGTTTTTATGCATATATATATATATATATATATATATATATATATATATATATATATATATATATATATATATATATATATATATATATATATATATATATATATATATATATATATATATATATATATATATATTTATATTGTTAAGACACTCCGTGACACTCCCCACGTGGAGAATCGAAATAATTAATTCTCCCCGAGTGGGAATCAAACCCACAAACCGTCGCGATTCAATTATGCTTACATTATTGTAAAATATATATTATCACATATTATCGTGCATCTGATTGTAAACACTATGCTCGTGGGTTCGAATCCCACTTGGGGAAACTATTTGATTTGCATGTTGTTGAGTTCCGCCAGTCAACATATAATTACAAATATATATATATATATATATATATATATATATATATATATATATATATATATATATATATATATATATAAACATACAGTAAATCGATAACTAAATGATTTAAACTCGATCAACTATTTAGTTGAACATTTTGAAATGTAAATCTCTAGTAAAACTAAAAGCCGCGGCAGTTTTGAAGTTAATCCGTTCTATCCCTTTCCCCTTAACCTTTGATCCGAGGCTTAATCTCGATGTAGAAATAACAGTATCTGAAAGTTTGTGATGTCTTTGTAATTACGTTTTTATGCATATATATATATATATATATATATATATATATATATATATATATATATATATATATATATATATATATATATATATATATATATATATATATATATATATATATATATATATATATATAATATATATATATATATATTTATATTGTTAAGACACTCCGTGACACTCCCCACGTGGAGAATCGAAATAATTAATTCCCCCGAGTGGGAATCAAACCCACAAACCGTCGCGATTCAATTATGCGTACATTATTGTAAAATATATATTATCACATATTATCGTGCATCTGATTGTAAACACTATGCTCGTGGGTTCGAATCCCACTTGGGGAAACAATTTATTTGATTTGCATGTTGTTGAGTTCCGCCAGTCAACATATAATTACAAATTCAGGCAAAAAACAAAGAACGACATGTCTTAACACCAGGCTTTCCTGCTATATGTTATGTCATATATGTAATAAATATACATATTTATAAACTAAATTAATTTAATGTACGGAGAGCTAGAAAATTAAATTTCATTCACTTAGATAGTAATTAAAAGCGATAAATTCCTGTAGTTGGTATATTTTAACATTAATTACTAAGTTAGGTGAAACTGCAGTGAAGTTGGTTAGTTCACGTTTGACGCTCATGAGTTATATGGAAATGGAGAAATGATGTGATGTTTCTCTAATATATTTGAGAATCTTGTATTTTGTGAAGCAAGCAGAGAGAAGGTTGCGTCACTTCTTTCTCCATTTTACACCAATATCGAGGCACGTTCTTTCAGGTTTTTTTTGAATTTCACATTGTATTTCGCACATAGCAAGTAGGCAGGGGGAACCTAGTGTTTAGACTTCTCAGACGTTCTGCTTTCCGTCCGTATTAGAGATATTACGTGTTTTTTACATATAATATTTAGAGACAAATTTTAATTGACAAAAACTGTGTTCATCACAATGCTGTGCAAATTAACTTATTTAATTAAATTTATTACGTTACAACTTTCATTTTGCTTTAAAAACAATGGCGTGGAATAAAATTGTAACATTACAATGTTAAAATTACGATACTATGGGTTAAGTAAGCTGGTAGTTATGCTGCCTACCAGCAAAGGCTAATTTAAGGCTAAGTTTTAACAAGTCTGTGGTCTTGCTAGATATTTCTATATGAGACCTTTGAAACCAAAATTTGTTGATGATCTGCCAGACAAGGAATATATGTATTTCCTATCTGGGACTTTATCAGAAAGTGGTGAAACTGGCCCTTATACTTTGAAGGCCGGCTAGAAATTAGCTAGCAGCTTACTATTTGAAACATTATCCGTATCTGATGAAACTTGGCCCTTAAGTAACAAATTTTTACTTAAATTAGTTTACTATAAAAAAAAATCACGTTGTATCTCGTATGTGTGTGTGTGTGTCAAGACACTTCAATCTCCGCTCTTCACCTTTTGAGACATTGGGTGTTGTGTCACGCAACTAAGCGCCGCGTTTTGTCTTGTAAATAAAGTGAAGATAATTTTAAATAAATCATTGATTTAGAGACTCGAATTAGAACCCACAACTGTCGCGCTTATAGTCAAACGCCGCACTGCTGCTTAACAACCTTTACGTATAATTTAATTTGTTTGGTTAATACTAATTTCGTACATTGAAAGGCAAACATTTTTCGCACAAACATTTCTAGGAAAATCCAACGCAAATAGCTTGAGCAAACTCTCATGGTAAAGTGATGTTAGCCCTAATAAAATACGTGATGCTCCCACATCGGGGTCTGATCGACCCATGGGGATTAAATTGTGTCCGCAGAGAGGTCTACGGTTTGTTTGTGAATAGGGATATTTGATTTCTATACACTTTTTCTTTACTTAGCTGATATTCTTATAAAAGGTTGATGGTTCAGTTGATAAATGATGGAACATAAATATAAGTAACATAACTATATCTTTTTTTTATATGTCTTGTATCGGTTCACGCTGTATATATATCTCACAACTCCATCGCTGATCTTTTTTTAGCTTTCGTTTTAGCTTTTCCCCTAGAAAGGTAGAGCGAAGGGGCGAAGTATGTAATAATATATACTGTATATTCATATTGGTTAATATAGAACGTAATATTTCAAAAGAGCAGTCTGAAAGGAGATCATATTTATATATCTCTAGGATCCTCAAATTGAGAAATAAGCGTAGAAATTTCTGTAATATAATTTGGATATATACCGACTATATGTTTTCTTTATAATATTTCATAAATGTAACGTAATTACTTATTTCATAATA